>RQOL01000855.1:1752901-2122957 GCA_013076295.1 Sanderia malayensis
TCCACTGTCACCTACGGAACAAATTTACTTTTTTACGAATTTATTTATTTATGCCAATTCAAATACGGCATAAGAGGCATGTCCCTGCATTTTATTTTGATATTTTTACAGAAACTAACGTCTTTTACCTGTGAGCCAGGAATCTGAGCGTGAAAGGCTTCAGTAATTTCCTTTGAGAATTCAGTCATTGCCTTCTCTTCTGGTGACCCTTGCTTCACTGGTTGTTCGATATCTATGTTAATCCCATCAGCATAGAGGCTTTTTGCCTTTTCAAGGACAGCATTTATCTGTTCTTTGCGATATCCTTCATCAACAAGCTTTGATACTGGACAGTCAAACTTTAAAGTTAATCGCACACCCTGGGGAAATATAACACCGTCAGCCAGCACAGCAACAAAACAATAATTGTCTCAAGTTAAATAAAATGCAATTAAATAAATGAAATAAATGAATCGAGTTGGTTCTACCTTCGAATGAGCGTAGCATAACATTTCAGGATCCCATTTTCCAAATACCGAAATTGTTGTGATTTTTTCCCAGTCGTAATGTTTCCAGTTTGACGACTCTGTGGAAAATCCATAAACTTCTTGTCTAGGCCCAACTTTCAGAGCAGCACACAATGACTTGTCCTTGCATATACAGCTGTCCTCAGTTTCATTTTCCAGTCTCTCAAACGACAGGCATGATGATACAAATAGTATTGAAAGTAAACAGCTATTACTTAAAAAGAAATGCAGCTTCATTCTGCAATCGCCGTCGTCAATTTTTTTGCACTTTTGATCAACTTCAATGCGCGGAAGTTTTTCGTCGAACTTCCTTCCGAGAAACAAATCAGCGGATCAGATAACAAGGGTGAAGATGCAATGACGTCATAAGTGTTTACTTTTATTCATGTTTACGTTTACTTTTATTGTTGCTTCACTGAATAATAATAATAATATATCAATAATTATACAGGTTTGCTTGGTCAGCAAAGAACAGCTGTAACAGTGAACTATGAACTGCTTTGTCAAAATCAGCGAACTAGTTCATGTAGGCATTGAAATATACGATGTGCAGGTTCTGCACTTTAAACTGTTATGCAGGGTTAGAAGTAGTCTTTGAATTAATTGAGATTCACGCCAATGAAATTAAGGCTTGAAAATTATTTGTTAAAACACTTGTCATAAATTTTGATCCATACATAAAAAGAACAACACATTACTCAAAATCAAAGATGTGAACCGATTTGAGACATGAACAACGCAAAAACGATATTTTAACAACAAATTACGTTATTTTCTATAACTTCAATTATTTCTCATTTCCAAACGCAACTTCATCTATATACCAAGTTACTGATTTAAAATCTCTTCTAAGCAGCAAGACTGGTACCTCCTCGTTGCTTGTGTATCCAGCAGTTTTTAATTTCTCGATAATATTCTTTTTCTTCTCACCTGCAGCTATCACAATCACTTTCCTTGCACTATTGATCAAATGAAACGACATTGACACCCTTCTCGGGACATTATTTTTTGGTCCTTTGTCAGTAACAATTATTGCTTCGGTAGAATTAAGAGCTGCGTGGTCCCAAGGAAACAGCGAGGCAACATGTCCATCGGCTCCCAGTCCGAGGATTATCATATTAAATTTCATCGAAGGTATCCATGATTTTATGTCTTCTTCGTACGCCTGAAGGTTGCGATATTGACAAGCTGCATCCACTCGAATTGGGTGAATGTTAAAATAAGGCAGCTGAAGGCAGTTTAATAGATTATCATGAATGAGCTTGAAGTTTGAAAGAGTGTGATTCAAAGGAACGCATCTCTCATCCACAATCCAAACATGCAGATACTTCGCATCAATCTTATGTTTTGCTTTGCATAATTTCGCAAGCATTGGCTTAATGCTGCTACCTCCTGGTAATGCAACGTGGTAAAAATCATTCTCTCGAACTGTTTCAGTAATTTCTTTCATAAATTCGTCAAACATGTTATTCGTCAAATATTCAATGGTCCCTCTTACTAATTTACTGCCAAGAAATGTTTCATGTGTGATGGATGAAAATTGTTGCGTGGATCTCACATAATAAGGATCATAATCACTATCATCATTATAAGATATTTCCCTATCATCCTGATGAGATATTTCCCCATCTGTCTGCTTCCAATGCAATTTTCCAGCAATAGGATCGTAGTAGATGTTAGGAAATGGATTGCTTTTCATGTCGTACTTAATTAATCGCAACTCTCCTGATTGTATAGCAGACTGAAGCGGATCCCAAATCCTCCATGCTTCAAGTAGCGAGTGCAATTGAACAAAATACGACCTATCACCATCATAAATCTTCTCAATTAGCGTGGTATAAGCATCTATCACTTTCTTTGGCTTTAGAACTATTAAATTATTCTTTGCAGTAGTCTTATCCCAATATGATTAAAATTCAAGTTTTAAAGAATCTTGCCAATTTTGAATTTCAACTGCTGGTCCATCATACTTTGAGCTGTGGATGTAGAACTTTATAAATGCTTTTTCGTTGTCATTGTTGTCAATGTCTTCAGAAGCAGATGAATTTAATATATATGGAGTTTTAAAATTAACTTTAACATAGGTAGATTTTTCATTCAGCTGTTTTCCACTCACCATGAACAATGGAACATTTTCCCAATCATTTTGGCCTGTATGCAAAACAACTACTGCATAAGTAGCTGTGGAGCTGTTGTCGAGAGCCTCGGCCCTTCTATCTTCCATAACATGACGTGTATAGTTCTTATACTGTCCCGCAACAGCCATACCGGGTACGGGTGAGAAAATGCTTTGCAATGTTTGCAACTTTAACTGCTCAAATGGTTGACTAGGATGTTGCATCGGATGGGGCATTAATACTCTAGCTAATACCTCAGTTAGATGGTTCTGCATTACATCCAAAACAACTCCATATTTATTGTAAAACTCTGTTCTTCCTTTACAGTCAACAGTTTCTTTCATAACTACTTCTACACTCTCAATAAATTGATTGTTCCAAATTCTGTGAAGCATGTTGTAATTGTTGGCTCTAAATTTCAGCACCTCATCAACTGTCTGTTTACCCAAATAATGATCAACTCTGTAGATTTGCTCCTCTTTGAAATATTTCAATATTTCTTCTCCTAGACTTTTGGCAGACTTCTGGTCATGACCAAACGGTTTTTCAAGCACAATCCTTATCTTCGTGTTGAATGAATCCATTGGTCGTAAGTACATGTTTATAAATTTAACAATTCCTTCGTAAGCAAAGGGAGGAACGGATAAATAGTAAATTCTCGCCTTTTCTCTGATCTGAGTTTGCTGCAATTCACTATTAATTATTTTCGACAATGTCACATAATCCTCTTCTGTCTTGGTTCTGTAGTAAGAGAATAATTTTGAAAACCCAGTAATACTTCCCTTGCAGTTATCAATCTCGTCATTAGATATTGAAGCCTTCGTCTGGCAAAGCTTTTCTGACGACAACAAACTATTCAAAGCTTGTCTTCCATGTTCTTCATCCCTTCTGCCAGTGGCATATATTCGAAGTAGATCACCTGTGTTGCCTCCGATCTTTGAAAGATATAACTTGTAAAACCCAGGCCATAAATAACGACTTGCTAAGTCCCCTGTCGATCCGAACAATATTATCGTTGTTTGCGTTTGGTTTGCACTGAAACTAGGCCCAGGCGAAGCCTCTTCAAAAACTGTAGCATCAAGTGAGCATGGTAGCAGGATAAAACAGGCTATCTCAAAAACAATAATAATGTAAGACATGTTGGTGATGGAACTGAGGTTTCGTTCAATCACTTTGTGTTTCCTCCATCTCCATCTGCAATCTTTCCTTTCCTTCATTCCCGGAATTTTGTTTACAGCCCGCTTCAGTAGCCTCGTTCCAATCTTGGAACCTCGCTTGAGGATTGTCCAGAGAAACACTTCCTTTTCGTGCTGCCACCAAGGGTGTAAAACAACGGTCTGCCTTACTTTATTCTTCAGTTTTTTCAATTATGAATTGTTTGCCGATATAAAAACACATCCATTGAGATATTGTCGCATAGTTGAAAACCTCAGAGCATTAGATGATAATATAACTTTGTTATTCCATACCATATATGGTGACAAAACCTACTAGGTTATTCTTAATAAAAACGAAATGACTTTATCTTTCTTTGTCATCTTCGTACGGTTGCTAGGTGAGGTGCAGGATAAGTGAGAAAGATAATGCATTGGCCATTAGCAACGAATATCGGTTGGTTTGTGCAAGACAATGGTTGCCAATTGCAGCCATGGTGATTTGAGTAAGATTGTTCATGAAATTGGCTAAGAATGATAGGTATTGTGAGCTCCATCTGTCTTTTGCGGGGGGTGCTGATACTTGAAGCGAGTCTTCGCGTTCCATCTAATTCAATCAGCTTTGAACAACACCGATTTGGTTTGTAATTCTTTGATCCAGAGATAAATCAAAGCACTCAAGACTGTTAATACATTATGATGACATTTTCATGTGAATAAGATCTACCAAGTGAAGTATCAAGTCGTTTAGTTGATATATATATATTTATAAAGACGTGAGTAGCTTTTATTATATATATGAGGATGCAAGGTAATCGGGAAATATCAGTTTTGAAAACGACGAGGATTAGAAATTCAACGGAGCAAAGGACTAGTGGGAAGAAAATATGTCTTGATTTTTACCAAGCGGCTAAACCGAAACAATCCACTGTGAAATGTACCTGTGTATGTCGGGAAGTGGAGAATTCTGTGCGCAAACAGAGCTATAAAAACGAAGATCGTTCATTGTTGCATCGCACAACCAACTTATCATGGCTTGGCAAGGAAAGTGATAGATTTTCAACAAGTGAAGAGTTAACAAGCAGCAACGCAAACGCACTTAATCGACGATATGCAAATTGTCACGAAAACTGGCGGATTGCCGGTAAGGATTACAGGATGAAAGGGCTGGATAAATCTATAAATACGAGAGGATTAACAAGAAAACGTTGTGACAGAGGACAGCACGATGGTTGTGGCACTCTGGTGGAGTTACACGACGATAGGTACGATAACTATGGCGATAAACACGATAACTATGACGATACGTGCGATAGCTACACCTCGGAAAAGTTTTCACCATTAAGACAAGAGATTTCAGATAATGCCGATGCCACTGATGCCAGCCAACGCTCCAGAAGACGCAGTACCGGGCAAGGAGTATTTAGACGTTCTTCAAAATCCAGTCACTCATGCAATTTCGGAGGAGCATGGAAGCTTGGTAATGACAGTTACAACAGTTTGCCGCTGCGTTTAGAAACATGCAGTGTTTTAGCCCAGTCTCGAGCTAACAGCTACGGCAATTATAAGTCCTCCTTGCCTTCAGAAAAGAAATTTGTTATCTCTCATTGTCTACCATTGATAAACTCTGGTTTTCCTTTTGAGAAGAACGAAAAAGTCACAGTTATTCGAGACACAAGTGCCGGGCTTGAGATAGAGAGAAGGATAATGAAATCTGTTAAACAACAACGCGAATCATCATCCTATGTTCACAGGGAAGTTCAAAGCAGAAGATGCCTCAATGGCTGCTCAACTTCGAGCGATAGAAGAACTACACTTTGGGTGGAGAGTCAAAGAAGTTTGCAAAGAGTAATTTAAAAACACGAATGCATCATTCAATCTTATTGATATTAAAACCCTGATTCCAACAAGGCACTATGAATTATAGTACTTTGTTGTAGAGTTCTATGTTGTGTTGTCGTGTGCAATGACTGTAATTTAATGATCTCGTTATAACTATCATAGAATAGCGATGAATCCATCATATCTGTTTTGTTCAGTTCTTTACTAGATTGGCTCGTCATCCTTATACTCTGATGTCAGCATGTATAAGTGCACTTTTAGCAAAACTGATATCTGTCTTTGAAACCCACTTTATCTCACCTTATTTATATATAAGAAACTTGTTCGTAGAAAATTAGACCTGGGATGGTGTAAGAAACTTTATCATTCAAGAATTGCCAAGAAACTGTTAGTTAAACTGTTGGAAAGTTTAAATGCGGAAAATAAGAACCCGGACAAGAAACTGTTAGTACTAAAACGCCAAACTGCCATGTCAACTTCAGGATTTTAACATTTCTTTTATAAAACTTTTGGTGGGCATACGTGGGAAGATGTTGTCCCCTTATCCATCCAAAGATGTTTATTCATCTGCGTATTGTTGGCAAGACTTGACTGGGTACAAGAGATTGTTACGACTTGGAGAACCCATTAAAAGTGATGGGTAAGATAAGACTCCTTTTGACAATCAATGATTTCCATTGCACATTTGTCATGCAAATGTATGAAGCACAACTCCAACGCTTACTTTGAAGTTTGACCATCTGCACCAGGGGGTTATGCTATTATATGATTAACTTAAAGAAGCAGCCACTGTCATGACATATAAGATCATTAATTAACAGCACCCAAAGTTTGAGACAAAGAGATACAAGATTGTTTATATTTTTCAATAATGATATAGAATAATTTACATAGTCGATTTTAAAAACTGCCATTGACTATCTCAAAAAACACCTTTACTCAAAACTCGCATGTCATATCGTTGGTCAGATCGGGTCATTTTGAAGAAATGTCGAGATAGGAGCAGGCACACTGTTAATAATTCAATAGTAATCATAATAAGCCGATTAATGACGTTATATTATTTCAAAAAGAAAAGATTCCAGGTTGGATTTATTTGTTCTAACAAGGCAAAGGGGACGAACTGAAAAGGCTGGTGGGTGGATGGAACAAATTACATTCATTCGACTCCATTGTTTATTTGGAAACAAGCGAACGAGGAAGTTGATTCAACAATCCAGGGGGAGGGAGCCGTCTATCGAGTTTCGATTCTGGACGCAAGAGAGCTCGACCTTCTACGAAGCCCACATTCCGTCATGCAGATATATCGAATAACGTTATTTCGAGGAGATAATGAGTTGGTTGACTGAGGACTGAAACGTTGCTTCAGTCATATTCATCCTTTTTTATTCATCACATCTTGCATGCGGTATGAGGTTATTGGCCTAGAGACGTTTCTGCTCTTCGATTTACTTCTTGTTTAGAAGTAGATACAAGAGTAAGAAACGTGTAATGCAACCTAACCTCGTTATGGGTTTGCCGAATAAGCCTTCTTCGCTCCTCTTTGCTTGAATCTGAACAAATAAATCCGGTTGAGATTGAAATGGGTGGATTTATTGAGAAAGGGCTAAGTGGGATTGTTAAGAGTTTTTACTATGGAATAGGGGTATCTGCAACATCTGACAACGAGCTTTGAGCCGAAGTGTTTTCGACTCGTCTAAAATTTGACAAAAATTAACATATGTAAAATGTTCTATACAATTAAAAATAACTACCATCTTTTGGCTTTCCTTCTTGTTAAGCTTTTCAAGCTTAACTTCTCTTCTTCTTTATGTTTTTGTGCTTTCTTCTATTTATATTTTTTTTGTGCTTTCTTCTATTTATATTTTTTTGTGCTTTTCTTCTATTTATAATTTTTTTGTATTTTTATATTTTTATAATTTTTTTTCTTTTTCTTTGTAAATTTTCTTTTTTGTTTCCTAGAGAATAGAAAACAATAGTTTTTGAAGCAACTAAACCAAAATTCATGCACTTTTCAAATCGAAGCTACTAGCATGAACCAACTAAACAAATGAACTTAATATACTTACACTATGCTAAAGTAAAAACCCTTTACGCATTCCTCCGAAACCAGTCTCGTGTTTCTGGGCTGGCTTCTTCTGTGCATTTGGTTCAGTTTCCTTTGAACTCCCAGGTTTTTTTTCATCTTTCTACAAATGGAGCGAAGGTTTTTTCTATTATCCACAAAATGGAAAGCTTGGCCTCCACCAGATTGGGCAAAGAATTAAATGGAAGATTAACTCAATCTTCCACTTATTACCTTATTTAAGTAATTAAATAAAGAACTAATGAACTCAATTGTAACGTGGCTATTTCAGACTTTGATTTAAGTTTTTATTTATCTATATAAACCTTCTTTTCAGTTGGATCATCCACTCTACCAAACATTGCGCTCAAGCAGTAATAACTGCCATGATAAGTGGCGTATGCAGTAATGCCAACTAAAGCAGTGGCTTTAACAGCTTTCCAAACAGTTTCCATCTTTTCAGTAAGATAAATACTCGTAAAATCGAATTGAATCGGAGGAAAGAATTTTTCTACGGCTCGTATCAAGCAATATCAGAAAACGACTGAATGAAATTAAACTTTTGCATTGTTTTTGGTATATCATTTAATATGACGTCAAATTAAAGCTTGATTATAAATACTTCATGTAACATTGACTTCACGCAACAAGCATTACACTACTTTATCATCAATGACCACTGGTTCTCCAAAGCGGGGTAAAATAATGAGTGTGCAAAATAACGAGTGGATATAAGAAAAAGTAATGCAAATAAATGTATTTCGATTTAAAAAACGTGTTATGTATAACTTCTTGAACAGTAGCGGTTCGGTTGAAAATCAAAGGGTGATAAATAAAAAATTTGCTGAAACAAAATTTTCAAACAAAATTGAAACAAAATTATCAAGCCAGTACTTATCCAATAGAACATTATTACGAAATCATTATTATTAATAATTTTATGTAGTTAGAATAATCTTAAAACTCTTCTTATAACAATCCAATTAACTTGTGATTTTCTCCTTTAATTCAAATCCACTTCTTTGCTCCTTCACCAGTTCCATTTTTCTCTTTTCTTTTTCTTGTAGTTTTACCCTCTTGATTTCTTCCTCCAGAAACAAAGTGACCTGTCGATGGTCAAATGATTTGGCGAAATCCAATGCAGTCTTGCCATGCTCAGAGCGTTGCGAGATATTCGCTCCTTTGCTGATCAACAACTTCACCAATCCAATGTGCCCATTCAAAGCTGCCATCATCAAAACTGATTTGCCATCGACGTCAACACAGTTAACGTTGGAGCCATGATGAATGAGGATTCTGCCAATGTTTTCGTCTCCACTCGTCGCAGCCAGACGCATCAATGGTGTCCAATGCGATGTGTAATCTTTTGCATCCAGCTGAGGAATGAAGTAGGAAGAATGAAACGAATATTCAAGGTAAAACGTCTCAACTTGGTTATTATTATAAGCTCGACATGTCATTACAATAGTACATAACTCTGCATAGGTTATTGGAGCTTCACTTATATTCAATTTGTCAGATTTGTTAAATGCTCCACCACATAGGGCTGTCAAATGATCCACAGGGCAATCAAATGTTGCACACAGGGCAATCAAATGTTGCACATAGGGCACTCAAATCCACATAGGGCTGCCAAATGTTTCACATAGGGCTGTCAAATGTTCCACATTCCAATGCCCTAAACAGAGGGCTAATGATACATATCAGGTTAAAAGGGGCTTACTTGTACATTCTTATTCACCATCCAACGTACAACTTCAAAGCTCTTTCCATCAATGGCCCAATGAAGGGCTACGGAGCCAGTTCTGTCTTTCAAATCAAAGTTGGCCTTGTGTTTTGCAAGAATTTCCAGTCCATCAACACGTCCTATAAGAAAAAGTTGAATGGTGTTGTTTTCAAGTCTCATGGAGCAAGGGTGCTCAACTCAACCTTCAGAGCTCATAGAATAAGGGTGCCCAGCTCAACCTTCTCACATCTCATTAAACAAGGGTGCTCATGGTTCAAAGGTTAGGGTTAGAGTTGCTGAACCTTTTTAAAATCCACCCAACATTTACTATAGCTGCTGGCTACATTCAAACATGCATGAAACGCATCTACCTCTGCACATACCTGCATATGCTGCAACCATTGCAGCTGTTTTTCCACTGCTACTCTGATAATTGACATCAGCATGGTGAGCTAGGAGTATTTCTGCCATGTTGATATACCCCTTTTGAACTAAAAAGGAGAAATATTGTTTCGAATGAACATTCAAGAGAAATCCACAACTAGTTTAGTATTAACTGTAATTAAAGTTGTTTGCCAACTTACCAGCAATCATGAGTGGAGAGTAACCATACTTGTCTGGTGCATTGATCAAATCTTTGTTCAGCACTGAAAGTCAAGAGGAACATTAAATTAACTTATGCAGTATTGGTATCAGTTGGATTACAGCCAAATGTAACCAATATGAAACTGTCACTCAAATGATACGGAGCAGTGGAAATTTTACCTGCTAATAACTTATCAAGACTTTCAGTATCATGTCTTGCAATAGCTTTGTGCAAATCTTCACTTGAGACAGGCTTTTTAGTTGTCGTGACCTCCACAGGGGCACTCCAGGCACTTTCTCCCTCGTCATTTGAAGCTCTCAGTCGGTATCTATACTCCGTCTTTGGCTCTAAACCCTCAAACACATGTTTAGATGCATAACCACTATATACAGTGCCATAACCTTTTCGATTTAGACCAGTTTCCTCCTCCTGGATGACAAAATGTAGTCTGCTGTCTGCTCTTGTGCTTGGCAATCCAACGTGCTCTGTTTTATGTGCAGCACTGTCCCAGTATAACTCAATTGAATTGTGAGACACTTTGCCAACAACGGGCGGATCAGGTCTCTCGGGTGCAGACATTCTTGTAGCTCTATAATAACTTTATCGTACTCAGAATGCAACTACAAAAAGTTGTATCAATGAAGTATTATTACAAGATAATCACCTTTTTAGGCCCATTTGCAAGATTTAGGTAGGTATTAAAGATCGATGAAGTTCAAACACTCAAAAATGCTCAACAGAAACTGTAACACAGAAGATATCAAACAAAATAAGCATCTGTGATCGTTCCAACAAGACTTTCTGTATTGCTAGTAAAAATACATAACAAGAGTTATCGATGTTAAATTATGTTGACAACCAAACGAAAAAGCACCATTTACATTTGACTTGCCTTGCCAATGCCAAGCAACGGAATTTCATTTTCATGACATAATTCAAAACGAGGGCATTTGTATATCACATTGAATTGAATAGGACTGTTGGTTCAAAAGTTTGGAACTGCTCGCTACAAGTGAATTACTTTATCCATCTATCATGGATAAGTTGAAATGAAGTTCCAAAGTTTGAAATCGAAGTTTCAAAGGTTTCTCAAAATCTATTTCAAAGTCCAAATTTTGAAAAAGCTCGAAAATTGAGTAACAAACAATTCCTCGCAATTCCTCGCAAGTAGTGAATAACTTTATGCATCCATCATTAAAGTCCAAATTCGAGAGACCGAAAATCGAAAATGTTTGAAATTTGGCTCACAAATAGTCGAATCCCACTATTTAGGGCCTTCTGATCACGTTGCAACAAATTTCAGCTCTCTAGGACAATTAGTTCAAAAGTTAACAATTTCAAATCCTCGCAAGTAGTGAATAACTTTATGCATCTATCATTAAAGTCCAAATTCGAGAGACCGAAAATCGAAAATGTTTGAAATTTGGCTCACAAATAGTCGAATCCCACTATTTAGGGCCTTCTGATCACGTTGCAACAAATTTCAGCTCTCTAGGACATTTAGTTCAAAAGTTAACAATTTCAGATCCTCGCAAGTAGTGAATAACTTTATGCATCCATCATTAGAGTCCAAATTTGAGAGACCGAAAATCGAAAATGTTTGAAATTTGGCTCACAAATAGTCAAAACGTACTATTTAGGGCCTTCTGATCACGTTGCAACAAATTTCAGCTCTCTAGGACAATTGGTTCAAAAGTTAACAATTTCAAATCCTCGCAAGTAGTGAATAACTTTATGTATCCATCATGAAAGTCCAAATTCGAGGGACCTAAAATCGAAAATGTTTGAAATTTGGCTCACAAATAGTCAAAACGTACTATTTAGGGCCTTCTGATCACGTTGCAACAAATTTCAGCTCTCTAGGACAATTGGTTCAAAAGTTAACAATTTCAAATCCTCGCAAGTAGTGAATAACTTTATGTATCCATCATGAAAGTCCAAATTCGAGGGACCTAAAATCGAAAATGTTTGAAATTTGGCTCACAAATAGTCAAAACGTACTATTTAGGGCCTTCTGATCACGTTGCAACAATTTTCAGCTCTCTACGACAATTGGTTCAAAAGTTAACAATTTCAAATCCTTGCAAGTAGTGAATAACTTTATGCATCCATCATTAGAGTCCAAATTTGAGAGACCGAAAATCGAAAAAGGTTGAAATTTGACTCGCAAATAGTCGAATCCCACTATTTAGGGCCTTTTGATCACGTTGCAACAAATTTCAGCTCTCTAGGACAATTAGTTCAAAAGTTAACAATTTCAGATCCTCGCAAGTAGTGAATGACTTTATGTATCCATCATGAAATTCGAGGGACCTAAAATCGAAAATGTTTGAAATTTGGCTCACAAATAGTCGAATCCCACTATTTGGGGCCTTCTGATCACGTTGCAGCAATTGTCAGCTTTCTAGGACAATTAGTTCAAAAGTTAACAATTTCAGATCCACGCAAGTAGTGAATGACTTTATGCATCCATCATTAGAGTCCAAATTTGAGAGACTGAAAATCGAAAAAGGTTGAAATTTGACTCGCAAATAGTCGAATCCCACTATTTAGGGCCTTCTGATCACGTTGCAGCAATTTTTAGCTCTCTAGGACAATTGGTTCAAAAGTTAGCAATTTCAAATCCTGGCAAGTAGTGAATAACTTTATGCATCCATCATTAAAGTCCAAATTTGAGAGACCGAAAATCGAAAAAGGTTGAAATTTGACTCGCAAATAGTCGAATCCCACTATTTAGGGCCTTCTGATCACGTTGCAGCAATTTTTAGCTCTCTAGGACAATTGGTTCAAAAGTTAGCAATTTCAAATCCTCGCAAGTAGTGAATAACTTTATGCATCCATCATTAAAGTTCAAATTCGAGAGACCGAAAATCGAAAATGTTTGAAATTTGGCTCACAAATAGTCAAAACGTACTATTTAGGGCCTTCTGATCACGTTACAACAATTGTCAGCTTTCTAGGACAATTGGTTCAAAAGTTAGCAATTTCAAATCCTCGCAAGTAGTGAATAACTTTATGCATCCATCATTAAAGTCCAAATTTGAGAGACCGAAAATCGAAAAAGGTTGAAATTTGACTCGCAAATAGTCGAATCCCACTATTTAGGGCCTTTTGATCACGTTGCAGCAATTTTTAGCTCTCTCTCTAGGACAATTGGTTCAAAAGTTAACAATTTCAAATCCTCGCAAGTAGTGAATAACTTTATGCATCCATCATTAAAGTCCAAATTCGAGAGACCGAAAATCGAAAATGTTTGAAATTTGGCTCACAAAGAGTCAAAACGTACTATTTATTTATCTACGTACAAATTTGAGCTCTCTAGGACAATTGGTTCAAAAGTTAATTCTTCATTGTTCCTGGGATCATTATCATAGACAACCGCTTTTAATCCGAACTCCGAGATGGATTCAGGACCTAATTTTAATTTCAGTGTAAAAAAAGCCTTTAATGATGCAATATATTTTACATCATCGTTTTTTATATTACGGTATCCATATGTGTGTGCTGTTTTGTTGTTGATGACCACCGGAGAATTAATGCAAGCATCTGTAAATGTCGAACAGAATCGATTGAACATGGCCTATGCTCATTTAGGCCTGTTTTTCTTATCAGGCACTGCAATGGCCTTCAATTTGTTTGGGACGAAAAGATTGTTTGCATTAATACATGCAGCTCAGATCGCTTTCAGATCTTATGAAGTTTATATGGCTGGGGAAAGAAAAGATGCTGCGTTGGTAAATGTAGAATTATTATTTTTAAGCAAATAAAATCAATAAAGTGACGTACGGCAATTGTAATAGTATACTGATGAAGGGCTATGCCCGATACGTTTAGTTTCTTTTATATCCTGGCATGTTTGTTTATTCATACAATAATTGATCGTTTTATATTATTTTTAAGCCACCGAGAAAAGGTGGGCGTGTCGCGTGCGTTGTTGCTTCTTCGCATAAGTTTCAATACTTTTTAGGCTGGGAATTAATCGTTCAAGCTTTTTTCATAGATTAGAATTCTATCAAGGAATGTCGCATTAGTTGGATGCTATCTGATGGTTGCAGGAGGTTTGGCTGACTTTGAGAGAGGTACCCAACGGCACCGAAAACTCTTACAATCTGGTCTACAAATGCTTGGAGTGCATTCATTCGTAAGTGCAGCGATTTTATGGAACAGTCCAAGCGAGTTCAATGCTCATGCTTTATGTCTGCCTGGTGGAGCTTTTACAGCATACATATGCATACCTTTGTATATTGTATCTGGAATGTGCTTATATGCAAGTTATAAGGTTTTGCATTTCACTAAACTTTTGGCTTGGGTCTTAGTAATTGTAACTGTGTTTGTTGATCTTGACGCGAAGTATTGGTGGACAGCTGCACACACATCATACTGGATGACAGTAACAATTGCATCCAAAAACATTTGTATCTTATTCACATTACTGTTAGTTAGAGGAAGCACACATTAAATACTTCATAATGTTTTATTCTGTTTTAAAAATATCCTGTATTCTATATCAAAAGGAATACATGAAAATAATCTGATAGAATTAATGATCTGTGTCATAGCTCATCATACAGTCTTTCTAGATCTGAATTTTGGCTGGGGGAAATCTTTTGAGATGACCTTGTTCGTCTTGGCCCTGTGCTCAGTTGTTCTGCAGGACGTGGAAGTGACGCGGTTCTTGGAAAAACTGGTGACGGTGCTCCCCGCTTGCGTCTGCTTTTTGATTTTCTGGAAATAAAAATCATGTTAGCAATATTTTCATTTGTTGATGTGTTCCTAAAAAGTGCTCTTGTAAATTCAAGTCTCCATACCTCTTTAATGCTGGTGGTTGGTCATTGAAGTCATCTCCCCCATCGTCATCAAGTATCAGTGGCATTGACTTCTTTCTTTTATCCACTGATGTATCTTCTTTTCTTTCTTCATCTGTGGTTTCCTCTTCTCTTAAAAAAATAGGTTATCCATTAGAAATCCATAATTGGGCAGCACATGATAAAATACAGACCAAACAGTGTATACAGAATGTCTGGTACATGGAGTATTACATCAGATGCTTACTCATTTGATGTATCTTCTCTCAATGGAATGATCGTCTTCTCATCCATTTTCTTTCTCTTCAATTCTCTTATTTTCATCTTCTTTTTGTTCAATACAAGTAAGAACTAAGAAAAACAAAAACTCAACATTAGTAATTTATTAATGAGATATCACACAGAAGATTTATATATAAAATGCCATACCAAGGAGTTATAAAAGTTCTCCAACCTTTTGGTATAGATCTTTCTCTAGATTATTCTTTATTGTGACATAATCTTCTAATTTCTGAATAAAATATAAAAAATAAAATAAAATAAGATAACAATACTGATAATCGTAAATTACAAACTGAAATCATGTGTGTACCTTTAACGATTCCTCTCTGTCTTTCTGCAATTTCTCATTGTTGGCTTGCAAGCTGGATATTTCAGTCTAAAATTCAGATCACCAATAACTTAATTATTTCACTTCATCTCTCTATTATTACAAGTACAACAGTGATCCAAAAAGGCATAATAAAGAATCAGAAAACATACTTTCATCTTTCTGAACTGGTCCATTGCAACATCGAGAAATGATCCCAGATTCCTTTGCTCATTTCTGCATAGCTTGATACTTCCAAGTTGAAACTAGGAAAAGATTGGGGCATTATTAGTTTGGATGCTCAAAAAAAAGTAAAATGTGAGAAGAAATTTGAGTACCTTGATTCCATGCTTTAGTAATTGTTTCCAGGAAAACTTAAAAGAAAGATAAAGTTATCATAATATTTCGTTACAAACAGAAATTGGAAATGAATTAATTCTAGGAACTTTCATGAATATCACCTCAGCATGATTGTTGTCATTAAACTTAACATTATAACAAAAATCGCTTGTTTTTCCATCATTGTCAACGCAAGACAGAGCTCTCTTTGTGCATGACCAATACTCCGAAAATGTTTTCTCTATTCCCTCTGCTTGTTTTTCTAATTCCTCTTGAAATACTGCAAGAAAATGTAAAATTGTCAATTATTATTGTGATCCCCTCCTCCTGAGTTGAGTTTCCCCCATGATTTAGCTGGACTAATTCATATGGTGGCGCCTATACCTTCGCCGTACCACGCTTCAATGCCATCCAGGAGAGTTATTTGTAACTTTAAAGGCCCATCCACGGGATACGACACCATTAAATAATAATTATTTCCATCTGACCAGATTTTTATGAATGTCTCTTCCATGTTTTGAATTCCAAGAAAAGTTTTCTTCCCTTCCTGTTAATTCATCCTCGTTCTGAAGTTGGCATTGAAATCAACTGGAGGGTGAATAGACAGAGCAGATGAAAAAAAACAGCGCGACAAACAAATTATTCATTTATTTGCTTGTTATTTATCAGCTGTTTTTGTGCTTGTTCTTGCATAAAAAGAAAACTCTGAAGAAAGCCTAACTCAAGTCAGAAAATAAGACGGTAAACGTGGACTCAAAGTATTGATTGAGAGGGTGGAAAGCCAATTCTACAAAAATACGACTGTACCAGGCCAGTATGACCGAGGAAAGATAGAAATATCCCCACCCACTTTTGCACGTGCTGTTCTTCTGCTGTAATGAATGCAATGGGCTTTGGTACGAAAATTATCCTATTTGCTTTGTTTTGGAAACAAGCTTTGGCCCAAACAGGTAATTAATAAAAAAATTTAAGAAGTTATCGACGATTTGCTGTTATTAATACCTAACAAATCGTTCACTAATTGTGACTTTATTTTCTTTACTTTTTATTTGTACACCACGCCGAAAACAAGCTTCAATTAATTCTGTTATTTACCCTACTAGAGATATTTATGCATTAATCATGCATGAAATGATAACTTTGCAGCTTATAATTGCTTCTTTTTTCCAGCTACCTGCCCATGCGATCTCAGCCAAAATGCATGTGATGTCAACTGTTGCTGTGACAAGGAATGCACCACTGCTGACATAAATGCCTTCACATTTTGCCAAAATGTTGATCTCAAGTAATCATTGAATTTTTTCCTGCTTGCATGTTCGGCCGTCAATAGCTGCCACACCCCTTCCAATGTTTTCATGCCAAACAAAATAACTTTTCCTGTTTTTTTTTATTTTAGTACAGACGACAAGGTCTGTGTATCCAGTCAGTTGATCAACATTGCAAATGTTCAGTACAGGACATCTGGAAGCTCCAACAACCTATTCTGCATTTACACTGATAACAGTATGTAGATTATCGCTTTATCTACAGTACAGTATGCATGCCAGTGCGTACATTATTGCTTCACCTATACGCATGCCACAACATAGGCGTGCTACAACCTCAGAAAGACACTTACCAACAATAATCAGCAACTTTATTCCCTTACTTCTTCAAGAGTACACATTTCATAGCAGCATTCTTCAGTAACATTATCATCAATCAATAATTCCCTTACGACACCCTCACAATTTGCAGCTATTATATACATGTTGTCATGATATATATGCTTCCTATTGCAATGCCATTGTTTTAATAAGCATTTCCCTTCCTTTGTAAGATGCAGCAAGAAATTTCTATGGTGCAGTTCAGAGTGCAACCACTGCAGCAAGTTTTAATGCACTATTAAATAGATATGCCAAGACAAGCTTCTACAAGTCAGCTTTACCAACACAAACATATTTAAAATCCTCTATATACAAGGTATGTGCTATGAACATCTTTATTCGCAGTACAATCTCCTCTGTCATCTCTCTATTACTTTTCAATTACACCTACACCCTCTCATTTCCTTCTCTGGTGTATAACTCCATGATATTTCATGTCCTGCATTGTACTTAATGTCATTCTGTCTACATGTGTATTAAGTTGTCTTAAAATGTCAATGCATACTTTCTTAGTTCGGAGATCCTGTCCTACTCTTGTTTGAAAGCAACGTGCAAGGATTCCTTGCATTGCCAAAGCCATCAGTTGGCACATCGGAATGTGATGACCAAAACCCAACGGGTAGGTGCCACAATGAGCCACATGTGTGATTATGCGCCATGTGTTATTATGCGCCATTCCATAACGAACAGCGTGTGATTTCATTCCAATGAGCTGTACCGTAAAGCCTTGATTAAGCTCCCACCCTAAAATGTGTTTTGCGAAATAAGCCCCCGGGGGCTTAAGCAAGGATTTACACTATGTGAATCTCCAAACTGCTTTTTAGAAACTTCTAATAATCAATCCCACAATGTATCTCCTTATTCTAAGTTGTCTCTTTTTAATGAAGGCTTCTTGAAAGAAGAAAACACTAAATGTTCCAGGTTCGTAACAGATTTAGCTGCGCAGTGCACTTCAAATGCTGCTTACAGCGCATTAAGCTACTATTCAGGGTTCAAACTTTTACCAGTAAGTTTATTCTTTGTTATTCTCTAATGCTTCGTCTTCATGGCGCCACTTGTCACTTGTGTCATCAATGTAATAATGATTTTATTAATTTCAGGGCCCGTCATTCCTCGCTGAGCTTGTTCTGTATACAACACAAAACATAACCTCTCAAAGCAGTGCGACAGTAGCAGCATCAAGCAGTGCGACAGTAGTAGCATCAAGCAGTGCGCCTGTCAGTACAGTTTCAAGCAAGTCACCTGTTGTATCAGCCACTGCATCAGCAATGCCTTCAACTCCATCCACGACTACAGTCACTTCGAAGTTTACAACACTTGCATCGTACTACGATCCAACACTTGTCAATGTTAGTGTAGTGTCCCCACTGCAATGTAAAACATCATCTGGGGTCATTGGTGCTTGCTCCTTCACATCTCCGCCTGCACCATCTTACGATTTTAATACAAACACGTGTAAAAATGTTCTATTTAAGGTAATGCCCAAGCCATAGATAACAAAGTGACATTAATGATGATTAAATGAAGGGAAAGAGTTAGTTATTATAGCACTGCGCAAGTCAATTCTGATTAATATTCGTTTTTTTTTCAGGCATTGTAGCAAGTCGATTCTGATCAGTACTTTATCTTTTCAGGCAGTGTATACAATTAATTATGATGTGACCTCGTCAGCTCTCAATATAACTTCTGCAACCGTCGACTTTGTATTGGGTGATGTCGTTTCATCTCAGGCATCCTTTACTCAAGAGTTCACTGTTAAGTTCCAAAAGGTAGTGTGACTTTCTAGACTTCATAGCCGACGTCTATCACCATAGTTAAAGGCAGGCAAACCCTGAAGTCCATTCTTAAACACACAAGCCTAGATACTAGTGTTGTATGTTGTATGTATGTGCTGTATGTGTATGTGTTGTATGTGTTTTGTTTGGTGATGTTGAGTTTGGTGACTGAGATTATTGTGTAATGTTTTGCAGCAAGGTTCCACGGGTGTGTTTTCAAGAAGTGGCAACCCTGGATATGTGCGTGGTTTACCTGTGCTAGCTGGCACATTGCAGACGAATGCACAACAGAAGTACGTCAACAATTTCGGTGCCCTTTTGCATCTTGTTTATCTTAGATTTCCTTTTTTTGTTTGCTTGGTTTTTAAATATAATTTCTGTGAAACTGTTTGTGAATGTTTGAATTTTGTTCTTTAGGGAGTCGATTACATTGAATTCGAACCCCAAGAACTGGCTTACTTTGGTACACACGTCTGCGACTGGAACCTGTGCCACTTCGTCACAAAGAACATCAGTGAAATTTGGCTACAACATGAGAACTGGCTGTTTCATAAGGTATTCTATAACCTTTCATCTCACCTACCCCACCCCCTATCAAACGTCGCTTAAAAGACTTTAACGCAAATACTACCATTTAATACCTGACAACAAACTTCACCTCAAAAACTTTGAATGACTTCTAATTACTATTCTGTGTCTTTTTTTAGCATAAAACAAGTAATGACCACTGCCGAATGCGTGACTTTACAAAACATCATATACAACACTTTGCTGGTTGATTTTCCAACACATGTAGCAATGTTTGGAAATTCAGCAGTTACAAATACGGCTGACTGGGTTAAAATCATCAACAACAAACCAAGCACCCCAGTACGTGCTTCACCTCTTGTTTTAGCTGGATAATTCTCTAATAAGTATTCTGATATTGTATATTTGAAGAAGCAAATACTGTAAATCCTTGAATACAATACATTCACTAAACGACTTCAATGTCTGGAAACTTGGACTTAATATCCGTCCAAATGATTATCAGGATGGGGGCTTATTCGAGGGGAGGGCTATTCGATGATTTACGGTACTTATCATCATCTTTTTTTATTTGTTTTAGGCAATTGCTGTTGACGGACGCTGCACGAATATGATCCTTGGAGTTCACATTGAAATACTTTATAGTAAAACCGGATATCTGGGTAACCCCCAATCAAGGGTAAGACCTCACAACGATATCCATCCCTATTTGGTATTGATATTTTTTCGTAATCTATTCACAAAGTTCACACGTGGTTTATTATTGATTTCAATTCGTTATAGATCGTTGGTGTTCAAGTCAAGTATGACAGTCCAAGGATTCTAACATTTCAAGTGAGTTTATTTTTATATGCGTTAGCCCCAAGTCGAATCATGAACTTGATCATTAACCACGCCACTCTAAGGCTGTTATACATGCATCAACTCAAAGTAGTGCATTTCTTTCTTTTCCAGTGCATTGCACCTTATTGCCAGCCGACTACTTCAACAACCTCAAATCAAAACTTCGAAGTCTCACAATCGGTATCATTTGTTGATGTCTCAACTACACCCGAGGCTGAAATCAAGCCACAGCCTCCTTATGAAGCTAAAGCGCCATACGATTTTTTCTATCCATTCGTCTGAAGAATTGCCGTAAGTGGAATTTATACTTCTCGCGTTCTCGTTACCATGACATCAACAGTTCTGATTATTTCGAGTTTAGTTTGGCTATCCATATTTATCATAATGGATTTTTGTGATCTTGAGCTCAAGGCTACGCACAGTATTTGCCATCTCCCGCTGAACTGCACATTTAATTATGAAACACCCTGAAGTTATGCTTCATTCATTGCGATTGACCCGTTAACTGCGTCGAATGACGGGGGTTTGGTACAATTATTCAACGCTTAATTACAAGCACATGAGATGTGCTGGTTTTTTATTGAACAACCACCTTGTACTATTGATTCACTACCAGTACCAGCCATGTGTCGACTTGTTGTATCTATGAAAAAACTCAATTGAACAGTTATGTACAGTTGATATGATGTTATTGGGTATGAAACCATTCACCCCAAGTTTGCTTGAATTTTCGTGCATGAGTTCTCCCTCCGTTTAAAGACTCGTTTGTTATTATGTACTCACTTAGTGATCATTGTCTTTAACTGAAGACATTGGATTATTTTGCGTCAACTGAAGGATTCGACTCTCGTGCATGTTATTTTACCTTTCCCTTCAACCCATGCACGGTTGGCTCCAATACTAATCTCCCTGAATCACACGAGTGCGCCGTCCCATGGCAACATTCGTGAGAACCTGTTAAACACAGGCGGTTGCTTTTTTGTTGTCCATTGTTTCTCGTGATTGTTTCATCATATCAAACACACACACACACACACCACGTACCTGTCTCTGTGTATTTTGTATAGCTGCTACAGGTGTTCAGCTGTCAGCCATTCAGCTTCCAGTTTATACAAACAACACCCATCACATACACTTTTAAAAGAACCTTTCTTGCCATCGTACTTTCGTTGTTTTGAGGTTTTACATGATTTTGGATTCGCCTCTCGGTACAGTAGCTTGTTGAGCTGTCTCCAATTGTTGTGGGAACCACACCGACTTGATATCGAGGCTTTTATTTTATTACACAATCGTCCCCTGCACATGGACTTTTTCTTCATCTCATCTGTGACTTATCAGTGGCTTTATTTGACGGCCGCCGTCAATTTATCTTTTAGCTTCTTCATCACTATACCGCCCCTCATACCGCCACTCATACCGCCACTCGCACCGCCAGTGAATGAACAACTGGCGGTTTCAAATCACCAGGCTTAGCCTGTGTGATTTAGCAGACTCGTTTTAAATCTTCGGTTGAATGAGCCGAAGAAAAATGACCAGTGCTATTTTATAAGTTACTTAAATTCAGATTCAGACTCAGATTCAGATTCAGATCTAGAAGAAGCTTTCTCATCTGGCTTCATTCTGCATTGCCGGATTACTACGAGAATTGGATGAGAAATTCGGTGCACATCTCTCAGTTCAACACTGTATTATTTATCATAAATGGGTGAATGCCTAAAGCATCGATATGTCCTTTTCCCAATCAATAGCACATTGAGGAAAGGCAAGCTATTTGAAACAAACTATGGCTCCTCAGATCACCAGTCTATCATCCCTATCAAAGGGATAATTACCCTTCAGTTACCAGTTGAATATGGAGCCCAGGAACAACTAAAATGATATTTATTTGTTATTATTCACGTTTCGTTTTTTATTACGACAGTTTAAGTTAACTTAATAGAAGTGTTGTGTTAACAAATGTTGTGCCGTAGAAGTTTTAAAGTTCTCCGAAAATCTCTCGCGTGTTATTACGATTTCATTATCACGAATAAGCTCAGTGCTTGGCTATTGCTTGTATCATCAAAGAATTTATTGACACGTGCATGCTTGTGATTCTATTTCCTGGTTGCCAAGGCCACAACTGGTGCGTTGCAAAAATTTCCCGCGCTTGTCTTGCTTGTAATTCGGGCATGGTCGTCGTGGATTGGAGGTTTGTTGTTTCTTAGTGAAGAGAATAGGCCGGCTGGTTGCAAGCAGGCAGGCTGGCTGGCATACAAACGCGCGCGGTTTGCTGGTACCAGATCTCAATTGGTCAGCTGCCGTCCGTACTGCGATCTGATTGGCTTAAGGCGGCTGGTTGTGCGGGTTTTTTAAAATAATAATGGATTGCAAGTTGCATTGCTCTTCAAAACACCTGTTTCAAAATTTACTTTAAAAGTTGGAAGGCCAAGTCGCCAAATTTATATTTTATTCTCATCAAACTGTTAGTAAGACCAGTTTGAATCTGTCGTTTGCTTTAGTCTGCCTGGATAAGTTGTGTCCGTTTTCAGTCACCGTTAAATTAGCGAGATTGATTTGCAACATTGCTCGGCCTAAGTTCTGACAAACTTACTTTCCTGTTGTGCCACATACAATAACAGCATCACGAAGTGTAATAAACAAGCGTTCTAAAGAAGCCAGGCATTCGCCAAGGAGTAGAACAAGACGAACTTTTTAGGCAAGCAATTGGATTTTCTTGCATTAGCAATATGGAGGAAAAGAGTGAAGCAAGACAAGAACCTTCTTCCTACGAAGATGCCACGAAAAATTTTGAGTACAGTCGATTGAGAATTCTGATACCAAAACTTGCTGCAAAAGAATCTGTGTCAAAGGTATGTCCTCGTTAGATTTATTGATGTAATTCTTAGTTCAATGTTACTGCACTTTCAAAGTTTGTTCTCAGTACAAGTAGCCCTGTTCCACATAATACAGCAGTGAACTGTTATGGGGTTTGATGCTGCAAAATGATTGGACGGGTCCTTGAGTCGTCGAGTCCCATTAAGCACGCATTATTGCTGATGGTAATTGCTTCGTAAATGAGAAATCTCAGCTTTTTATACACACTTTTAAGGTTTTATTATTCAATTATTGCCTGGTTGAAGAAGAACCGTGTCCTAAATTTACTTAAGTTGGAGATAAAAACCTATCAACCGCAGGCTTGTAAAATTTGCTGTTTATCACGTGGTTATATGCATATATAACATTATATTGAAACGTTTAGCTTGTCGCTAAGCTATGAAATTATCCCATCTCACTTAATAATGATATTCAGCGGGTTTTCGAGGTAGTTTCTGAAGAAATTTAGTCGTTTCTTCAATTCATTTGATTCAAGATACATCTGCTTCGAAATTGAGAGCAGATTTTTTGTATGATCTTAGATCAGCTGCCAGTTGTTTATGATCGTTAAGATAGCCAGCAGCCAAGCAATTTCCTTATGAAAATATTTAAATCAAAAACTATTACTTTTGCGCTAATAATAATCAATATAAAAAGACGTTTTGATTTGAATTTGATATGCATCATCGGATTTTGGCTGTGCTTTTATTCAGGTCTTTTTCCTTTAATTGACTGTGCTCACACATAAAGTATTGTTTTGCTTTAGATAGAAGTTGTTGAAGAAGCTATCAACTATATAGCACAACTGCAGAACACCTTATCAAGCTATCACGACGGTACGTCTTACATATACACAGTTAGATAAAAATGTTCTTTCCTATTTAACACATTGAACCAATCATCTCCTTTTGAATTTTGAATCTGCTAAGAGCTAGAATCTCTCATGTCATTTGTTATGCAAGTTTATCTTACGTTATTTTTTATCTGTATAGTTTCATCGGAAGATCTTCAGCAACAGTTTTTAGAACGAGAGAGAAAAAGAAGCATGTTGATAAGGGAAAGGAACCGAAGAATACCCTCGTATTTGCAAAGTCGAAGCAAACGAAAGCCGAGGACACTACGAGATCCAGTCAATGGTAAGTTTTTGATAAAACAAGCTATCTTATCAATATTTTCAATATACTCGGGGAACATCATTCTAAATCTGCTATACAACGACATTTTTTCCTGCCGCTTTTGCAGCCCGAGTTTTGCGACGCTGCGCTCTGTTTCGTTATTGCATTATATTCAAATCATAAGCAGATATGGAGTAGGTTGATTCGCCATTAAATAACGCCACGTTTCGACGCGGCATCAATCGCCAACAACTGTACACACAACGGGTTATTGTTTTATTATTATCTTTTAAAAGATGTTTGAATTTTGCGACGGCGATATCAAACATTGACTGGTACATCAATTCGTGAAGTTGTCTTCCTGATTTAGGCCAGTTCGTCGCATTTGTCGTGTGATAAATGCGACGAAGGAGAAATCTTGAGGTTTATCCAGCTGCCTGAACGTGGCATATGTCCTTCTACACTGGTTATTATATTTGTCGAGTATATATGCACCTGGTATGAAGAACGAATCGTATGATGCGGGTGGCCTACTGCATTTATTCAATTTTTAATTACTAATATTACTAGAAAGTGATATTCATCTGTATTCAGATTAGTTTTGTCCGATTAAATAGAGGACGCTGCGAGTCGTTATTCTCGTTGTCGATGATAATCAGCCTCGTAATGAAGATGTAGATATCGGGCAGTCAGAATGACGTAATGCAATGACGTGATAACCAACAATATTGGTTTCATGCATTGTTTCATGTTCAACTGGGGTGTTATGGTAGCAAAAACGTGTCCAGGAAAGGACAAATGTAAAGGAAATTGGTTTGATTGGGTATATAATCAAGACAATGTTATAAATCCTTTTCTTTTCTTCTCTCACCGGCTGTCTTTTTCTTTGTGGCTCGAACATTCGTTAACTCGAACCATTTTCATCGGTCCCATGAAATGCTACGTCATTATCGCTGTCAAGGATAAAAAGTTTCAACATCGGAACGTCTTGACAGTGTATAGAAAGCATTTTAAATTTATCATCTGTGCAAGTTCAGCTGTAATGTTTATTTGCAGTCAGTTGCATTAGTATAAATCTCAGTTATACTGGGAGAATGATCGAGTTTTAGTCAGAAGTGTGGGTTTTTCTGCGTCGTGCTTTCCACGCGCCCCTCTTCTATTCTATGTCTGATTCAAGCAAATGGCCCTAATAGCGCCATGGTGACATCACAATACCCTTCGAGCACAACTAATTATGGAGAATATGGAGACAAAAGCCGATTTTGAATAGAAGCGCACGTATCCGGTATAGTTGAAGAATCGTATTGATATGAGGGCATATGGCGATACAAAGACAGTGAAAACAACCATACACATTCATTGTGCAGCTGAGAATATTGAAAATGAGATTGATAACTTAGCCTTGTTAGATTTTATTAGTTGAACAATAGTCATGAGAATACGCCGTATTGAGAACAGCTGAGACGTTGTATTGAAAATTATGCCATCTTACTATTTAGTCAATGGACAGATCCATCATTTTTATTATAAGAAATTAACATCGACCTCCTCGACAGCGAGTGCTTCAGTTTCTTAAGGCATCAACAAGTTTCAAAACTCAATTTTTTTATGATTTTCTATCAGTGTCTCAAAAATATGACGTGAACAAAACGATAAGCAAAACGATAGCATGAGTATCACGTGAACAAAACAATAAGCAAGTTTTTTAAATTTTGCGCAATATTAGTTATTAGTGGCATAAATTAGTTACCCAGCTTTTAGTGGCATTAATTAGTTACCTAATTATTGGTGGCATAAATTAGTTACAACGTGGTATGTCGAATGAGAGTAGGCGACGTATTAGTTGTATATTAGTAATCAATTAAATAATTTAATGTGTATTATCAGCTACATTGGAACCTATTCTATACCTCTATCGGGCACCTCTATACAACGAACACCTCTGTACAACGGACGAAATCATTGTTCGTTTCACGGAGGTTCCCACTGTATAATATTGCAAAGCATCCTTGATTTATATTGACCTTAATTGTTTTATAGGAAAAAGAAGTTAATTGGTGACAGGCAAAAATCACATTTGCTAACAACAACAACAACATTATTCATACACGAAGTATTTCAAGTAATCAACGAATAAGCCCTTTCTCCGTTCCATGCCACGTGGTCATTATGGTGGTTAGTTTCACTGTGCACTCTACCGAATCGAGTAAATTGCTTCTAGTTTCATATTATGTGCTGTTACAACGTTTCTTGCCCTGTTTTTTCACTGTATTCTGGGTATTCTTCAGTCAAGCCTTCAACGTTCATGTCTCTTCGTTCAAGCATCTTTTATTCAAGCCTTCTGCCTTCACAAGTTGCACCCTAAATAATTATATAGCTATGTATCTACCATTGCTATGCAACTTGCAAAATTATTTTAATAGATTATAGATTTTCATTTGTACATAACAACAAAGTATATATAAATATATCAATAAGCTGATGATGTAAATATAAATGAGGTATTAAATAATTATGTCAAAGCACAAATGTTGTCTGATTTATTCCCCATCTTCCCCTTGAAGCTCCATTTTTGCCATGTTCAGCACCGCGTTTTTTTATCCAAGTTTAGCACCAGAATCTAGGATCGTATAACTTTGCCTTGAACTTCGAAACCATTTAGGAACAGCTCGTTCGAATCCGACGAATTTCGTCCAGTCATTCTGATTCGGAAGTATCGGAATGGTTGATGAGTTTTTGAAACTTTCCATGTTGCAACTGAGTACCTAAAAAGAGCATCACACCCTTTTTATACGTTTCTAGATTTATATGTCGAAGTTTGTGCGAGAGACTGCACGTGTATCTAACCTTTCGTTGAGTGTTGTATCACTCGCATGATTCTTTATAGTACACCATTGATTTCCATCTACAGAGCCTTCCAACGCCCAGTTTCTAAGACAAGCATTTCCAGTTATCCATCCATGTCTAAGAGAGTATGATTCGGGAATGACACATATTTCTTCCCCAAAGTCAACAGCGTACCAAGAGCCCTCCAAGTCTTGGGTGCTGCATGGTAAAGCCTAAAAGAGAAGCATCAATTATGCTCTGATTTCATACTCTATTCAACACGACAGCGGTTTGTTTATGCATTGCAGACAGTTGGAACTAATAGGTGAACGCATAAAGATTCATTTTTGTGATTTAGGTGCCTAACTGCAGTCTTACCTGTGTGTCTAAAATATCCGAAGCATTACCAAATCCTGCTGAGCTTCTGCTAACTTCAATCAATCCAGTTTTAGCCGGATTCTGCCAGGATCCTCTTCCATTCTTTGTTGATAGGTTGTGTATAATACCATCGTCTCCAAATCTGCAATCCTCAATGCTCTCCCTGTTCAATGATCTTATTTCATACTCCATATCCTTCATTCTTTTTTCTTGCAAGTCGATCTTCATTTCAAGTAGAGCTTCTTCTTTTTGTAATATATCAATGGTTGCTTCTTTTTCTTTCAATCTGTTTTGATAATCAACAACATCTTTCATTGTTTGCTCAATTCGCTCCTTAAGTTTCTCTGTTCTTTTGCTTGTTTCTTCATCAACCGCGCTCTTAAACTTCTCAATATCCTGCCCCTTTGCTTCACTAATCGTATTTCTATCTTCGCCATCACCATTGATGTCATAATATTTTCCTGCTACCAAAAATTCAAGATCTATTTCAGTCTTGTCCCTTGCTTCTATCATCTCCAGTTCTCCCTCTAATGACTTTAGTTTTTTCATTATCATTTCTGCCTTGTGTTCAGCTTGTTCCTTTTCTTTTCTCTCTTGTTTCAATTGATAACGTAAGTCCTTTAGGATTTCTTCTGTCTTGTTCTGAAAGTCTTCTATTTCTCCTTCGTATTGCTTCATTATCTGCCCCCGCAGTGCCCTCTCTTCACTCAGCCTCTTTCGCATATTGTCATAAGCCTCGGTCAGACGATGCTCTAACCTTTCATACTCATCTTCGTATTCTTTTATCAAATGATTCCTCTTCAGTTTTTCAGCCTCCAGATCATTATTTGTGGAAACCAGTTGCCTTGCTAGCTCCTCCGCTTTGTCCTGCATTGCATTTGCCTTCGCAGTTGCGGCTGCTTTGTCTGACGATATTAAATACCGAAATACTCCGATTTGCTCTGTTAAATACTGAACCAGCTCCTGAGGCTCCAGCGCTGTGGCTTCCATACCAAATATCTTCAGCTCTCCGTCACACAAATCTTCCAGGCGTAATATTTCATTTCCAAGTTTGTGCAGATCAACTGTGAACTTCTCTTTGTTTATGGTTTGAAAGTCGATGACCTTTGGCTGTCGTTTATCTTCAATCAGCTCCTGAACCTGTTGTTGCTTTGTTCTGTTATCATTAATGAAACTAATGATTTGTGTAAGTTCCTGGAGTTGGCGGTCTCTTGCCTTCAACAGCGCTGCATACCTTTCCTCTCTCGCAACTTCACCATCCTTGAACCTCTGTTCTGCTGAGACTGGAACCGCATCCTTTCCAACGTTGCTTCTTTGCTTGGAACCAGCCGGATCGTTTTCCAAGCTTCGGTTCATCTCCAGTATTGATATCTTTTCAGATAGCTCAAAGTTTCTCAGCTTCTCTTGAGTAAGCTCATCTTGCAAACGAAGTAGATCAGCATTTAGGGCATCAGTTGCACTGTTGGTATTTAACTGACCGCCCACATCTCCGTCTTCATTCTTTAGGATCTCATTGGTCGCATCAACATGAATACCGGATTGGGTAACGGCATCAATAACACCAGAGGCATCTGTAGCACGATTAATCTCAGCAGCATCAGTGGTATTACCAGCATCAATGGCATCACTTGTAACAGCTGCATTAGCTGGATACAATGTTCCGTGAGCATCGGGTATTTCATCCACGTTCTTGCCAGCATCATTGCTGCCTGCTTGCATCAAGTCTACTGTATCCGCTTCTCTGCAATCCTCGTTCTTTGAACATTTCTTTGTAAGCTTTCGTTTCCATTTAATTTGATCAGTTGAATTTATTTCTTCATCGTCGTTATATGAAGATCCGTACTCTATTTCCTCATCGTACTTCTGCTGTTGGGGGATTTCGAAAATACCACCTGATGCAAACTCACTCCCATCCGACTGTCTGAGTTTTTGAACCTCCTCAAACATCTCGATTTGTTTAATCTGCTCTTTCATTAGATCATCTCTCAGTTCCCGTTTCTGTGATCTCAGCTTTGCAACCTCTTCGCTCAGATACTTCTCTCTATTGAGAATATCTTCTAGTGTTCGCTTCACATTATCATACTTATCTTTCGTCGTGTCTGCTGCTACTTGTAGCTCGTTGTTCTGCTTCGACAAGTCAATCAACTTATCAATGACTGCATGTATCTCGCTTGCTGGTACTTTATGTATCGATGTACCTTTGCACGATTTAACCTCGTCTTCAAGCTTTGCTACAACCTCGCGTTCAGTACCCAATAGTCCTCTTAACGTATCTACTTGTTCGTTAAGCATTTCTTCGTCATTATACCCTATGTCTTGCTGCTCCTTTGTAGCCTCGTTTTGGTGACGCCTGTATAGTCGATACAACCATGATAAAGCAGCAAGAGCGAACATAACAACACAAATTGGTATCAATATACTCATGTAATTATACGCCACCAATCCCCAATCGTTGTTCACGTTGCTAGAAACACCCGAGTACCATGAAATCATTCCTGCAAAGAAAATGATAGTCATTGTAGCAATGTTCTTGCTTCGTGATGATATTGCATTCCTTTTGCCCTTAGAATCCGAGCCTCTTTCATTATCTCTCTGTGCAGCTCTAACACCAGAATGCTCCGGGCTTTCGTTTCTGGAAGCTTCTAATTCAGTATCAAATGAGGCATTTCCAACCAGCGCAAATCCATGGTTTTGTAGCCACTGAAAGCGCGACGCTGTGCGTTTCTTGTCTTGGTACTTTCTGATTGCTCTTTGGAGCTGGCGTTCTAGCCTCTCTATGGCCTGCCTCTGTTTGGTAATGATTTCGTAATCCTTATCAATAACTGATTCCATTTCCTTGAGCTCTAGGGCGATCTTATTCTCTTCACTCTTAGACGCTTCAACATGTGATAGGAGATTTTTCACTGTTTTTTCATAGCCTGCTGCATTTTTGTTAGCTTGCTCCAGTGCAGCATCAGTCTTGTACATCATTGCTGTTATCGTGATAAAAAGCACTGTGAGAAATGGCAACACTGCATAGTCATCAACGTAAAAGGCGCACAAGCAAGTACAAGCAATTATCAAGAGATATTTCACGATATATGTCATTGATCTTGGTGGAGAATCTTCTTCAAATTGCTTCACGCTAACTTCTTTGCCCTCTTGAGCACTTATCTTGCATTCTAAATCCTTAATTTCATTCTTCAATGCAATGATCTTCTTTTCTTTCTCATCTGTTTCTTTCAATCGTTTTGTTCTCAGTATATCGATCTCTGTCTTCATCAGAATGTAATCTTGATTTGTCGCTTGGTTTCGTTCTCTCAAACCCTGCAACTCTTTTTCTAGTGAAGTCTTGCCTGCTTTTATAAAACCAAGATCTTCATGTACATCGTAAGGCAACTTTGCAGACCCCATTGCGTATGTTTCCGTTACGAATCTGTCGTAAACCTCACTGAAACGTTGAAAATTATCCTCATCAAGTCTCGTTATTGCATCTTGTAGAGCTCTTCGTAGTTTGCTGTCATTTACAGGCACTTTTTCTTCCTTAGCTTCCTTTCTTCCTTGTATTACCATCTTAATAACATTGCAAACAACCAATGCTGATATAACATGCACGAGCTCCACATTCATGACGTATCTAGCTGCCAATGCTGATAGAATTGTGATGATGACAAATATCAGCATTCTGCTAATAGTAGGCATTGTCCCCTTGCTTATTCTATTTAGACTGCTTGCTTGAGAAGCATGCTCTGCTGGTTTGTCTTCCCGAGATTCCTGTTCTGAGATGTCTCCTTTGGTTTTGAGGTGCCCGGGTTCCCCATCGTTGTCGTTTCCACTATCGAAGTCCTCCGTAGCACTGGGCTTAAAATCGTTCTTCTCCACCTCGGATGAAGCTATAACATCGTTTATTTGCTCAATGCTTTCATCCATAGAGGAATTAATAGCATCAAAACTATCTCGACCATTTAGGCTCTTCTCTAGATCTTCATACTTCATATAACAACTATCGTACAATTTAGATACATCTGAGATCTGTTTATTCAACTCAGCATTTTGCTCTCTTTCCATCTCAAGCTTTTTCGATAGCATAGCATTCTCTTTTACTAATGCATCTCTTTCTGCATCATCTGCATCTGTTTTTGCTTTTAATTCTGCTGACAAGAAATTACATTCTTCGATGTAATCTTCTTCCAAAGCTTTCATTCTGATTGCTTCTTCGTTTCTTTCTGGATTGATATCCATTCCTGCCAGTTCAATGGAAGAGCTCATTCTCCTTATGTCAAGTCTTTGCCGTTCATTTTCTGCTGCTTTTTCTTCCAGAGTTGTCTCCAAATCATATATCACATCTCTTTTACTTTCCAGCATTCTTTCATGCTCAGTTTTCAGTCTCTCGATCTCTTCTTTATATTCCTCGTTCTGCTTTATAAGCTCAAACATATCTGTCATCAATTCTTCCATTTCTAGACCTTGTTTTTCTTCTTGGTCGAGCTCCTGTTTCTCTTTAACATCTGTCTTTACCACCTCCTCTATTCCAGATTTATCCACCTCAGAAATGACTTCATTAACTGAATAACCTTCTATTTTAACTTGCTCAACATCTTCCTTGACATTATCATCTTTGTTTTGCTCAGTTTTTAACTTCTGAAGGCGTCCTTGCAATTCCTTGATTTGCTCTTCGAGTAACTCTCTTTCCCTCAAGTTTTCTTTCCCATTCTCCATCATCATATCTTCCAAATCACGTCTTTGTTGCTTTTCGATGTTCAAAGTCTTCTTCAATAATTCTATCTCGCAGTCCTTCTTCTCCAACAGCTTGTCACAAGCTTCTGCTTGATTCGTCCATTCTTCGATCTGGTCTTCCAGATTGTGAACCCTTGTTTCTTGCTCTCCTAACTTGTTTTTCAAGTACTCAATCTCTGAACTTTTTTCTGCAGCTAGATGCGTCAATGAGCTCGTCAAGGCAAGCTCTTCTTGCAACTCAATAGTTAGGTCTATAATTCTTTTGTCTTTGTTTTCGTTGTCTTCCTTTTCCATGTCACCAGTTGCAGTGTTTTCCTCTTCATTGTTTCCTCCTGACATTTTTCTGTTCGCGTCTTTTCGTCAATCAGACATCTCTTTCAAATTATATCGATATGTGATGCTTTGCCTCTCAAACAAATGCTTCACTACAGCCTGACTACCTCCAAAACCGAAAAGACACGTATGCTTGATACAACGCCGATGATAAAGCAGTCTTCCAGCCAGCTAAAGTTCGGAACATACATAGATATGATTCTAATTAATGTTTTTATCAGTGGCTTGTTGTTTGGAGGCACCTTCTTTGCATGTAGCATTAGCATATGAAAAACGTAATGAAGACAGAACAATAGACCTGCGTTTAAAGCCACCAGTACTGTCTGCTCGTGTTTTGCATCTTGCTATTCTGGTGCAGAACTAGGGTGGCTTGTTTTGTGCAAAAATGAATAGCGACAGGTTCTGAGGCTTTCACCAGTATATATATTCAATGTTTATGTGTGTGGAAATATGCTGAGAGCATCTTTTCAACTGTACAATGAATGGGTTTGAATGCAGGATAAGTGACACAACCTGTCAGAGCATTAATAACTCATTGTTTGACCTGTTTTTCGTCGTCTTCCTATCAAGAATATCTGATTGTAAGAAAAACTACAAATGGAATTTATAACGAAGGGATAATATTATTATTATGACCGTTTGCTTGCATCTTATTTTAGTTGCGTAGATGATTGCAATCACTGACTGCAATGTTTTACAGCGTGGAACATTGCATGTGAAAACCTCAGCGCTTTTACTACAGACAATGTCTCAACAATGAGCTTGAAGAAAATCTATTCATTCGGTGTAAATGTTGCAACGTTCAATTTCATAGTTTACGTAGTGTAATAGAATCCCCTCCTCCTTTTGTGCAGAACATAGTATAGCAATATGTTTTGAGACAATCAAAGACCAATTCATACGTTGCACATTAGCTATTGTTCTACAGCGATGAACAAAGCATCGTTGTATATAAAGTCACAAGTTGATCTTAGCAAATAGAAACTGGTTACACTTACCTTGCATCACATGTTATGCTTTCTGGGTGCTTTCAAATTCTTTTTGTTTTATGTCAACGTCAAAGATATGAAAAGGAATTTTATTCACCCTCATCTCACTCTGTACTGCGCAGGGCCCGTCACACCCCTCAGCTCCTCCGCAGATTCTATATTCATTAATCTACCTGCCATGCCCAATGCCCCAAAGCACCTTGAATACCAAGCACCTTATGCAATACATGCTTCTGCGCAGAGCCTGGAATATGATGCTACGCAGGTCCGCCAATCTTTTCGCATTGAAGTCCTTCGATACTGATACACTATGGTTGTTTTCACAGCTTCAAATACTAGGATTTACGACAATATATAGACGCGTGACTAGTTAGTTTAGTCGCACGGTTTTAACCCTGCACCAGTTATAGCAAGTTCAGTATTTTGGGGTGAGAGGTCACCATGTTGTTGTTGATGGTTGGAACCCAACTTTTGGGCACCTTCAATCGATTCCAGTTACTTCGCCACGATTCTCGAGAGCTGGACATTATTGCAGCGTAGAATTATTACGTCATGTAGTCCTACGTCATGCATACTCCTGTGCAGTAGCCTATATATGGCACTACGCATATAATATCAAAGTATGATGAACTCTTCCTTTAGCTCCAATTTTAGTATCTGCAAGGCACTGAGCTTATCCGTTGTCAGTCAAGTGAGACAGAATACAGAAGATATTTTTAGACCAATTATAGAATTAATAGGTAGCTTAACAAATGTGATAGGAAATAAATGCAAATATACACTGTAGAGCAATCAGATTTTTATTAGTGTTATGTTCTTGTTATGTCTTCATTGTCTACATAATATTACAAACCGTTTAACTTGGATCAAAAGTATAGCTACAACATAAAAAACTATTCTATAACCATATTGATATAGGTATATACCAAAATTATTGAGTACTTAAAGCAGGTTCAAACAAGACCTGGATAAAACTGATGAAAGCTTCTTTGGATCTCCACACTTGACTTGTTTACAAAAGCCTTGGTTCTTCTTCTCCATTATAGCAAACAACAAGGTGTTTTTATCAAATTTGCTAAGTGTGAAGCCTTCGCATTTTTTGCCCATACTTTCGCTGCCTTTTACTGTGGTTTGGTTGCCAGTTTCATACGCGAAATAAACAAACTTTGCCATCTAACGATAAAATAAGAAGCTTTACTGACAAATCTCAGCTCCTTTTTAAAACGAGGCGTAGGCCTAGCTAGTTGAATTGAAATTTGTACAAAACAACATGAAAACTTACGAATGAAAAATCCTTGGAAATTCCCTCTTTCTGTTGATTCCTCGCCACTGGTACCTTCGCATTCACCCGTTGTCCTAATTTTTTCACACTTTAAGCAACAAAAAGCACGACTCCGTGTACAGTAATCCTCCTTGTAAGTTGCGCGATCCAGTTTTATTGAGATCAGTGGCGTATAGGCCCACCTTTAGGGCACTCTAATCCTCACCCTAACCCTAATTCTAGCCCTAACCCCAATCCTAACTGATGCGATGCACTAGACACTGTCAGTAGCATTACGTCATGTATACTCCTGCGCAGTAGCCTATATATGGCACTGCGCATACACACCCACCTTTACGGCCTCTAACCCTAACCCTAATCCTAACCCTAACCCTAACCGATACACAATACACTGTCCGTAGCATTACGTCATGCATAATCCTGCGCAGTAGCCTATATATGGTACTGCGCATACACACCCACCTTTACGGCCTCTAACCTTAACCCTAACCCAAACCGATACACCATACACTGTCAGTAGCATTACGTCATGTATACTCCTGCGCAGTGGGGAGACTGAATGATGCTGCGAAGAGCTGGAAATCTAGTCATGCGCACAAGTGAAACTCTGCGATGATTGTCTGCACGAGAAAAGGAAAAGGATCGGCCCGTCTTTCCAGTCAATGTGGCGAAAAGAGGAAACTGAAAGCAGTTTAAATTTGTTTGAAGTTTTCACCTTAATAGCTGTCGATTCAGCGAGGCTGCAGGAGATAGAATATCATTTGTACTCTGCGCGATTGAACTGCTGGATAATTAGCCATGAAAGCTGCGTAAAACTTCACCAAAGTAGGCTGTGAATTTTACTGATTTTTAGGCCTGGATTTCAGCTGACTAAAACTCAACTGGATTATTGGTGGAGGTATATGTCAGTTTGTTCTGCAAAAGGAGCATCGATTTTGTGAGTTGTCGGCTGAAAATAGTAATTACGTACAATGGGAGACCGTTTGAATGAATACAGGTGAGAGATTTGGGACATTAATGTTGATTATCGATTAATGATGAATGCTTGTCGAGATTCAGTTCAAGTATTGATTATTGCAAGTTCGGCATTGCATTTTGGGGAGGACATGATTTGCAACCATATTTTTCCCTTTTCGAAATTAAATATTGACATTTTCGTCTGGATTATTTATCTCAGATATTTGCTTTTCGTCCATACTGTTTGTAGATAGATGTTTTAACTGACTTTTAAAACGAAACGAAGGAAGCCTAAAATTAAATTGTCTTTAAAATATTTCTGCAACTTTTCACTTGTTTTGGGGCTTGTGTGCTTTGCTCCACGCAAAAACTGTTTTCAAGATATCTCCTTTGAATAATATAATTTCCAATACTCTTGATAAGTCTTTTATTGAGATACATATCTTGAAGGATGAGTTATTAACATGGTGTAACATTCTACAGTTTCATTTAACTTAGATTCCAAATATAAAACAAACATCACATGTTTTGCATACATTTACTTTTAATGATTTTAATGTCCTAACTTTTACTTTTATTCATTTTATAGTTGGTATCATGGTTCATTGCCAAGAGTTGCCTGTGAAAGCATTCTCAACCAAGACCGTCCTGGACTCTTTCTTGTTAGAGATAGCAGTAGCATACCTAATGGCTATGTATTGTCTGTAAAGTAAGCAGCGGCCACGCATACTATCCTTGCAACATTTCCACAAAATCCTGATGCCTTCAGACTCAATCATATCTGTACTATATTCTTACTCAACCACTCGCCTGATATTCAAGCGATCTTCTCTTTTTATTTTCAGAGAGGTTCAAAAAGTTAGTCATTACATCATCAACTTTAATGAACAAAGTAGACTTTACAAAATCGGAGATCAAACATTTGATGATTTACCATCAATTGTTGAGTTTTATAAAAAACACTTTCTCGACACAACAACATTAGTTGAGCCAGTAAGTAGTCATGTGACTTCGGTATGTTTACATTTGTACCACTACCGTACAATGTAATAAATATTATACTTATACTATGTCTTTAGTTTGTAGTGTTATTTCACTACTTATCTATTTGCACCATAACATACAGCATAATGCTTGTTATGATATGAACAAAACGCAAGCACACACTTGCATCTATTTTACAACACATCATTAGTTGCTGGTTTCAGCTTAGTTAATTTTTTTATGCATCTCTAGGCAAATCCACTCAAAGTTAGAGCAAAGTTTAATTTTGCAGGCAACGTAAGTATTAATCTCAAGCATATATTCAACATTAATGTCTCGTACAGTTCCTGCTTTCAATCCAGATTTATTGATGAAGAGTCATGCTTGCCTTTTTTGTTACTTCCTTAGGATCCCGAAGATCTTTCGTTTAAAAAAGGAGATGTTTTGATTATTATCAAAAAAGAAGAAGAAGATTGGTGGCTTGCACGTCATCCAAATGGACAAGAAGGTCTTATACCAAGAACATACATTGAAGAGGTTGGTATTTATCCTCCAAATTTCAGCAAGATTCTCCTATCAACAGAGTTAAAGAAAGGAGAACGTGGGGGGGGAGAGAAAGTAGATTGTAGAAAGTAGAAGTAGAATTTTAGGACCCCAAAGTCTTACTTGGCTTTACGTATTTATCCTCCATATTTCAGCAGGATTCTCCTATCAACAGAGTTAGAGAAAGGGGAGGGTGGGGGAAGGAAGTTGTTTGGAAATTTCAGAACCCAAAATCTTACTTTGCTTTACTTACTTTATCAAATGGCCTCGATGACTTATTACAACTAGGATCCTGTACAATGACACTGTGTTTTCCTGTCTTGGACTTATTACTGAAATAACATGCTATGTTATTACCTGGTGTATCAGGTAATAACATAGTGTACCCTCTAAACTGTAACTTATCTAGAAGTGGAAACTGGAAGTCAAGCAATATGAATAGCTCAGGGTTTGCCAAGTGTGCTCTTTAGTGTCATTGTACAGGATCCTTGTAGTAATCAGTGAAGTCATGGATGCCAAACTTTTTGCCCCACCAAGCCTTCATGCTCTTAACAAGTTTACCTGAATGTATTTGGGATTAATATTCCTTGATGATAATGTTAACTTGCATGTGTTTAATATATTCACAAATAAATATCAGATCTTTTTTCGTGTTTCATGCAGCTACCTCAGGGAGGCATTGCTCCAAGCCCAACACATTCATACCAAAATGACTCAAGACGTTCATTTCCTGCATCAAGACCGCAAGATTCACAGGCAACAAGTAGGCTGTCGACCGGTGGAAAGGATTACATGCAGCCAAAGGTATTTTTAATCATTTAACTTGTGTACTGACAATACTTGATGCTACTCAATATTACGCAAAAGCTACCTAGCTTGATGATAGCATGTTATTTCAGTTATATGTATAATTTTGTTCCTGAAGTAAAACACAACTTTTGACCAACTGAGGGGATTGTCCAAGTCTCACTTCAATCCACTTCAATCCACTGCACATTATTTTTGATAAAAACCGTCTTTAAGAAACCACTATACACAAAAATCAGGAATGATGTGAGCAAAGCCTGACAGTAAACATGACAGTTGACTGCAGTTTAAAAAATTAAGAAAACGATGAAAAAATCCTAAGAGTTTGTTAAGAAACTTGAGTTTTGAAGTTTGTTGATGCCTCAAGAAACTGAAGTACTCACTGTCAACATTAATTTCTTATAAAAAAATGGCTGTGGTCCCCTCCAGTCTTATTACGCAAGCATTAAGATTGAGCATATTACAATGGCCTTCCTTTCTCTGCACAGGTCTTCCCAATGAAAGTTTCACAAGAGCCGTCAATTTCAATGCTGCCTGCTGGTCCAGTGTTGGCTAGAGCTAAGCAATCTCGAGACCCCAGCTTCTACGATCAAACCCAGTTGAAGTTCAAGGTAAGTACTGTTGAATTGTCTTGTTGAATTATTGGAAGTGTTAACCTTTGATACGTTAATGATTTGTCGACCTTGAATCGGATAACCCACGCAGATATCGAGGAAATTATTTTGCTATAACGCGCAATTGCGTGGTGCATGACAATGGCGTCGTTCTTTGTGTTGTTGCGCAGTCCAGCAAAGAAGACATTTCTTGTCCAATTTCGCCTCCATCGAATAGCATCTGCATGAACCGTGATTAATAATTTGTTTATCTCCATGCTTTCTGTTATCAGAGTTGCAGCTAATTTATAACTGATTATATTTCCGCGCGACAGCTGGCCCCGTTCATCGCGTTTTACTATTTTTAAACAATTTGACAATTGCTTGTTGATTGTGACATAGTTTTCTCCTTTTTTAAACGATTTTTATTCGATGGGACAGGAGCCCGTTTCCGTTTTTAGTCTTCTTCGCAACATTATTCCATCAATTTCACCTGTCATTCGATTTCAACATGCTTTGCTGCTAAATTTGCATTGCTAAATAACTTTCTTCAGCTGAATATACACCTCTGCCTTTTTCGAGGTCTTTATTACATATTGCTTCTTCTTGGTGTTTCTTTTATGTTTTCTGTTGACGAGCATACGTTGCTTGATTCTTGTGCACAATTATCGATTTATAGAAAGACGATCAAATCAGAGTTTTAAAAAGAAATGATGATGGTATTTGGGAAGGTGAAAATCTCGAAAATGGTTCCAAAGGACTTTTTCCCTTCACGTTTGTGGAGATATTGAAAGATCAGTCGTGACCTTTTTTGCATTCCTCGTGCATTTATTTGAGTTATTTCATCATAGAAATTATTTTCCCCTTTCTGTCACCAATGTGTAATTAGCAAAATGTCTTGGCAATTATCAAATAACCCTATAGTTGGTTAGCCGATCAAAATTTAATTTTTCTATAGCAGTATTCATATTTTTATACGCTGTCTATTGTGGGTGGGTTTGTCGTTATACTTTCTGTTTCACCGCAAACTTACGTTTTATCGAGTATTGTTCTCATTTCGTAAGTAATGCAATATAATGTTTGTTTACCATAACGAGCCTGCTGACCTAGTATGGCTGTCAATGCAGCGTTATACTCCCACAGTGGACTATTTTTTGTGATATTATCCTTTTTTAGCTGAAAAATCAGACCTTCGTGATTTTTTGACACTGAATCTGGCGGTATTACTGTACCACCCCCGTGTTTATCAAATGATTGCCTATTGATGTCACGTACTATCGACCATTCGACCAGGGGGAGTCTTCGTCCCCCCTATGTTTTTAATTTGCACGTTTTATCATAAAGTCATCTTCTGTACACTGTTAATTGAAAAAGTTGAACAAATAACATGTTTAGAGTTTGATCGTATTACCTTCTTCATTTCATGTGCAATTATTGTTTTGTATTGTCCCCTAATTTGTATTTGCTCGTAAATTTTCACCTGCGATTAGTGCTTGCTGATCATAGTAACTCGGTGACTTCTGATTATTTGTATCAGCTTTGGTAGAAAGAGGGGAGAAAGTGTTATGTTAACTTCAGGTTTTTTCGTATTTTTTGCTCTTTTTGGGAAATATTCTATCGGCACTTCAAGGTTTTACTATGGGCCCAAAAAATTCCCTCTCACTGTAATTTTTATTTTATCATATTGCGATTCCAAGTGGTTCGCCTCCTCATGCTCCCTCTCTGTGACTCCAATTCTGTTTTTACCCTGTAGTTATACGATTTTGCAGCTAAAATTACCCTTTACGTCATAGTGACAAAATACAAAGATTACTGAATTCACTCTACCCGATACCCACGCAAATCAAAACATCAAAGCAAATATAAATCATGACGCTTGTTCCTATTAATGTCCGTTACAACGAAGACAAGTTAAACTAATTACGTGATGCCTTTAAATGTTATTTTAAGGACTCTCACCTTCACCTTCTTCACCAATTAATGAATTTTGCCTACGCAAAATGTTTCTTTTATGTCGCTTATTAAATTTCCATGAAGCGTTTTAGGTGACTTTGTTCCAACAATAATTGTACCGACTTGGGATTTTCGTTATGTACCATTGTACCAACGTGGGATCGTCGTAACACGCTACATGTTACGACGCATGATAACACGTGACGTAACAGGTGTAACACCTATGATTAGCATGTGCATTGGTTGTTTATTTAAGCGTGTGTGTGGGTTGTTTATTTAAGCGTGTGTATGGGTTGCTCTAGTTGTAAATCCAGCATCGTTTCAGCCCTGAACGCCTTGTCTTTCATTATAACATATATACACAGTATGGGGTCTGGCATTTCCAAAAACCAGCGCCAGGAAAGAAAGGAACGGAACAAAAGTCTATTAGAGAACAGGTCCATTGAAGCAAGCATTGCAATCGATGCTAAACGAAGGAAACTTGTGATGAAAATACTTTGCCTTGGAATCTCGAATACAGGCAAGAGTACGATCGTGAAACATATGAGGCTGATTCATTCGGACTGGTTTAGCAAGGAAGAGAAGGCATCGCACAAAATGGCAATGCTCTATACATTCTACAATGCAGTGTACGAATTACTGGCGAATCTGACGTTGGATTGTTTCGAGTGTTGGGGCTTCAAAAGGTTCATTGAAACTCGCGTGCGAGGGGCTGTCCAAGGACTGGATAATGAAGAGCATTTAAATGACACTGTAAGTTTCTTCAAAACGTCAGCTGGCATTCAGGCGATGAGCAGTTTACAGAAAAGTAATCCATGCAGAAACTACATTGAGTACTTCATTGATCGCTTGCAACAGGTAAATAATGTATTTGTAGATATTCAACTTACAGCCGATGATATATTGCGAGTTCGCCTGCCAACCACTGGAGTAACATATACAACGTTTGATTATAATAATTCCCAATTCTCCATGATCGATGTTGGTGGGCAGAGATCGGAAAGAAAGAAATGGATACATCTATTCGATGACGTCAAAGCAGTCTTCTTCGTTGTGGATATCAGCAATTTCTGTACGTTACATGAAAGTTTGGATTTGTTCACAGAGATTTGCCAAACGAAGAGTTTGCAGCATGCTAGTATCATTCTGTTTTTCAATAAGATGGACATTTTGAATGAAATGGACGACATGCACAGGATATCAGAGTATTTCCCTGATTATCAAGACACGGGCAGTGCAATTGAGGCCAGTCAGTTTATAAGACAAACGTTTGAAGGTGCTTGTGACAATATGAAGTCAGAGATATATTCATTCTTCACATGTGCCACCGATAAAAGAAATATCCAAATGACATTTGGTTCTTGTAGTGACATCATTTTGAAAAAAAATATCGCTAATGCTGGTCTGCACTGAACTGTTATCTCTTAACCTTACTTAAACTTAATACGTCGCGTGTAAACACTAAATGTCCTCTAATGGATGAATTTAGACGAAATGTTTTCATGTCACCGATCTTTATAGTCCGCGAGTATTAGTAAATGTTGTTTTGATTTCGAAAGGAATTACTGCTTACAATAACAAGAACGACGATTCAAAGTTGTTTTGTTTTCTTATTACCTGCAAGAAATTCGTGATAAATAAATTATTCGTAATAAATAAATTATTCATAATAAATTAAAGAAATTATCTTGTTATTCCTGAATTTTTATGCTGGGATCAAATAGTTTGTTTTTAGTCTTTGTTAACATTTTGCCAGGTTGTAGTTAAATTACATAAAACGTGTAAATTTGCTTGGTTTTTAAATTATTTTAAAGCGTGTAAATTAGCTTGATGTTTAAATTCTTTTTCACTGTATAGTAAATATTGCTGTTATTGTTATAAGCATGCAACGCAATTTTTGTATGGGATATTTAACTCCGGCCGGGGGCGGCTGCTTGATCGCTGGCTGATTGCAAGTGCAACACGTGTCCGCCTATTCTCAACTCAATGTGCAGCTTTGTCTTTCGGGATACGATCTAGCGAAATTATAGAACATGGACTTAATGACGTCACGAACCTCGTGGCCCTGTGAAAGCCAATAATGCATTGAGTAAGATTGGTTTATTTTGATTCAAATCATAATTACGTTAGACCTTTGATATGGTAGCTGTGATTTTATTGTTTAGAAATTCTAAGGGTAGGTCTTCTTCAATGGCTCTTGTGTTGACTTGTGGATTTAATTGAGCGTATTTTAACTTTCGCCGACTGCGGCAGATTTGTTTTGTGAAGTAGGACGTCAGTTTACCTCTGATTGTTACTAGCTCTGCTCACAATGAGCCAAAACAGCACACATATCATTGCTCTTCTCACTTGATTGGAAGTGATATCTATGATATGTGCGAGACTGGAAGCATGCTGTTGCAAGGTGGATGGATTTTCGTAGTTTTAATCACACTAACCCATGTTTCAACTGATCAGAGTGAAGCCTCGATTAAGAAGGTAAGCCACATGAATTATCTCAACTTCTCAGATGATAAACTCTATTATCTTTTACGAGAACATCGCTTTTTATTCTCCCGCGTTTTAAACTAACCTTTATCAGCGTGAATATTTTGCACAAATTAAAGTTTCGTTCAATATCTTTGCACTCATCTTGAAGTGACTATTTATTGCGAAGATAAATACACATTACTATCATTTTGAAACTGATATTTTAACTTTATTTCACGTTTCTTCAAGATACAATCTCTTTCATATCGGCTTCTTTTCTTTATAATTGCCCGATTTTGATTATTATTCAAATTTTTTTAATTCCAGCTTGCATTCTTTATTTTATTTTCTCTTTCATGACACAGTGTAGGGTCGTTGGAGACGATACGGTCGTCTGCACAATTCAAAGGAGGGTAATTTGTGCTATTTCATTAAGGTTTCTTTTGATTTCCTGATATATTGATCGTAGTGAAGTTATCACATCCTTCCAGTATCACAGTTAGCATATTTAATGCCAGCCGTCACGTTTAGCGACTCAAGAGAAAGGGTATCTTCTTGGATAGCTTCCTTCAATGAAGTTCCTGATTCATCTCTCTAATTCCAAAATTTGTTTGTTTTCACAGGAGCCTCCCATTGGCTCATTTGATGATGATGATGATGATGATCATACATCTGTTCACGAAGCCAAACTCTCCGAGAGAACATCCAGACTGGGTTTCAGACGAAAAGATTTAAAACGAAATCCACCTGGGGTACATAAATTAATTCAATGCTTTGTCGTATGCTAGCTTCAAAGTCCCCTTACCCCAGTCCAATTGTTTGGAAAGACCCCTTGTCCCTCAACCTATAAATCCAGCTTTATTTCATGGCTGACCATTTTCACATTGCATTTTTGACATTTGTCTTCTTAATCGCATTTGCACCTTTTCTTCGTCTTTGGAAAATTAATCTCAACTTGTACGTCACAAACATGCCTTCTGCATGATGCCCGTTAATCCAAGTCTTCAAGGTATTGCATACACGTTATTTGTCCAGCTGTTCTGGCATCTCTATGTTCAGATGAATACTTTGCCATCCACAACAATGTGCTCAAATATAGCGTACAGTAATACAGTAAATTGATTATCTCTGCTATTGGCTACACAGCCAGAAGCTTCACAAGGATCACGATTACTTAAGATATTGATTAGCTAGCAATCGTGATTTTGGTGATCTACGATTGCTCTCATTTGGAGCTCACAATGTATATTTGGTTACAATACACTATGAATCTATATTGTTCATCAGTTTCTAATATCTCACTTGAGTTCACTTCCTATGTCTGTTTATGCCAGTGCTTTTTATAGACTGTCCCAAAATGTAATTTTACGCATACCTTACGTTAGGAGCTCTGTAGGAATAATTTAGAACCGATGGACAGAGAGAATGTTATTTAATAAATTAAATAACATTTGTTAAAGCTAAGCATGATACCTATATGCTACTGTACAATTTAATGTCTTCTTCTAGTGCGTTTTTGCTGGATCCTCAATTCATTGCCAAGGAGGTATAAAGGTAACCAACACGAACAAAAATGTTTACTAGCTAAGAGTATGCAGCACAGGCCACTAATATGCAGGAGCAACTTTGATTCAATCCTGGTTTTGTTTGGAATTCCCTATTTTCAATCTGTTCTTAATCACAGTATTGTACTGAAACATTTAAAGGCAGTCTGATGTGAAATCCACTTAGATTCAAGATGTAATAACATTTCTTAAAAACGCTGGATATCAGGTCAAATTGAATCGTCTCTTTTGTATTCAATAATCGTCTTGGCTTCTCCAAAAGTCAATCAATTTTTAAGCAACCCGGCATGAACAGATTAATAAGCCCACATTGTGGAGCTTGGTGCCTCTTATTTGTACTCTTATGCGTTAGCAAATGTATGGTTCCTTGTACCTGGAGATCTGTTACATAGGAAAGTCATCGCAAACCTATTTCAATATCTTTTGTTTTGCTAGATTTCCGGACGCGGTGCAGTTGGAAGAACTGGAAGTCCGGGGTTACCGGGTCCTAAGGTAGGTAAGGTATGTATACATGTATGCACGGTTTGATAATAGCATTGCACTTTGCACGTCCGGTCCGGATCAGCTAAATCTAGCTTACTTTCAGCTTTCATAGAATTTTTGAGAAATGTCCTGTTTCTATGTCGCCTTGGATGTGCAACTTTGTTTGAGTAAATTGGTGTAGAATCTGATTAATATTCTATTGCACGCGATTTGTTTGAATTTCGTAGCTTTGGAATAGCTTATTATGTTTATGAATTTCTTGCAGGGTGAGAAAGGGGGGCGTGGGAGTCCAGGAAGACCGGGACAGGACGGTGAGGTATGTTTAACAACCTGCCTATTAACCAAGTAAAGATTTCATCATTACGCTGATAATATCCATTCGCTATTTTGGGGTTAAGTTAATTTACTATGTTTCTGTCTTGATAGCAAGGACCAAGAGGCTTTCTGGGAGAAAAAGGCGAACAGGGAGCCAAGGGGCAACAAGGAGAAAGGGTAATAATACTACTACGCTTATTACTAAGTAAATCAAGGGTTCATGTTTTGATGAACTACCAAAGGGCTTTGGTTTTATTTAGCTGTTGTTAATTATGCAACACCTTTATGTATTTTCTATATATTGTAATGTTTCTTCTTAGCCACGATTCTGTTTATTCTTTAGGGTGACCCAGGACGATCAGGACAACAAGGCATGCCGGGAATTCCATCAAACTGCAACATGCTCAGTTACAAGCCAACAAACTGCCCGAAAGGAAACAGGGGACCAAGAGGGTTGAAAGGCTCCGAAGGGGAAGAGGGACCTATTGGAGCCAAAGGAAGAAAAGGAAGAAGAGGTGCCAAAGGAGAGACAGGTCCTCGCGGTGCCTCGGGTGTACCAGGAAGCATTGGATTATATGGTGCATTAATGCACGATGGATCATGTAGGCAGCTATTTTCGCCATGGGTCTTTCCATCTGGCTCACCAATAGGACAGCTCAAGACTCAATGCCAGTTTCGTGAATATTTATTGTCACTAGAAATAGAGCCACATGGTTATAATGGTAAGATTCGTTATAATTATAAGTGCTGTCCATTCAAGGCTTCGGATATTGACAGAATGACGTTGCTTTGAGGTCGTGTGAAAGGCAATCAACTGCAATTTATTTATGGCCAATACTTCAAGGGATCTGTTAACATGCATTGCAACTATTTGGGGATTCTCCACTTGTGTTGGCCAATGATTTCCCACCAGCAAGTGCCGTTTTGTTGATAATTATTTTGAAGACTACTTTGACTTGCATCCCTTTTACTGCTCTTGTTATTGTGTATATGTGTCTTATTGTTGCCAATCAATTGTTGAAAACTTACAAATTATGGTCAATGGTGCATCCCGTCCCCTTAGTTGCGTCACATCAACTTTAAGCACATAATAGTATTATATGTCCTTTTGTAAAGACATTGTGTATTCCACTCCAGTTAAGCTCTCGCCTTAAAATATTTTTTCAAAATAAACCCACTCCTTGAATAAGTTCCCACTCAGTTCCCACCCTAAAATATTTGTTTCGAAATAAGCCCCCGGGGGTTTAATCGAGGACTCGCAGTGAAGAGTTTACAAATGACAACAACATCAACAACATTGATCTGCTCCATGATCTCTGCCACTAAAACAAAGATGGCGGCTGTCCTCAGAGGAGATGATTCTGGAGACATAACAGCAAATTTAAAATCACTTGCATTTGAAACAGGTCTGTCAGAAGATGAAAGGCAAGTATATTTAAATTACGCATGACCATTTATTAACATGGTTTATTTTCTGGTCAGTAAAAGGGATATTGTGCTCGAAGGACTAAGTTGCGAAGTTTGTCCAAACTGAGCTATGGGACAGGGACGGAGGGTGGTATGGTAGGGATAACCTGATTTCTTGGAGAATTTTGTCTTATATTTTTGTACAATGTTACTTTTGTTTTGGTTTTAGCGAGCTTCTTTTTATCAGAAAAAGGAGTCACGCCTTACGGACATCTGTTATCGCACAAGCGTAAGATATATTTTAACCTATTTGGGCGTGATCACTTTAAGTTGAGATCCGCCCACTTAATTTAATGTTAATGAGTTGTGTGTGGCGGAGGTTGGAATAGTGTGTTCTCTGTACTTCCTACCTTTTCTAGATCATATCTCATTGCTATTATCAACGAAGGAAAAAACCTTATATATGAAGAAGGAAGCTCAAAAAATAAAAAGGTATTATTAAAGGCAGTCCTAAAGATATCTTTTTAAAGAACAGACAAAGTGAACTTTAACTCAATTCAACATTTTTTTCAGGCGACCTCAAGAGTTTGGAAGGAAATACCAAAGAGAAGGCCTTTAAAGGTTGGATTAATTGGCTGTGGTGGATTAGGGAAGGCACTGGTGTCAAATCTTTTACGATATTGTAAGTAGAAGGGTGTGAATTGTCTCTTAATCATATTTAACTTGAATGATGGCATTAATCTTGGTTGTTTTCTTTTATAAGCTGATTTGAAAGAAGAAGAAATATTCATATCATCAAGAAGACCAGAGACATTAACTGAATTAACAAATCTTGGGATACAATGTTTTTTTGATAATAAAAAAGTAAATGCAGTGCATGTTTTTATTAAAACTTTGCATAAATCTTATTTCAGTAAGTCCCACCTTTCACCACTCTGTCTCCATTATTATTTCTGCACTGTCTCCAAGCTCCAAAGAAGTCCACCACTCTGACCTACTCTACTTCTTACTAAACGATGTCTGTTTCAGCTTGTTAGAATGACTGACATAACATTCATCTGCTGTTTACCATCACAGTTTCAAACCGTAGCAGAGGTACGTGCACGTTATTCTATAAAGTATGCTTTTTCACTGGTGAAAAGGCTTTAATTCCAACCTTACACCATCTCGGTTATTTTACAGGAGATAAAGGGAAATGTGAGATGCCTTTTGTATTCATTTATGGCAGGTAATCATACATTTATTTTCACTTCAGTTTATGTTTTATTTTTGCAAAGATATTTCTGTTTAAAACAGCTGGATGTCAAATTATATTTGATTCATGCATTTCAATACATGCATGTGACTATTTATTGTTTTCTCTTCCTCCCCCTTTTTTTAGGGATTCCACGCACGAAATTATGCACGCTGTTAAACTGGGATGACGTCATCAAAACAGAATATGTATCCTTTCAAACACGAGAGTTCGCTGATAAAGGGAAATTTGAAACTCGCGTATACAGTATCACCCTGCCACTTAGAAATTGGTTCTTTGAGACCAGGGTATTGTTTCAAAACAATAGACCATTGTTTCCATCTATTGTTTCCAGAAAAGGGAGGTTTTTGGTTAATGTCACAAGGACGTTTGTTCCGTATCGTAACATTGTTTCACTTTGACTTTATTAAAGACTTTTGTGAATAAGGAGAAGACTCAAGAGTTCAACTGGAACTATGAGCAGACGGTTAGCAGAATATATGTTAATAGTATTCTTACATACAACATAATTTTGTCGATCAGGAGCATTTTATAATACGCTTGATTTGAATTCTTTAAATTTAGATGTTTGAGGCACTTGAAAATGCATCGACTTGCGAGAAAACTTGCCCTGGTAATAAACGAGAAAGTAAGTTTTTTAAACGTCTATTTATTGTCCTATGCGTGTGTTTATTTTGTAGTTTGCATCGATATGTGAAGAGTATTTTGTCTTTTTCCTAGGTATAATTCATTTCGATGGAAAACTTGCTGAAATTGCGCTATATACTTTCGTCAACATGTGTATCGTACAAAACTTAGGGAGAGAAAACATTGTAAGGTGAGCTGGCTGTGCGATTGAGGTATCTGTGCGATTGAGCTGGCTGTGCGATTGAGCATATGGCAAGCGGATGTCACCATAATCAGATAAACCCACTTTTTCTCAGATAAAGTGGGTTTATCTGGAGAAAAACCCACTTTTTCTGCAATAAGTCACGTTTTCTGCAGATAAACCCACTTTTTCTGAAAAACCCACTTTATCTGACAGAAAAAGTGGGTTTTTCTGATAAACTGGGTTTTTCTGCAGAAAAAGTGGGTTTTTCAGATAAAGTGGGTTTTTCTGCAGAAAAAGTGGGTTTTTCAAATTCCGCATTGCTGCTGCCTGCGTCATAAGTTACGTGGGTGTGATAGAAGATTGTCCACGTGCGACTGTTCGAATGTTTCAGCTTTCAATTTCAAAAATGGATATTAACCCTGAAAGATTTACAGACAATTTTGAGGATTTACTTGAAGATGCCATCTCTAACATCGAAACCCTGAGGAGACACTGCATGTGTCTCCTCAAGGTTGTGAAACATTGTGAAACATTCGAACAGTCGCACGTGGACAATCTTCTATCACACCCACGTAACTTATGACGCAGGCAGCAGCAATGCGGAATTTGAAAAACCCACTTTTTCTGCAGAAAAACCCACTTTATCTGAAAAACCCACTTTTTCTGCAGAAAAACCCAGTTTATCAGAAAAACCCACTTTTTCTGTCAGATAAAGTGGGTTTTTCAGAAAAAGTGGGTTTATCTGCAGAAAACGTGACTTATTGCAGAAAAAGTGGGTTTTTCTCCAGATAAACCCACTTTATCTGAGAAAAAGTGGGTTTATCTGATTATGGTGACATCCGCTTGCCATATGAGCAGTCTGTGCTTAGGTTTTCTCGTTGTCTCGTGGATTAACCTCAGTTATCGTCTTGTTGTCTTTAGGCTCGTTAATACCGTTATATTTGGTCCTCTGTCAGACGATGAAAACCCATCACTTAGCGAGTCGGATATTTGGAGCAATCAAGTTAAGCAAACGCTTGTACCAATCAAAATAAACGACATGTGAGTGGATACATAAATAAGAAATGTTTCTAAAAGGTTCTTTTTTTTAATCAATATCATCTTTTGAGATTATTTAACATTAAAATTTTTTCCTGTCTGCAGTTCGTATGAAATTATCAGTCTACGAAGAGTGTTCGATCAGAACACTGACCTCTGCAAAACATTGAATAACTATGATGACAGCGTAACACAAAGGTTTAGGAAGAGATATGTTACGTTATTCGACAGGCGAGTACATTGCATTTAACACAATGGGTGTTTATACATACAGTCAACTCTGTCTAATTCGAACACCCTGGGAAAGCGTGAAAATGTTCGAATTACAAAAAGTTTGAATTATAGAGGTTTTAGCTGTTACAAGTCACGCAAAGATTGTATAACAATGATTTATCGTTTTTCAGGCTTAATTCTTGGAAGACACAGTGCGAGCTTGTTTTCGGCTAAGAACAAAGCAACCGACTGCCTATCGCAACGTATGTAATATACTTTCATGCATTAAATGTTACTAATACCTCCATGGTGTTACGTAAAGCTTGTATATTTTCCTACGTTAACCTGAGCAGAAATGTTCAGTTCGTCATCCATGTTGTAAAATATTGAAATTGTAAATAGTATGTGATGTGAATAACTTGTGATATGAGTACGGCATAGTTTTGTCTATCCAGCTGTCTGCTTGATCTTAACAAAACCTCGTTGCAGTGAAATCAGTATTTTCTGAACTTGTACTTGATTCTTCACTGAGCTTGCTCTAACTGTTTGTGCTTGCAAGGCAAGAGATACACAAGTAAGTTTGTAAACTATTGCTGTATTTACTGCATAGCTGCATAAATGACCAGAAATGCCCCTTATCTCATTTTGTATGCATCGAACAACAGTTGTTCGACGAGTGTCCCTTTAATTTGACGAGTGCAAGATGCAACATAAAAATAGTCATTTCAAGTCATTTCCATCGTTAGATATGTAGCTATTCAGTGCCACTCGGTGAATATTTCCACATCGAGATCAAAGCTTTACGTCCTACTCGATGCTATCACCTGAGAATTCATGGTCATAAAGATTTGTCAGTGATTACGTGAACTGATTTCGAATCGTTTTTCCTTCCAGGCACCTGCTGTTTCCCAAACGTCTTTTGGTTGAAGGATTTGTTTATTCACTCTTGCAAGTGTCCCACCAGATTGTTATACTGCAATGTTCATGGTCATATGTGCCTCACAGGTCCCACTATGTCTAACAGGTGGTTGCAAGAACGTATAACTATACAATATGTAATTTTTGTCACAGTTGCTTTTCTTGCCTTTCCGATGATGATGTTTAAACATTGAAGATTCAATTTTTCTCAAAGGTAAGCCGTGGTTGCTTTTCATTTTATTTCAGCCTACGTTTTATTTTTTAATAATATTTTGAATCTTAACTTTTTTCATTTCAGATCGTCATCATGGAAGGAACAGGAAAGATTGCGTTTATATTGTTGGTGCTTTGTGGCATCTCTCTCGAGTTTGATATGTTTTCAGACGAAAGTTTAATCCCTTCAGATGGATTTCATGACTTGCTGGGTCTAACTCCATTCTGGATGACACAACACATGCAAAACAATCTTCGTCGCTCCCTTACAAGTTTGTAAATTCAATTTTCCTTTTTCTCACTTTCTTTCACACAATCAATCGTTGAGATCTAAGTAAGAACATTTGCAGTAGTTTTATTTCGTTCTTTTATCTTCCAGCGAAGCGTGATAATCTACCAAGTGCTTTCGAAGACTTCGTGGCGACAAATGACGGAACAAAATCCTACGAAATCGCAGGAAACTGCAACTTAAAAGGCACTTTCACATCTGATATGGCAACATTAGAAGTGCAGGAGAGTGGCGGGTGTACAAAGCCTTCGTTAGCTGTTATCTTCGAGAAAATATTTCCAACAATTAATCTCGAGGAAGCGACAGAGAAGTTTATTTTGCCAGATCAGTTTGAGATGAAAAAGTTACAAGTTGACAAGAGCAGTAAGGAAGTGACCATTGATGCCGTTGCAAAAGATACACTTGGTTTTGTTGAAAGATTGATCCTCGTACAAGATGCTACATTGACGCTCGGGTTTACAGCTGGGGAAGAGAGTGTTGTTGGAATGGAGAATTGGATGGTCAAAATTGAAGGTGCTCATTGCTGATTTTTCACTATATTATTCTTATGCACCTTTTGAAGTTTTCGGGCACTTCCCCTAACATACTGGGCTGATTTACCCTAATCAAACTGCCAATCATACTTAAGTATCAGGTTTGTATCCATTCTGGCTATCACCCCTATCAAAATCTTCTTTTAGAAGAATGACAGTAATTAGTATGCAGATAGATTTAGATTTATTCTGTTAGACGACGTTTCTTTTAATCATTTTTGCTGTGAGTACCATGCTTTGACAGCATCGAGTTATTTTAATATTTGTATAATACGCGAAATGCGCTATTTATTTTTACAGGAAACGTCATGATTGCAGCTGTTCACAGGATAAAGATGTCAATCGATAAACCAAAAGGAAGAAAAAGTCTTCCATTCTCCTGGAAGATCGATATGGTGAAGATGTTTGATCTGTTTGGCATATTTGGCATCACAGCACAACAGCTGAATTTCAATGAGCTGAACTTCGACAGCTCAAAGCTGGCAGGCGTTGTTTTCAAGTACCCAAAGATTAAAGGCCAGCTCGATCTGGATGATACGTTTCAGATAGTTGCCAAGGCTTCTGTCTCGTTTTCTAAGGCGATCAGGGACGGTGACATATGGGCGATTATGACGAAACCAGAAGGCAAAACGACAAAGCCTGCTGTGATGATCGATATTAAGGACACGACCAGGGTGAAGAGTGCGCTGGATAGATTTATGACATCGACAAAATTCATCAGGGATTTTGGAATGATTGGTAAGATTCGTCAGGATTGCATCATCATGGTTTCAAAGAGCGATATTACCATGGTTGAAGATGATGAAATTATGGAACTTGTTGGAAAATTCATCACTGAACACGACACAAAGGAGGTCCCCAAAGGGGTCCATGTCAGGGTCCTTGTTCCAATGAAAGGTACGTTTCGCTCTGTTTTATAAATATATCTTGCTTTAACAATAAAAGGTGCGTTTCGCTCTGTTTTATAAATATATCTTGATTTAAATATTCTCTACAATAGTCTGGAACATAATTAAGCATATTTTTTATTTATAGAAAATATCAGAGAGGAATGTAAGTCATCCAATGCGTCGTTCGCTGCTGATATTCCGGATATTATGCCGATAACAATCACGATAAATGCGGGCGGACTGGGTTTCGCGTATCCGGAGAAGTTCGCGTCCGACTTGCCAAGTATGATGAAGTGTCTGGACCCTAAAGTGGCTGCCCAACTGCCATCTCAGCTCTTCCCACGTCCGGAGGGTCTCATTAACATGAAAGAATTTTCATACTCTGTGCATGACAAGTCGATCAAGCTGGTCATCGTATTGCAAGGCCCTTTCTCATTTATTGGTGGCAAGATTAACATATCAGACATTGAGTTAACCGTGAGTAAGGAGGCGGACGCGAATTGGCAGTTTGAAGGTTATACGACCCTCACTGTCGGTCCCTTTTCGGTCGCGTTGACGATAGCGAAAGATGGCGGAACGTATACATTCACAGCTCATGTTGAAAGCTTCAAAATTGATCAACTGGAAGAGTTAATTGGGCCTAATACGATCACAGAATTTGTCGGATTGCTTGGTAATGTCAGTGATTTTGGCATAAAAAATTTCAAACTGATTAAAGAAATGGGAGAATCTTCCACGCTTAGGTTGGTACACCTCATTGCTTCTATATGGTGATAGCTATGATCATAGCTATTACAATATAGAGACAATGAGAATGAAAGCAATGATCATAGCTTTTTTAACTTCTTGATGATACAATTCGAAGACGTTGACCAATTGAGGCAGGTTCTCATGTTAGTGATGGTGTCATTACGCCATACCCTTTTCACCCATTTTCAATTGCCATTTGTTTTGAAATCCACACAAAGAGACTCGCTTAAGCTGGATACGGTCAATGCTGTCTAATTCGAACACCCCGGGGAAGCGTGAAAATGTTCGAATTATAGAGGTTTGTTTTATAAGAATTGGTTCATTAGTGATCCTTGAAGGGTCAGAGAATTTCGTTCGAACTACATAGAGTTCGAATTACACGAGTTCGAACTATGCAGATTTGGCTGTATTTGTCATTTTGGATCAATACCTTATCCTCTTTGATAAAGATCCCACTTAACAGTTGCACACACGCTTCTGTTGATGTTAATGTAGACTAGCAAGAGAAACTTTGCTGAATTTGTATGAATTTTATGTTACAGGGTGACTGGAACGCCGATCCTTTGGGGCTTCGAGAAGACGACCATTGAAGGAATCGTTTGGAAGCCTGGTAAAGAGGATAAACCGGAAACCGCAGTGGCTGTTGGGATTGTAATCGAAGAAGCCAGACTTGATAAATTGATCGAAAAGATTTACGGCAGTAATCTGTTTTCGTATGCTTGGTTTTCAGAGATGACTGCAAGTAAGATTGAGCTTTGATTCACAGCAATCATATACTTCTCCATTGAAGGAATGAGTTGTCTATTGGTGGTCTCTTATGTTACACAGACCACCAGTAGAAACAACTTTGATCACGCATATGCGGTATTGCAATGTAACAGCTTATGTGCATAAATTGTTGTATAGCAATATGTGGTCACTTTTAGCCACATTGAACTGCAACATAAAATACACACAGTGTCTCTCATGTGAAATAAGATAGCCACATTGGCATACAGTAAAATCCCCCATGTAAGAACCTGTAAATTTCCATCCAGCCTATTGTCCCAATACAATAGGCTATTGTTTCTTCTATTGTTTTGAGCAGAAATATCACCCAGAAGGTTCTTAATCCATTGGTTCTTATATGCGGGTTTTTACTGTACTATGTGAATGCTGCTTGTATAAAGGTGCTGCCGTGTGTCTGTTACAATCTATCGTCAATTTACAAGGTATTTTAGCTGTGAAATTTTCTTTTTAGTATGCATTATAAGTAACACCGAAGCTAAAGTTGAAAGTGAGGAGGAAGAGGAAGAAGAAGAGGAGGACAGGCGAAGAGAATTTTCTTCATCTTCGGAAGAACAACTTCAAGCAGCTAACGAGCAGTATGCAGGGCAGAAGCAACATAAATTGGTCAATAATTTGCTTCAGAAAAATGCGAATAAACGCAGCAACATCGTTGAGGTATGTTATTAGTTCAACATTTGTCGCACATATATTTAATTGTCACACATAGATAAATATATGTTAGATGTTATGAATGTTAGGCCAGTAATTCTTCGATGAGGAATCAGAGAATTGCTGGCCTACTTTCCTGCTTCATGGATTGGATTACTTTTTGCGATGTATTTGTTGTGACGTTTTTGATTAAGTGATTCTCAGTTGTTTGTAGGATTTCTCGACAATTTTTGATTGTTAGTTAAGTGTGATTTCTCTGATCTTGCAGATCCTCAAAAGAAGTGCCGAGAAACAATTGCAACAGCAGTTTCAACAATCATTTGCTCCAGGGTCGTCTGCACAACGCCAACCTGCAGCTGCGCAACAAGTGGCGCAAGCAACACCAGGGCAGCAATTTGCTCAAGCAGCAACAGGACAGCAATGGGCCCAAGCAACACCAGGACAAGCCCAGGTAGCACCAGGGCAAGCAGAGACATTACCCAAGGTTCATTCGCATGCAGCCAAACCAAAGGTTGCGTTTTCTCGTCGAGCGAAGAAGGTTGCCCATTCAATGGCCGCAAAAAGAAGCGGAGATGATGAAAGTGAGGAGGAAGACGATGATGAACCAGCAATCAAATTCGAAGTTCCTCTTTTATCAGATCAAGAAATTCAGCAAGGTTTCTTAGCTAGTTTATTTCTCCATCATTTTGCGTGCATTGGAGCAACTGCCCGTTGTGTGTATAATTAATGTTTGACTTTGTTACTTCCAGGTCTGACGTTAATTGGTATATTTAAGATTCCACAAGATGATGGTTGTAAAGGTGACGCTATGTGTTTGTGGCTTGGTGAGAAGGTTGGCAAAGATGCAACGATTGAGATCATGGGAGCGATTGGAAATGGAGGTTTTAAATTTTCTGCCGCGTTCACCGGGACAATTGTTTTGGTGCCAGAGAAGCTATCGCTGAAGAAAGTTGAATTAGCTTTAGAATTGAACGGCAAAGATTCAAACGTGAGGATCAGTTGCCTTCTCTACTGGGCCGACAAAGATATTCTCGGAGAGGATCAGATTAAATTCCAAGGTATGGCCTCACAGATGCATGTTTTGTCAGATGTTTTGTATCATGACAGATATATGTTTTTGTGAGTGCTTTAGTCTGCATCAGACTAAGTTATCGTTATACGTGCATGGTTTGGCGTTGCTCTATTCATGCATGGTGTAACTCGCTGTTCACCTGATTCTGTTTCATGTTAGGTGCAATTGAACTCGGTATTACTGGAAAGCTGAGTCTGGAATTCGACATGATGGGAATGTGGACTAAACCATTCGGGTTTGAGTATCTTGCGTTTGGAAACATGCATCTCGCCATTGGCATTTCTGTTGGTGTGCCAGTTCCATCATTTGGTTAGTGTTTTGTTTTACGAGTTATCTTTAAGATCCGGAGAAAATGAGGCGAAGTTTGACCATCAAACTGTGTTTTACTTTCTTGCTTCCAGAGTTTGGAGCTGAAATCTGGGTTGGCAAGATCAAGAAGGGCAGTGAAAATAATGACCATGCTATTAAAATTGCTGGCTACTTTGGTGTGAATGTCAACAACCCAACAGATAACTATGTGTTTGCGAAAATCAATGCATTTACATTGAAAAAGATTTTCGAAGCATTTGAGCTTGGCGAACCCTCAGTACCTGATTTTGTGGCAAACAGCGGTTTCCCCGAAGGGATCACAGTTGCCTATAGCTCCGAAGGTATTTTTGCTCTTTCACCCATTTTATATTTGTAGACACCTACGTGTCTTGACAAGTGTATGCAAGTCTTCTTTCGTTTCTGGGTGCTTTGCTGCCGCTATTTGCGTGTTTAACTTTAGCTATCATCTTACAGGAAAGGAGATTGAAGCCCACGACATTAACATCGAAGCTGGCTTATATTTAAAGGGTACCATCAATTTCCTTGGCTACAGTGTAGCAGCCGAAATTCAAATAAACCCAGGTGAGGACATGAAGGTGGACATCCAGCTGTCTCCAATAGACTGGGCAGGTGGTCTTATCGCACTCAGGAAGAGTGAGTCGGACAAGGAGAATGGACCAAGGGCATTCATCTATATGGGCTCGGAAGCATTGACTGTGGAAATCGAGGGGTATATATCATTGTTGGGTATGTCAGGAGAGGTGAAGATAGCAGTATCGGAGACTTCATTTGAGTTCCATATGGTGGCGAAACTATGGGATATGATACATGCCGAGTTATACGTGAGTGCTGCATATGGTTCAATGTCAACTTTGGCATTTGAAGTAAGTATGGTGCTTTGATTTATGTTGATTTATGCAGGTGTGATTAACATAATTAACCTGCTAGTTAAACTACCACGTCATTACTATGCACTTTTGTGTTGTGTTATGACGTAATTAGTTCATCAAAATGTTTGTTGTTCTTAGTTCAAGGCATCAATATCGATCAATTTACATTTGAAAGAGATATTCAACGCTGTGAAGGATTTCATGAAGAAGGCTGCGGAGGCTGCGATCAGAGTGATCGAAGCTGCCAAGAAGAAATTAGAAGCTGCCAACAAGGCACTGGAAAATGCAGATAAAAAAATGGTAGGATGGAAAAGTAGTATGTCTGCATACCAAGCCAAACTTGCAATGAGAGCCGTAGAAATTGAAAGACAAAAAGCTAACATGGTGGAAGATTGCAAAGCAAAGTGTGGAAAAGGTGAGTGGTATTTTTGTTATTCAATGTTTTATTGATCTGTTGCTGATAACACAAAGAAATTTGCAGGAGATAGGATAGGTGTTTGTATTTACATGAAGTAATTATTATTTTTCAGTTTGCATTCCATTCTTTGATTGGAAGCCTCAATGCTTCAAAGTTTTTTGGTGGTGGGTAGGCTGTCCAGTTTGGAATAGTTGCAAATGGAGGGGACCCAACATCCTCTGTATTGCCGGCTGTGAAATCAATAAACTTGCCAACAAATTCGTTGCCATTGCGGAACAAGTTGGCATTGGAGTGAGTAATACCTGAATGAATTAAATACCTAGTTAGTCTCTTAATCTGCTATGCCGTGTGATGTCATTTTAGCATTCGAAGTCTATAATTAATGTGTCACTTGGTTATAGATCATGATTGGTCTGACAGAAATCGGAAAAGGACTGGTCGATGTAGGAAGAGGTTTTGTTAAATTGGCTGGCAAACTGGTTGACTTTGCTAAGGTTCTTCTGGATCTTGCAAAGAAGGCAGTTGAAGTTGGAAAGCGAATAGCTGAAGCAGTTACCGATTGGTTGGCAGATAATCTATTCGAAATTAGGCTGCTCGAAATAACTGGAAAGCTGGACAGTGATTTCAATGCCTGTGTTGGCTTGAAAGTTGATTGCACTATCCTGGGGCTGAAGATTGATTTCGAAGGGAAAATATGCATCAATTTGAACTTCTGGAAAGGTATCGCTGCTGATTCTGTTGAAAAGAAGTATCCAGGTGTGAAGAAACAAGAAGAGGAAGTCAAGAAGGTGGAAGGAAAGTTTGAAGAGTTCGACAAGGACAAGTCAGGCCTTGACAAGGAGGAAAAGAAGATTGACGAAGATGTTAAGAAGGAGACGTCACAGAAACGTAAAAGAGATTATGTTCCAACTGAAGAGGAAGCATATTACAGAAGACTTGCTGAGGAACGATTGCCAACTGTTGTTACAAGAAGTGCTGAAACAGTTGATGCATTTAAAAATAATGCACCTTGGGTTCTTATTCAAGATTTTGATGCTCACAATTTTGATCATACACCTCAGCAAGATACTAATATTCCAGCAGAGAAGAGAACTCTGGATGAAGGTTAGCTTAGATTAAGATTCGTAAGATAATAGGGTAATATTTCGTAGAAAATGTTAGCACTTTAATTAATTACCTCGTTGTCTACATTATTTACAGATTGGGACAAACATGCAGCCACACCTTGTGTACAAGTCAGTAAGGTCATTGACAAGTACACTATGATAGCAGATGGTTTGGCAAGCGTATCTCAATCTATGAGAGAAGTCCACAGGAATTATCAAGCAACAAAACGTTCCTACCAACAAGGAGTTGATTCGTTAAAATACCAAGTTGATGACACAGGTATGATCTCTTTAAATGATACCTTTCATATTTCAGGCAATTGTTTGAACAACAAATCCATTAAGATCTTGATTATTGTTTTATAAATTTGTAGAATTTAAGCACAATATAACTCATGAAGAGAAAACTGATTTGCATCATTGGTACAACGAAGCCAAAGAAGGTACGCATCTAACCATTTAACCTCTGTATTTAATAGGGTGTGATTATTAATGAATTCTTGTAATTATGTGCTGTTGTTACTTTAAGGCCTTGAGAAATGGGATGCCAAGGCGAAGAGTGTCATTGAGGAACAACACCAGATTTCAATGCCCGTCTTTCGAAGCCAAATTGAACACATTTTGATGACAGAAAAGAAAACCACCTTTCCTGCATACATGAATGAGCTTCACAAAATTGGTGAAAAAGCCTACAAGAGATCCAGCATTCCAAATGAAGCTATCATTGCTGCAACGCAAGAGCTCAGCGGCATCAAAAGGGTAAGAAGTGTCAATATTCTTTGACTTAAGTTCGTGTAGCACATGGCTTAGGTGTTGATAGTTCTTTGGTATTTAGGTGTGTTGAAGTACATATTTGTTTTGTTTAGGATTTGGTATCTATTGTCACTGATGAAGAAGCAAACCCTCTGACTCTGATGGGCAAAGTGAAGAGTGTTCGTTCAAATATTCAAGGTCTTCGCAGATCAATGGAAAGATGCCATTGAATCAATGAAATAACAATTTCATGAAGTTTTATCAAGCAATAAAGTATTTATCTAGCTATTTATATCTTCAAATCGTTTGAAGTCTTTCCTTCCCATGGAAGTTGGAATTGTTAATCTGTTATATGATTATCATGAATGAGGTATTTATTCTAGTTTCTATATGTGTTGGCAATCTTTTAATGTTTAATCAAGGTGATATTTTATAGGGGCTTCGAGGTGACAGCTTAACCTTTATCGATGGTCAGGTTGTCTTAACTCTTTCATTTGCCCTACAATACGTTAGCATCAACAACCAATTGGTCGTGTTGATCTTCAACCAGCCACTTGCCTGTACAATCAAATGATCTCAGCTCAACTGCTTGTGCCCATTAAACAAAGACTATACAGGTAATGTTAAATTACCATGGTTGTATTTGTTGCATTACCCACAATTTACAAGCTAGATATCTTGTGTTTGTTCTCGGGTCATTGGACCTTTTCAGCATTTTACAGAGACTAGAATATGGTTTTGTGCAATGGTGTACTGCGGATAGCGGCCAATATCCCAATGCCATTTCCCTACCTTTCGCCTTTAGTATATAAATCCCGAATAGATCGCCATCTGAATCAGTAACGCTAGTCTATAATGGCGTACTTAGCTTGTTATTAATACAAAGTCTTTGTTTCAGATACCTGTTCATTACACAGTTGATATATAGCTTTGGTGGCAAGACGATTTGTGTTCTACTCAGTACAATTACCCCACCAGTTTCATTGTCATGCTACAATGCCCCTGACCAGATACGGTTTTACTGGTATGTTCGAGCCGACTTTTGAATAACCCTTGCTACGCTTTATTCAATTGCCAGTTAGCAATTGTGGTCTTTGAATGACGATGGTTAGGCTCTAATATTATTTCCACTTGCCAGTAAAAGTTACATCTCCAACCCTTTATCTCTTTCTTTTGTTCTGTTTATTCTTTTTCTATTTATCAGTACTGTTTTTGATGTTAATTTCTTTTTATTCTCTTTCAGATCGTCATCATGGAAGGAACAGGAAAGATTGCGTTTATATTGTTGGTGCTTTGTGGCATCTCTCTTGAGTTTGATATGTTTTCAGACGAAAGTTTAATCCCTTCCGATGGATTTCACGACTTGCTAGGTCTAACTCCATTCTGGATGACACAACACATGCAAAACAATCTGCGTCGCTCCCTTACAAGTTTGTAAATTCAATTTTCCTTCTTCTCACTTTCTTTCACATAATCAATCGTTTAGATTTAAGTAAGAACATTTGCAATAGTTTTATTTCTTTTTTCTAAATTCCAGCAAAGCGTGACAACCTACCTGGTACCCTGGCAGACTTTTTGTCAGAAAGTAGCGGAACAAAAACCTATGAAATGGCCGGAAATTGTAACTTAAAGGGCACCTTCACATCTGAGTTGGCGACGCTTCAAGTCGAAGAGGCTGGGGAATGCGTTAAACCATCATTGACCGTGATTTTCCAGAAATTATTTCCAACAATCAACGTAAATGATGCCACTCAGGAATTTATCCTGTCTGATCAGTTTGACTTCAAGAAGTTGGAAGTTGTTAAGAGCAGTAAAGAGGTGACGATCGAAGCCAGCGCAAAAGATACTCTTGATTATTCAGAGAGAAGAATACTCGTATCTGAAGGAGAATTGACTCTAGGCTTTTCAGCCAGTGGAAGCTCTGTCCTTGGAATTGAAAACTGGAGAATCAAAATTGAAGGTGATGTTGTAGTTATATTACATTTTGTAGTTTACCGTATTTCCTCTAATTAGCGCCCACCCTCTTTTAACCGCCCCTCAATAAGCGCCCACCCAATAAACACCCGGGCGCTTTTTAGAGGAAATACGGTATACATTATTTTCTTATTAAGTTATCATTTTAGCAGGCATTTTGAAGCTGGTCGTTTGTTTTTGAAGGCATTGTTGGCATTTCAAGTCATCGTGTCAAGATGATCATTGACAAGCCAAAGGGAGAAACCAGCCTTCCTTTCACTTGGGAAATTCCAATGGTTTTAATGGTTGATTTGATGGGCATCTTTGGTATCACCGCATCTGCCATGAACTTCAATGATGTTGGGTTTGATAGCACCAAGTTGGAGGGTATCACCTTCACTGGTGCTACAATCAATGGTCAACTGGAACTTGATGACACTTTTCAGATTGTCGCAAAAGCGTCCGTAGCCTTGTCCCAAGCAGTGTCAAATGGAGAGGTGTGGCTCATCCTGACCAGACCCACCGGGTCAACGACAAAAGCAGCCATAATCATCGATGTTAAGGACACTATTAACATCCAAGAGGCACTGGAGGTGTTCATAACACAGAAGGACTTCATCAGCGACTTTGGTATGATCGGAAGAATTGAACGCGACTGCATCATCATGTTAGCAAAAGATGACATTACGATGGTGCAAAATGAAGATCTCATGACCCTTGTTGGAAAATTCATCACTCCACATGATACGAAGCAGATTCCCAAGGGTGTCAATGTCAGGGTCCTCGTTCCAATGAAGGGTGTGTTCCATGTTTTAGCAATCATCCACATACGTACCAAGTACGATACCTCTTTGTATTATTTGCAGTTGACAAATTTTTTTCTTTTGTTCAGATAATATGAAGACACAGTGCAAGGCTTCGACCGCGCAGTTTAGTGAAGACGTTCCGGAGATCTTGCCAATAACAATCAAGATTACTGCTGGCGGGTTGGCGTTTTCCTATCCGGACAAATTCAAATCCGACCTGCCCAGCATGTTGAAGTGTTTGGATCCGCAAATAGCTGCCGAACTTCCATCTCAACTATTCCCAAGGCCAGATGGACTGATTAACATTAAGGAATTCACATTCGCTGAAAGCAGATATATGAAGTTGACTGTTGTGCTGCAAGGCCCTTTCGAATTCATTGGTGGCAAGATTAAAGTGGCGGACATTGAGTTAACTGTGAGCAAGACTAAAGGAGAGCAGGGCACAAGTTGGCAATTCGCTGGTGTTACGACTGTAACTATTGGTCCACTGGCCGTCGGCCTTACCATTGAGAAGGAAGGTGGAAAGTATACGTTTTCAGCATATGTTGAAAGTTTTAAGTTGAATCAGCTAGAAGAAATGATTGGGCGCACTACAATCACAGATGTCGCAAGACTTCTCGGATCTTTAAGTGACTTTGGTATCAAAGATTTCAAGTTGGTGAAGGAATTTGGCGAGAGTAGTCAACTGAGGTTTGTGAACTTCTTCTCAAATCTTACGTTGTCTGTGAACTAGTGAACCAGTAAATGACAAATGATGAATCAACAGCAATACATTGCGTTCACGTGATCTGCTATTTTTGTTCTAGAGTATCTGGTGTGCCAATCATATGGGGCTGGGATAAGATGTCTATTGAGGGACTTGTGTGGACTCCGAAAGGAGAGACGAAAACCGCTGTGTCTGTGGGCATTGTTATCGAAGCTGTTCGTCTTGATAAACTTTTGGAGAAAATCCTTGGAAATAATCTCTTTTCAACTGCTTGGTTTTCAAAGATGACAGCAAGTAAGTTGACGTTGAAAATTTACACCAGTATTATGGCTGTATCTATATTAAACGCAGCATCTGTTTCATGCATATTCAATTGATTAATTCTATTCCGACTTGTTTTATTTTGTAGTCTGTATCATTAGCACGGATGATGCGAAGATTAAAGCCCAAGAAGCAGAAAATAGTAATAATAAAGTCGAAGATGATTCAGGTGAAGCCGATTCTAACACACCTGATAGCACACCTGATAATGCAGAAGAACACAGATCTGCTTTGATGGATAAACAAGCAGCAGCTAAGAAACCAAGTGTTACTAATCAACAGTATCATCATCATAATCAACATCGACGCAGTGATATTCTTAAGGTGTGTATTCCGATTTTCTTATTACTTGTGTATCTACATCGGTTTTTATTGCTGGAGGTTTCATACTAGGGTGTGTACTTCTATAAGGTGGCAAAGTTGAGGTTTTCTATTAAGTAATATAGTTATGAATTATTGCTCTTGAGTTTTGATTTGGTTTTGATTTATGATTAACGCGATTGATTGATTCATTGGCTTACTTGTTCGTCAGGTTGCGAGACGGAGTTTAAGACAGAAGCTATCACAAAGCCTACAAACGCCTCACGCCAGAACATTGGAAGGTAAAGAACGAGTTGCACCGTTAAAATCTCGATTAGCACCAGCCGATGGTCGTGCTGCAGCAATACCCACGAAAAGAAAATACGATACTCAAGTTCGCACGGCAAGGTCAAAGTTTATTGGCAAGCATGAGAAGAAAGTGGCAGTTTCCAAAGCTACAAAGAGAGCTGACGACGAAGTTCAAATCAAATTCAATATTCCATATTTGACAAGCCAAACTATACAGCAAGGTTTGTTAATTGTTATTTTTTATTTCTGTGTACGACAGTGAGATGTTTCTGGATATATTAGACGGCTTTTAATGATTATAATGCTGTTTTCCAGGTTTAACATTCATCGCTATATTCAACATTCCACAAGACAATGGCTGTCATGGCGATTCTTTATGCTTGTGGCTCGGTGAGAAGGTTGGTAGAGATGCAACTATCGAGATAATGGGTGCAATTGGGAACGACGGATTTCGTTTCAGTGCCAAGTTTTCTGGAACAATCGTCTTGGTACCAGATAAGCTGACATTGCAAGAAATTGAACTAGCACTTGAATTAAGTGGTAAAAAATCGAGCGTGAAACTTAGCTGCACTCTATACTGGGCAGATAGGGATATCCTTGGTGAAGATCAAATTCAATTCCAAGGTAGAATTATGCTGCATACGTGGTTTTACGTATTTATTTTATTCGCTGCTTCCTTATTATTGTTATTACAATGTTCATTGCTTCTAATTGAAGTCATCCAAGATTGTAGTGATAAAATTAGTTGATTGGTTCTTATTTCTTCCAGGTGCAATTGAGGTAAGCCTGACTGGAAAGCTCAGTTTAGAATTCAATATGATGGGAATGTGGACTCAACCATTCGGGTTTGAGTATCTTGCATTTGGAAACCTGCATCTTGCCATCGGCATTTCTGTTGGCGTGCCTTTGCCATCATTTGGTAAGAAATCAAGATATTCATGTAGTACAACCAAGATTTTTATTCGTTTTTTTGAATCCGTGCCTTTTATGATGTCAGCCGCTGATGCTCAGATCAAAGTCGGAGATGTGGAACTGGAGGAAGTAAAGAGCTTTCAGCACCTTGGCTCTACGTTGAATGAGAGTGTCACGTCAGAAACGGAGATAAAGAAAAGGCTAGCAATTGCCACCAACCAACTTGCCAAATTGACCAGAATCTGGAACTCGAGTGCTATATCCACTGCAATCAAGATCCGGCTGATGAAATCACTCATCACTTCAATTGCCCTGTATGGATGTGAAACTTGGACCCACAGCAAAGCACTGGAGAAGCGAATAACTGCTTTTGAGCTCCGCTGCTTCAGGAGAATACTTGGCGTCACGTGGAAGCAGAAAGTCACTAATGCGGAGATCAAAAGGAGAATCACCAATGAGATCGGCACATTCGAGCCACTATTGGAGACGGCAAGGAGGAGAAAGCTGCAATGGTTCGGGCACATCTCACGGAAGGATGGTACGCTAGCATATGACATCATGCACGGAGGGGTAGAGGGAAGCAGGTGCAGAGTTTGGTGCTGAAGTCTGGTTTGGCAAGATCAAAAAGGGAATTGCAAATAACGACCATGCTATTAAAATTGCTGGCTACTTTGGTGTGAATGTGAACGACCCGAGAGATAACTATGTTTATGCATCAGTTAATGCATTTACTTTGAGGAAGATCTTCGAAGCATTTGAACTTGGCAGTCCTTCAATGCCTGATTTTATAGCAGATACTGGCTTTCCTGACGGCATCACTGTAGCATACAGTACTACGGGTATGACGTGATGCTCCGTAATATCTCATATTTTTGTAACTTTACCATTAAGTGCCCAGTTATTTCATTGTTGCTTTGCTTTATAACTTTTTATACAAATGGCATCAACATACTTCATCTCTGAAAACTAATCTGCTTTATTTTCTCATGCAGGGAAAGTAATCGAAGCTCATGATATCAACATAGCACCTGGATTTCTCTTGAAAGGGACAATAAATTTCCTCGGTTTGACAGTGTCAGCGGATATTCAAGTACAGCCAAAGGAAAAGTTGAAAGTCGATATACAAATGTCCCCAATCGATTGGGCAAATGGCCTGATAGTTCTGAGGCGAAGTGAAACTGATAAAGAAAATGGACCTAAAGCCTTTATCTATATCACAACATCATCTGTCACTGTTCAAATAAATGGATATATTTCTTTGCTTGGAATGTCCAGGGAAGTTTCAATTGACGTGTCTGATACTGCTTTCACCTTCCGCATGACGACGGATTTATGGGGCATGATACGTACTGAATTGTATGTGAATGCAGCTTATGGTTCACTTGCGACTCTGGCATTTGAGGTGTGTTTTGTTGCTATATTCTGCATGTATTGTATTTTATAATCTAAGAGGTGGTGTCTACATCGGCATGAAGTGCTCTTTGCACGTTCAGAGTGCTCTTTGCACGTTCAGAAGTGCTCTTTGCACGAAGTACAGAGCGTTAATAGTAGGAGTACAGAACAAGGAAAGAGAAATTTTCTGTAAACAACATAGAAGACTGTAAAGTCTTTATAGATCATGATCTTGATGTTCTTACATTTTAGTCTGTCTGACGAGTGCTCTAGCACGAAGCAGTCTTTTCTGTACTCCTACTGTACTCCATTGTGTAGAGATCCTGTATGTGTATACAGCATCACAGTATTTATACAATATGTAAATGGCTGTTTTGATTAACCTGTAGTTTTGAAACAGATTGCAACGTGTTTTTATTTCATTTTAGTTCAGGGCATCAGTCTCGATAGACTTTCATTTGAGAGAGATATTTAATGCAGTGAAGGATTTCATGAAGAAGGCTGCCGATTCCGCAATAGAAGCCATCAATGCTGCTAAAAGGAAAGTAGCAGAGGCCCAAGAGGCATTGGATAATGCAAATAATAAAATGACAGGATGGCAAAGCTCTATGACTGCATATCAAGACAAGCTCAGACAAAGAAGTGCTGAAATTGAAAGACAGAAAGCTAACATGGTGCAGAATTGCAAAGCTAAGTGTGGCAAAGGTGGGCGTTAGTTTATGCTATCACAAGTGTTAATTTAATGGGTTTTTTAAATGATAATATGGTATACGAAATGTACTGGGGTTCTTAGTTATCTACGAATCGCAACAGATGTTTCGTAGAACTGAGTGTGTTAGACAGAACCATCTGTCTGGTTGTTGTTGAATTTCTGACGTTTCCCTTTCATGTTTTACTATAATTTTTAACATGATCATTTATCATTTTTCCTAGTTTGCGTTCCATTCCTTGATTGGAAGTCCAGATGCTTTAAAATTTGGTGGTGGTGGGTAGGTTGTCCTACTTGGAATAGTTGTCGATGGAAGGTAGACAACATTATCTGCATTGCTGGATGTGAAATCGAGAAACTTGCTAACAAATTTGTTGCATGGGCTGAACAAACAGGCATTAAGGTGCAGTACGAGTTTTATAATCCTTTTCAATAGAAGCGAGCAACTCTTGATTAATTATTTTCAAGACTTGCTTATCATCTGTATGCTCTGCTTTTGTGTTATAACAAGGAGTTTATTTTCTTTTAGATCATGATAGGTCTGACAGAAATTGGCAAGGGGCTGATAGATGTAGGAAAAGGCTTTGTTTCAATGGCTAGCAAGTTGGTTGACTTTGGTAACGACGTTCTTGATTTTGCAATCTCAGCAGTTAAATTGGGAAAACAAATAGCTGATGCAGTTACTGATTGGTTGGCAGAAAATCTATTCGAAATTAGGCTGCTCGAATTAAATGGAAAGTTGGACAATGAATTCAATGCCTGTGTTGGCTTGAAGGTTGACTGCACAATCCTGGGGCTGAAGATTGATTATGAAGGTGAAATATGCATTAATTTGAATTTCTGGAAGAACCTGGCAGCTGATACTGTTGACAAGAAGTATCCAGGTGTTAAGAAACAAGAAGAGGAACTAAAGAAGGTGGATGGGAAGTTTGAAGAGTTTGAGAAGGACAAGACAGATCTTGGAGAGGAAGAGGAGAAGATTGACAAAGATGTTAAGCAAGAGACGTCACAGAGGCGTAAAAGAGATTATGTTCCAACTGAAGAGGAAGCATATTACAGAAGACTTGCTGAGGAACGATTGCCAACTGTTGTTACAAGAAGTGCTGAAACAGTTAATGCATTTAAAAATAATGCACCTTGGGTTCTTATTCAAGATTTTGATGCTCACAATTTTGATCATAAACCTCAGCAAGATACTAATATTCCAGCAGAGAAGAGAACTTTGGATGAAGGTTAGCTTAGATTAAGATTCTTAAAATAATAGGGTAATATTTGATGGCAAATGTTAGCACTTTAATTAATTACCTCGTTGTCTACATTATTTACAGATTGGGACAAACATGCAGCCACACCTTGTGTACAAGTCAGTAAGGTCATTGACAAGTACAGTATGATAGCAGATGGTTTGGCAAGCGTATCTCAATCTATGAGAGATGTCCGAAGGAATTATCAAGCAACAAAACGTTCCTATGAACAAGGAGTTGATTCGTTAAAATATCAAGTTAATGACGCAGGTATGACCTCTTTAAATGATACCTTTCATATTTCAGGCAATTGTTTGAACAACAAATCCATTAAGATCTTGATTATTGTTTTATAAATTTGTAGAATTAAAGCACAATATAACTCATGAAGAGAAAACTGATTTGCATCATTGGTACAACGAAGCCAAAGAAGGTACGCATCTAACCATTTAACCTCTGTATTTAATAGGGTGTGATTATTAATGAATTCTTGTAATTCTGTGCTGTTGTTACTTTAAGGCCTTGAGAAATGGGATGCCAAGGCGAAGAGTGTCATTGAGGAACAACACCAGATTTCAATGCCCGTCTTTCGAAGCCAACTTGAGCACATTTTGAGGACAGAAAAGAAAACCACCTTTCCTGGATACATGAATGAGCTTCACAAAATTGGTGAAAAGGCCTACAAGAGATCGAGCATTCCAAATGAAGCTATCATTGCTGCTACGCAAGAACTCAGTGGCATTAAAAGGGTAAGAAGTGCCAATATTATATGATTTAAGATTGTGCAACACATATCTAAGGTATTGATAGCTCTTTGGTATTTGTTGTGTGTTAAGCTACATATTTGTTTTCTTTAGGATTTGGTATCTATTGTCACTGATGAAGAAGCAAACCCTCTGACTCTGATGGGCAAAGTGAAGAGTGTTCGTTCAAATATTCAAGGACTTCGCAGATCAATGGAAAGATGCAATTAAGCTTCGACAGCCAATGCAAGTATTAATTTTTAAATTGCAAATTAGAATGTTTACTTAGCTAAATGATTCTAAAATTAGAGTAAGGCTGTCACTAGTATTAAAATAATCTTGTTTTCTTTTATCTTAATATAGTTTAACGTAGTATAGAATGTATTATAGTACAGTTGATTAATACTACTGTGCTATACTACACTATTTACTATTTTATAGGTTGTATTATAATACAGTTAATTAATATAGTATGGTAATTATAGTATATATAGCCATATTACTTAAATTATACTTGTACAGTATAGTAATGCGATACTATAATAGTATAATTTAAGTAATATGGCTATATATACTATAATTACCATACTATATTAATTAACTGTACTATAATATAATCTATAAAATACTAAATAGTGCAGTATAGCACAGTAGAGAACAGTTCCAATTGGGGCTGTTCTCCCACAGCAAGGGGGGACCCCATGGGGTTTTTGTAATTTTCCCAAGGGGACCCCCATGCAGATTTTGCAGTATTCCCATGGGAATTGTAATATTCCCATGGGAATACCTGAAAAATTTACGTGGGGTGTCCCCTATACTGTCCCACACTACACTATGCTACTCTATGCTATGCTACCCCATACTACACTACCCTATACTACACTCTGCTACCCTATGCTATACTACACTACACTATCCTATACTACCCTATACTATCCTACACTATGCTACCCTATACTATACTACCTATGCTATCCTATACTAACCTATACTACAATATACTACCCTACACTACACTATGCTATACTACACTACCCTATACTAATCCACACTATACTATACGAAACTACACTGTACTATAACTGCATTGTACTAATCTACATTATACTATACTATACTATACTATACTATACTTTACTATGCTAAATTATACTATATGTTTTACTACACAACACTAAACTACTGTCCTAAAAAGATTTAAACAAAAAGAAATCACAGCAACAAATTTTTTCATTAAAGAATCCACAAAGCAAGATAAAAAATAATTTGCCTTTGCCTTTCTTCTTTCTTCACAAATGATGTGACATCCAACAAATTCATGTGCCAAAACAGATATACCGCAATATAAAAAAAAGAAAGAAAACAAATTTAACAAGGAAATATGCAAGGCATGAAAAAATCAGCAAGCATTGCTACATTACATGCAGTTGCACATTTGATCTAATTGCAATCAGGCATCGGTCAAGTCTATCAGAATCTTACTTGGGTTTTCAAGGTAACTCATTTTGTAGATGTAATAGTGAAATACATTGGAGAAAGTCAAGACAAGAAGTGAAAAAAGTCAAGACAAGAAGTGGAGAATGAGGAATTAACATACATACCATTATTTATCATCACTGTCTATCATGATCCTTGTCTTGAAATCTCACAGGTCCCAACATCTTACAGGCATTTGAACACAAAGCCTAGAAAAGACAGGTAGAAAATATAAAATCAAGACTATATAAGTACATAAGACAATAGCAAATGAAAAGCATTTCAAATGAAAATAATTATAATTTATATATATATGAAAAAGCAATATAATAGAAGCTTACAGCTGTTCAACAATATTGCACTCTCTACATCTTTCCATTATACCTGATAAAACTTCGATGGTTTGATCCCAGATATTGAAATGCTGAAAGATGAAAAAACCATTAATAATAAATTATTACAATTTTAAAACTTTACAAGAGATACAAAAATAAATTAAAAACAATTGAAATTATTTTATATTTCTAGTTTGCTCCTTCTTGTTACTGCTTGAGTTGCTGCTATTGTCATACTAATGCTATCTTCGCCATTCTTTGTATCCGAGTTTAACATCTTGGATGCCATCGAAAGGAAACTTGCACTTCTCAGTTTTAATAGCTCGTTTGAAAAAGGAACATGTTCTTAAATGATTTCCAATTGATGCTTCGTCAGTGAATCTCCATTCACGAATATCCGAGAATGATGGAGTGAACAACCAACGCTGTGGAATAAAGAAAACAACTATTATCAGGTTGCTTCACAATTATTATTCCAGGTTGGATAGTTTTTAATACACACTGGTTTCTTTTATATAACAATAACATTGATCAAAATTGTCAAAAGAAAAAGCAATTTAAATCTCAGAAAAAAAATGGGAAAAGTGTTGTAGCTTTGGAATAATTTTTGTATTCTTATAACAAATTCGATAGCTCCAACCAATACGATACATTGTCGATCCAAAACTTATTTAGGGAAAATAAAAAGAACCATTGATTGTCCATAGATATGTACAATCAATGGTTCTTTTATATGACTAAATCTAATGTTGTATCTGATATATATGTCTAATAATCTAGCAGTAACTAGAAAAACCCTTAATTGGCATAAAGGATAGAAAACACTGAAGCAAACTCACCATTTTGCAAGGTTTCCAAGACACTGATCCATCGGCAAATGTACCACGCTTCCATGCGATCAAAACAACTCCCCTCCTCCTCACCAAACTGCGACAAGCATCACGAGAACGCTTGCACGTCTTTGAGAACTGAATAATACTGAAACTATCCAGATATTCCACGATCCTCTCCATTACTTCAAATGGGAGAGTCATCAAGAAAGAACATGCATCACCATCTTGCGTGTTCTTCAATGTTTCTTCTGGTCTTACTGCGAAGCCACCAATATCTTGGTCAAATACCAAACAACCCTCCTGTCTACCAGGCTTGAATCTATATTGAATGAATGGGCAGCCATATTGTGCAAGGGGGCATCGTTGTTGAAGCCAAGTGTTCAATCCACCGTGGATATCATTATGCACGTTTTTGAAATGAGAACAGTATTGGTCCCTACGCAAAAACGTCTGACATGGAATGCTGTACATTGAATGATTAGTCTGAAATTTTGGCAATGTTTCTATCGTAACATTCACTCCAAGATGCCTTGTCAAATACGGACTCTGTAGGTATTCTGTGTTCATCTTTGGACAACCTGTGATCTGATACTTTGTGTTTTCAATAACCATAGCCTTGTTTGCAGATTCGTAGACCATTTCTTGTGCATTAGCTGTGTAAGTCATCTCAGCAATTGTCTCATCATTCTGTAAACTGTTTTGCTCTTCAAAAACAGCATTCTCTGATGCTGGCCTGTCATATGATTGGCTATCATCTTCATTTGATTCACTGCTATCCAATAGCAATCTTTCATGCTCACGATCAGGACCAATCATATTAAGATCACATGAATCACATTTCTCTTGATTAACAATCTGTTCTAAATCATTAATGTTCAGGCTTCCAATCTGGTATTCCAGTAATTTTATTCGCTTTTTATCAACTTGCTTTCTGCTATCGTAGCAAGATATTTTCATTTTACCTCTTCTCATTCTGTCGTAGCTTTCTGCCTTTAGCTTCCTCTGGTCATTGAATGCTAATTCAATGTCCAAATGGCCTTTTATTTTTGGCGGATTTTCTTCAGTAAATGGCATCCAACTCCTCCGAGCCTGAGAAGAAAGATTGGACAGAAAGTGAAAGTACCGTGGTTTGGGGGAAAGAGGGACAGGTAGGTGAATTGGGACAAAAAAGAGACAAAATATTGTTGACATTGGAAATTACAGAAAGCCTTCTGATTGTGACCCAATTTAACTGCACTGAAGAAGAATACAAGAATCCAAGACATTGAAGAAGAAGAATGAGAATATGATAAGAAGATAAATAAGTAATGCTAAAAAGAAGCCATAGGATCTAAGACAACTGAATGAATTTAAGTAGAAACAAAAGAATTCATACCAATGAATAAACAGGATATCTATTCCACTGCATACCACAGTGTACTGCACCAGCAGGACATACATCTAAATGTTTGGCAACTTGCAATGTTGTGATCTTATATGGACAGCCGTAGAGAGCATTGTAGCAAGGTCTTAGCACCATTGCACATATCACCAGATGATCTTCTATTTTACATCCATGACATGACATACCACAACCAGCAGGGCACTTTGTTATCTTGCAGTTCTGCTGTTTGGTGCATGTAACACTGAAGCATTCTGTGCAATGCAGATGAAGTATATCTGAGTAATCCATACTGCTTAATTCCTTTGATTCAGCCATGGTTTTATTTATCTGGAAAAAAGATGAAATAAAGGAGTTGGCTATGTTCACATCTATACGCTTTCATAATTGTTGAATGTGCATGATTAAACTTTGTTAAAAAATATTGTGTGCATTGTGGTAGGCTTAAGTTTAAGTTCTTAAATCCTGCACAAATATGGGTATTAAATATATAAAAATTTAAAATGTAATAGCATAAATAATGCTTAATTGTGTTGCCAAGAAGTTGTTTAACACTTTAAGCCCCGAAGATATCCCATAGCCTTAAATTTTTCCAATTTCAGCAAGAAGCTACACAAAACATACCGTCGGCAAATCGCAAAACACAGCAAGGCCTAAAGCGCATTTTCTCCAAAAGACTAAACTTAATACATGAAATAAAATACAGTCACATTCTTTGAGCAATAATGACTAAATAAAATCCAAAATAATCCGCATATAAATAGGATCTACTGCAAGACTTGTAAGCCCAAAAGAAGGGAAGCAATAGCCCTACCAAAGATGAACACCTGAACTGGCCTAGCCAGGCCATCATGACTACAACAAGACTACATTTAACAAGAAAATAAAAATTAATTGACTAATGAAATTTTTAAAATACTCACCTAAGTTTCTCAACGAATCAAACCGTTCTTTGCTACTTACATTATTTAACAACAGTTGGCAAAAATTGAAGTCTGCTGGGTTTGGCTTTCGGGCAGATGATTAATATTATCAACAATGAAAAGTAGTTGGCTTGCTTGGCTGAACCAGCATTGCCAGCAGCCAGTTTCCTCCATTGCCTGGGGAGGGCAAAAAGAAACATTATTATCTAAATTAACGCCTTTCAAATAGTGAATTATCATAAAGACATACATCCATACAAAAACATACACATATAGATACATACAGGTATTTAAACATCTAAGCAAACTAAATAATAATTACAATAATGTCAAAATCATACTTTTCTTTTGCACCAATTTCAGGCAAAATACATACCCCTTATTATACAATGATGCAAATTAAATATGAAATGATATTCAATAAAGTACAGAAGGTTATGATGTTTGCTCATTAATAGACAAAAAAGGTATCTTAATACCCAAAACTGCCTTTCTAACATTAACAAAATTTGCACCAGCAACTTTAACTGCCCAACCAATGTAAAACAAAAGAACCAGATGATTCACGACCAATGGTACAACATAAAGGCCTTTTCCATTTAGAATTGTCTACAAAATCAAAGGGTTTATTCTCAGTGGGTAAAGTGCAAGAAAGTGGTTCAAATGGCCAAGCAAAAAAATGGTTTTAAGAGAGACCAAAACATACAATAGTGGACAAGTCCTTTGGACATTTGCAAAAATTTAAAAAAAACTATCAAATCGTTGTTGTTGATATTCCATAAGACTTTTTGCAAAGCCAACAATGTTTGGGGGAGAAGGGAGATAAAGGATACAAGCAAAACTAACAAGTGTCCCTGGACATTTTGTCACCTATTTTAGTCCCAGCAAATTTTACACTTGGATATATAACATGGATAATTGTGATCAATTTGTTAATTATAAGTAAAAAGCAAGCTTACCAACAAAGAAACAAGAAGATGAGAAATTAATACACTGCTCAGACGTATCCAACATTTTTTCTCAAGCCCATCATAGCACAAGATGCCCCAACATGTATGAAGTAGAACAAAGCAATTTGTAAGAAGCGCTAGAAATAAATTCACAACAATCACATAATATATATTTCTCCTTGAAATTTAGAATAACTAAATTCTCAACTTTCTCAGGCTTCAAAATCCAAAACTGAACTTTCTTAACTATTTGAAAATCCAAGGGCAGTTGTTTTATAAAAATTGTGAAGATATATCCTGGCCTCAATATCTTTGCAAATGATCATCAAAATAGGGGTTTACTCAAGCATTTATGGAAAATTGAGAAAGAGTGAGAAGTTACAAACCTGTTACAACTAGGAAATTACGGTAATCTCCATGCAAGCCAACAGTTCCCGGACCAGTTATATCTGCGAGGACATTCACCATTGCAAAGAGACCGCTCATCATTCCAAAGCCGAGACCTGAAACTATAAGAACATCCTTTTTAGCCAAAATAAAACTAAATATATCAAGGTAATATTATTGATACATATTTTGTGATAACAAGAGCTAAATCCTAGTGAAATTCCTACCATAATGAAATCTCAGTTTTCGTAATGGAGAATGATTTCCAGTGATAGATATAAGTCCAATCTCTGCTTTTCTGAAAAAATAAATAAAAGTTAATTAGGGAAGAATAGCAATATTTAGTAGTAATAAGGTAGGAACTGCGTATTTATATTTATGATTGTAGAAAAAAATTTTGAAGCTCACTTCAGAATTTTCCAAAAGGCCAATCTAAACAGCTCTTGAAATAGGACGGAGAATGTGACACCAAATATCAAATAGCTCTTTAAAGGTGACACAATCAGCCATAAGGCAGATGATAGGAACAAGGCCAGCAGCCAGAAAAAGGCACTAGAAGGCAAAACGGAAGATCCCATCAAAGCCGGTCAACAGGTCAACCAACCCACGGACGAGTTAGGCCTACTCAAAAAATATCTTTTTAATATGCAATAAAACTCACCTTGTAATCAGTACAATTACTTGCTGAGCATCTGGAGCTACAGTGAAAACAAAAAGAGCAAGTGCGGGCCCGAAACTCAGAAACGAACAGCCAAAAAACATTAAAGTCGTCATATTGTTATGTTTTTCTGATGAAAGAAACAGAATGAGAAAAAGAGGAAATTTTTGATTTGATGATGATGAATATGTCGGGAAACTGGCACTAGCATGGCTTGTCATGACGTCACAGCAAAATTAGGACACTTCGTTGCCGTGAAAACATGGCGCAATGACACATAAAGGCACCCATCTTAATAAAGATAATGCAACAAGTAGAATAATAAAAAGATCGTAAGGTTTCCGACTTTGAATGACGAAAGCAAGTCAAAAATTAAGAAGACTGTTTAGGGTTATCAGCTCCCATTCTCAACGGGTCCTGAGATGGGTAGTGAATACCAGGTGGCGCAATATCCTGGTGTTGCTGCGGTGGCGGATATCTTGCATGTGGTGGCATACCTCTAGGTGCAAAGCCCATGGGTGGTGCGTAGTAGCGAAGGAAATCAGGTGGGGCATCTCTTGGTGGCGGTGGTGGGACACCTGGCGGTAGCATTCTAGCAGGAGGTAGTCCCATGGGTGGTGGAGGGAGTCTTGGTGGCGGAATGGGCGCCATGAGTGGCGGTATCGCACTCTGGGAAGCTTGTGATGTTGTTGATGTTGCATCTGATGTTGAAACGCTGGCTGATTCTGAAGAACTTTGCGTTTGGTCATTCGTTGTCTCAACAGGAGGCAGCGGTAAAGCTGGAAAAATCAAAATACTTTCAGGTCAATGATAATCTCATCTCAGTAGCACTGGTGTACTTCTTAGAACCAACATTTTACTACAATGCACCATTCAGCTGGAAATAATAATATAATAAAATAATACAATACACAACGTGGCCGGAAATACGAAGTAAACGAGTAAAATTAAGACGATTAACAATAAATGAATAAAGTAAAAACCCGCATATAAGAACCTGTAAATTTCCATCCAGGCTATGGTTCCAAGACAATGGGCTATTGTTTCGTCTATTGTTTTGAACAGAAATGTCACCCAGAAGGTTCTTAATCCATTGGTTCTTATATGCGGGTTATTACTGTAAATAAGAACATACGTCCTGGTAGTCCTGGAACTGGGGTAAGCTTAACGCCCCCATCATCTCCACCCCTCGGCCTCTCAGACTGAGATTTGCCCCAGAGAATCTTCAATCGTCGGCCCTTGATGATGAGTTTGTTGTAGGTCTTCTCAATGGCAAACTCAGCAGCCTGGCGTGTTGTGTAGGTGACGAATGCGCAGTTCTGGCGTGTTACCATCGTTACCTGACGAATCTCGCCATACTGGTAGAAACTATCTCTAAAAATGTTAAAAAGCGTCGAATTTAATAGGATGACTATTTGCAATATACAGCAAGCAGTATTAGGTATTTTTCAGTGCTAGTTGGTTGTTTTTTCACGTGTTTGCATGCTGACATGGCAAAAGCAAGCTTTTCATTCAGACCAAAACTTAACTTGCCAACTCTGAGCGAGTTCCAAGTAGTGACACTTAAAAGCAAAACCTGTTTTGCCAGCTCTGAGTTTTGGTCAGCTGGCAAACCTGTTTTGCCAAACCTTATTACTATTTCTGAGAAGACAGAAACTTTAAAGACCGAATATTCCCAATGACGTTCAGCAATTAACATAAGAAAAAAACACCAAGAGAAACCAAAAGGTTTCTCCTCATTACTGAATATTTTCCCTTATTAGGATACTGTAACTCTGTAACTACAGTGACCTAACATTTCAATGAAAATAATTCCAAGAAGTCATATAAAATGTATGACTAATAGGATTTCAATAGGTCTTAGTAAAACATATTAAAGTCTTATGGGTCATATGTGAGTCATATAAATTGTATGGAATAAAGAAAATTAGCTTCCGAAAATTTTTGCTACAAACCTTAAATCTTCTTCTGTTACGCGTCCATCTAAGCCACCAATATAAAGTGTCATTACTGATTTATCTGTCGGTGGTTCCAGTTTCGGCATACTTGCAGCTCGTTTCAAAAGTTTATCAGCAACTGGGTCACTGGATCCATAAAAGCGGTCCTTAATATTCTGGTTAGCAAGAGGACTGTTTGGATCTGTTGGCATTTCATGTCTGAAATCAAAGAAATTGAAAAACATAAATTATATTGATGATAAAAGAGTAAATGATACTAAAATAAAAGAGATGTGTATAGAACTTTGGTTTATCAACCTAAACGGACACTCCTCTCCCCGTCTGCATTCCCCTTTGACCCAGAATGAGCAGATGTGAGGCCTATTTCGCTTGTAGTATGGAGCTGTTCTTGCTAACTTCATCAAAAGATCACTGGCGGCTTGAGATTTACCAACTGTTCCACCAGCAACGGTTCCGTCCGTATTAGCAAGCTAAGAAAAATCAAGATTAACATTAGTGCTATTTTATAGCTAACATATTTACTATTTACATCAAGCATCATAGATCAAAATTTTGCCCAAAGTCCATACCTCCTTGTCAACATTCTGTGTATAATATTCTTTATTGACATCTGACTTTGGCATTTCATCCTTGATTGCCAGGGCTGTGTCTCTTACTTGAATTGGAAGGCCTGCATAAAAAAGTAAATCATTTATTTGCCTAGAACATTTGATTCCAGGTTGCTATGTATTCAGTATAACCAGTATAACTCTGTTGTATTCATAATATCCATGTCAATAAAAAACTTATATCAACTTATATTTTACAAGGAAATGTAAGAGCTTACCATATTCCAAATCGAGAAGACATGTTTGGCAAACATTCTTTATTTTTGAGCATGTTTGACAAATCTCTGTTTTCTTGTACCTCATTCTGGCTCCAGGACACCACTTGAAAATGGTGAAAGGCCTCTGACATATCTAGAATTGCAACATATATCTTAATCACTTCTATGTAATGGTTTTTTTATGAGAAACTTTTAATTGTTGCAACTCCAATTTCCTTCATTAAATTAAGAAACTGCACTACTAGGCCTTGGGCCAGTCTTTGAAAAACGTGTATTACATATTTTACCTTATTACGATCACAATTTGCAGATTTTATCTAATATACTATTGCCATCATAGGTAATTAATAATCATACAATACCTTGCATTCTTTTCCATAAGGTTCTTTCAACTGAGGAAATAAAAGACAAACAGAAAATGCAAAAATCAGTTGATATTCGTAGGATGTTAATAATACACAAAACACTACAGAACAAGACATAGCATACCATTCTTATGTACGGATTGTCTCCCAAACATGTCTGACAAAGAATTGGAAATTCCTACAAAAAAACAGATGGAGATCAGAAACAGAGTCATTTCAAATAAAACCCCAGCTTCCAAAGTATATTCATGTAGCTAAAAATCAAACAGGTAGCAAGAGAATTTCAAGTAGATAAGGAACAATGATGTGTTATACTAACCGAGTTTTCCCAGTTCTGTCTGTTGTACGTGTTTGCACCTTTAGAAGTCGCCATTTTTAAAGAAAGTACTTAGGCCAACCAACGTTGCGATGAAGACAAGGGTACCTCATGTAGTAAATAGTCCTTGTTGTTGTTGCTGCTGTAGATTCTGCAAACTTCCGCCAACTCTCTCCTTCAATGGCAAGAAATGGCAATTGGAAATCGGATCGGATGAAACTATAATTTCAAAGATTTTCAAACCCCTTTTCCCCCTCTGGCTCTATCTAAATCTATTTTTTACCAATAACTGTCTTATATCTCAGTTTATTCAAAATAAAAGCTGCGACGTTTCCTGACATGCAACTATATTCAAAAACTTGATTTATTTAACAACATGCTACCCGGTTGATTATCTATAGTCGTTCCTCGGTGTGCAATAATTATTCAATTTCTGATTATGTTCGTTGGTTTTTGCTGAACTGAAGTGAGCTTTCATTTAACTTTGAAGTTACCTTGAAGTGAGAAGAAGGTAGAAGAATATATCAAATAACAGAAGTTAAGCTGTGAATTTAGGTGCCTCAAGACACGAGAGCTTCGAAATTGAATCTAAATCACAGAAAAATACCAGAAACCTTAGTTACGACTATGCAATATGTTATACTAGACATATTTTTAATTTATTGCCCAATAATATATCTTTTTCGTGGAGAAATACCAGAAAATAATAAGGCCTTTACAATTGTTAATCCGATCTGTTGTGGACCATGGTTAAAAAACCGGTTTTACAAGCTGGGTCTATGCTAGACTAGACCACAAACAAGATTAAACAGGTTTGGCAATGGTCTGTACAGGGGCTCGGCATCATGTGATCATTGTTATAAGTAGTGGTGTGCTGCAAGATTTTAATCACACCAAGCGAAGAATATTTGAGTTGCACTACTTCGTAGATCAGTAGCCGAACTTAACGACTTTCTTTCTCGTTTTGTGAAAGACTCTTCTTGTCCTTTATCAAAAATCAAGCGTCGTTGTGTTCATAAAGGTATGTTTTATATCTGATCTAATATTGTTCATTTGTTTGTTACAAGCTGTTCTGCTCCAGTTTATATCGTGGAGGACGAGGAAGATATTCGGAAGTAAATTTAAATGGCAAGCGAATCACAGTTTTCAACTAAGATCTGTTTGATAAATTTTTGCTAAGTGTTGTTCAATTATCTCTATTTCTTTTTTTAAGAATCGTTCTTGTAATTACTAATATTCTGTTTAAATAGTGGCTGTTAGTAAACTTTTTATTGTCACGACCCATCGTAAATATCCTGGCAGGTTTAAAACAACAATGCCAAGAACAATGGTTCATGCAATTAAGCATTCATTCAGCAAGAATTATATCGGGTTTTAGAACCATCAAATTTTAACTAACACGTTTAACTGCCCAGAGGGAATGGATGGTCTAGGATTAATTAAGTTAGCTTTCCTCGTGATATATCCAAACAAGATAATCTAAATGTAAAGATTAACGAAGTTTCTTCATCCCGGGATTGTTATGCAGGGAAACCCCCAGAAAACGAACTTTCGTGCTTTCGTGTGATCCCCACCCAACAGCAATGCAAAGATCATGCATAAACGATGTTTTTAGTTGACTTGATGACACGTATCATAGCGGCAGTGAGAATTAAGAGGTAATTTGAAACCGCATATAAATCGGGCCTCGTGGTTCGTGAAAGTAACATGATTTTACCAATACAAATATCGACGTTAGACGAAATCGCCCTATTTAGTCGCAATTTCAGTTGTAAGTAGCTTTTTTGATATTCGGGGCTAATTTAATGTTTCCAGCAAGCCACCACTTTGCGATGGCATGCTGCTAGCTTTCCTGGGAGTCTGCTGGCGAAGGAAAAGCAGAGGGTGTGTTATGTTCGAGTCGAGCTCAAAGTCCCACCCAATGAGAAAACCGGTTTTAATTTTGTTGAATGAGAATCTGACATGTCAAGGGGGATGTCTAGAGATCGAATATCTATTGTTCCCTGGTTCCGTTTTCAACTCAAGCTGTGAGGCTCACCACATGACAACTGATGCGATATTTTGGTATCACCTCGCACTGTGTCAACCTTTATAGGCAATCCCCCGAATGCCCCCCTCATATTAGGTAGCAATCTATTTAATCGAAGAAGATTGATTTAAGAATTGCATGTTACTTGCGACTCCTGTCTCTGTGATATTTGATAAGTTGTCCATGAATGAGTCTGGTTGCTATATACCACCACACAGCCATTTTCGTGTTTACTATTTCGCAACATTTTCCGAAATATGAGATGCAATAGAGACCTATAATCTGCAGGAATTTATGACGCCGCACAATTGTGCAATACCCGGGAGATGTTTATCCCTGGGGTTGACGCAATACCTGCAGGAATGCATTGCAAGTGAATATAAAAGCAGATATTTCTTCTGTGTAGTGTGGTGTGATAAAACGACCTTACGATTCCGATCGCGTGTCTTTTTGGCTTTAAGATAAAGTGACCACGTTCGTGTTTTGCTGTTTTTAGGTTTTCACTGACAAAATGGATGAAGCAGATCGCCATTTTCCTGATACTCATTTTCTCTTCACTTCTGAATCTGTCGGCGAAGGACATCCAGGTAAGAAAATAAATAAACAAGCGAAGATGATATGTAAAAATTTGTCGTTGTTCCAATCGTTCATGTAAAGGGAACTCTCATCATTTTCGCTAATCTCTGGTGAAATAAATAACTAGGATTTTATGTGGTCCTATTATTGATAATCTACTAAAAGTAACTATTCGAGCGTTACATCTCTTGTTCAGTTCCCAAGATTCCGAGTCAGATCTTTTCGATTTCTTGTGTGTACACAGCAAGTGCACCAGTTCTTTATCCTCGGTACCATCGCAAAATCTGCTGAACGTTTTAATTGAAAGCAAAATGAGCTCACCAAGTAGCGATAACGGGCATGGTACATTTTTATTTTCGTCTGAATCAGTTGGAGAAGGCCACCCAGGTAAGAAAAGGATATGTCTGGCGTATTTAGCACGGCATATCAGCTCACATTGGAGCTACAAAATTCATTTTCATCCTGCGCCATGCCACGTACAAGTTAGGCCAATTGAATTAATCGCCCGATTGTCGTTAATTACAACTTGTATCAAAATTATAAATAGCTTCACGCAACCGATAAAGTAATGTTTAACCTTTTATGGACGTTAAATCGGAATAAATGTTGCATTTGCTAAGTTCTGTTGTTTCAATCCATGAGTGCTGTAACTTAACAAAGTATTGCGTAAGAAAACGTGTTTCATGATAAATATTTGTAATTTCAGACAAGTTATGTGACCAGGTGTCTGATGCCGTTTTGGATGCCCATTTGGAACAGGACCCAAATGCAAAAGTAGCATGCGGTATGTTATTTTCATTTAAAGTTAACATGGGTGTCTAACATTAATTTTGGCCAGACACCATCTTGCCTTATCTCTCATGTGCACGTGGTGTGGTCGACACGTTGGATTTCACTTTCATAGTTCTGTTACGCTATCTAATATTAATGCCCTGATGTTGTAGAGGCTGTATCGAAAACTGGAATGGTAATGGTGGTTGGTGAGATCACATCTCATGCAGTGGTTGACTACCAGAGTCTCATCCGAAACACCATCAAACACATCGGCTATGATAATGCTGAAAAAGGTATGCCCCTCTCGTAACTTGGGTAGCAATCTATTTGTTACTTTGAATAAGACATTGTCTTTTGTAGAATCTTTTCTTGTGGGAACTGATAACATATTTGCCTTGATTTAGGTTTGGATTACAAGTCTTGCAATGTTTTGGTGTCCATTGACAAACAGTGCGTAGAAATTGCTGATGCCGTCTATGTGAACCATTCAGAAGAGGACGTTGGAGCAGGAGATCAAGGTCTTATGTTTGGCTATGCCACCGATGAAACTGAGGAACTCATGCCTCTTACAGTCGTCTTGGCTCACGGACTGAACAAGAAGCTGGCAGAGAATCGAAGAAATGGAACAATGCCTTGGCTGAGACCCGATTCAAAAACCCAAGTCACTGTGGAATACAAAATGGACGGTGGCGCTTGTGTGCCACTTCGAGTTCACACAATTGTCATTTCAGCACAAACTGGCCCAGAAATCTCTTTGGAAGATCTTCGAAAAGAACTGATGGAAAATATTGTCAAGGTATTTAGAAGTAATCTGTTTGATATGATGTTTAAACCTGTTGAAAAGTCCAAGTCAAAACTTCAATTTATAATATGTTAATTTATACATAGGTCGTTGTTCCTGAAAAATACCTGGATTCAAAGACAATCTACCATTTGCAGCCATCTGGTTGTTTCCATATTGGTGGTCCACAGGTACATAAATGTGAAATTAGTGTTACTAATCTTTTTGATGGCAGTAAGATTTGCAGAAAGACATTCTTCAGATAACTAATAGAAAGTTTTCTATGAATGGAGATTAATTCATATCTCCTTTGGATGTTGTAGGGTGATGCCGGGTTGACTGGAAGAAAGATCATTGTAGATACTTATGGTGGTTGGGGTGCTCACGGTGGTGGGGCATTCTCAGGCAAAGACTGGACTAAGGTATGAACCTATTCTCCAATACCATTGCATTATTTTGCACATGATGCTCTGGCCATGCCATGCAGTACCAAGCTATATCCTGATATGTAATGAAGGTTCCTGTCTCGCATTTTATTGCAGGTTGACCGCTCTGCTAGTTATGCCGCTCGGTGGATTGCAAAGTCGCTTGTTCACGCTGGGCTTGCAAGGCGAGTTCTCATCCAAGTCTCGTATGCCATAGGCATTGCAGAGCCACTGTCCATAACTGTCTTTGAATATGGAACTAGCAAAGTCCCTGCTGACGAATTATTGAGGATTGTCAAGAAGAATTTTGATCTCCGACCGGGCATGATTGTCAAGTGAGTTCACTTTCATGTTTCTGTTTCAAACCCGTTGGCTGCATGACACGAGGTGTCTTTTGACCCCCCCCCCAACACAGAATGAAATTCCCCCAGAAAATTCCAGCCCCCTTGGAGAAAATATAACTCTACGCCTATGTTTCAGTGAATATAATTTTATCAGAGATTTTGAATCGTTGTTTGCTTTTTCTCATCACAGGGAGCTTGGTTTGAAGAAACCAATCTACAAAGATTCTTGCATCTATGGTCATTTCAAGCCTGGATTCACATGGGAAGTGCCAAAGAAATTAGAATTGTGAAGATTATAACTTTTCAAACTATAATCCATCTTTATAGTCAAGTATTATATTAATAAAAAAATATATTACTAAATTTTCCCATTTCTGCCAAATTTCTTCATTCAAAAATTCCCCATATCATTTGTGCACAACATTTCTTCTCAATAAAGTTCTGAATAACTTTTTGTCTGTAGATATTTGCATGTTCTGTTGTGTAATATCATTTCTTTATAGAAACATTGAACCCTGCGAACATTGTTTTCCTTTTTGTAATTATTCTTCAATAAATGACCAGAGAGAATTGAATCAATGAAATGAGGGTCACAAGTTGGTTTGAGGTGTAAACCCTGCTTAAACTTTAAGCTATTGGCTGATAAAATGGAACCTCTATACAGTTGACAAATATTTTTGTTCTAAAATTTTGAACATGGGCCAATTTTTGCAAAAGCAACCTCGACGGATAAAATCATGGATTTCAAAGTTGTCAGTTATTTTTCGGTTAAACTGTATTCGTTTATGACGTTAACAACTTAGCCTCGTTTTGAAGGCTTTCTCGGAATTTCTTTCCCGCTTTTTGGGCAACGCAATCTGGAGGAGACCTCGTGACAGCCTCTCAGCAAGGGGCAATATAAATTCACCAAAGCATGTTGAAGCAATACTGAACAGTATCGTCCACTCCCTCTTACACAAAGATGCAGTTGCAGCGTGTTTTTTCGGTCTGAGAACATAGCGCATGACTCGTAGGAATATCTAATATATTTTCGAGGTAAGAACTGCTATCTTCTGATAATAGCACTGTATTGATCAATGATATAAAATACAAAATCTTCTCGACAAGGAAGAAAGTATCTTGGCATTTTTCTCCTTGTTGTTTATTGTCACGATAAAAAACTGGTGTTCTTGTATGAGCTTGAAGTTCATACAAAAAGACCAGTTTTTCATCGTGTTGGTATATCTGTATTCTCTGCTTAAGAATGTTACCATTGGTGAATGACTGCTGTTGAATGAATGAAACATCAAACCAAGTTGTTCATTTATCGTCAAACACCACCAAGGTACAAAATGTAAAAACCGGAAGTGTAAGCAATAGGTATGGATCTTGTTGCATATTCAAATAAGACGTTATGTTTGTCTGACAAATATGTTTCGTTGGCAAGTATCAGTTTCGATTTATTTACTTGTTTCGAGCAGAACAAAGCTGGAGAGATGCACGCAACGCTTGAAACTAAAGTGTTTTCTTTTCGGATACGCGAATTTGTCTAAAATCTGTCTTTGTTGCTCTTCTCTCAAGATATTTGTCTTGTCTGTCTGAGGTAAATTTTTGACAAGGAGGACGAGGAAATCGAATTTATTTTGTATTTTAGCTGCAACCACAGTCGACGAGCATGCTGGGATTTTGGTTTGTCACGTGCATGCTTTTGCTTCTGATCATTGGTCATCCAGCGTGCACTGCACAAATCAGCAACCAAACATGCTCCTCGGCTCCTTGTGATTTGAACTGCGTGTATCGTGGACTTTGCGTGCAATCGTGTAGTGCATTACCGTGTAAGATGTCGTGCAAAGCAGAAGGCAAAGCTTGCAAACAGACCTGCTATAAAGGTGGATGTGGTAGCATGCAATGCCAAAGTGATACAGTAAGAAATTGAGTTGAATTGAATTCTCATTTTCACGTTCTTGAACCATTTTACTTTCATACTATTAAGACAATGACACGAAATATAATAGGAGTGCATGAATGGTGGGTTCATCCCCATTAGTGTGATGCCTTATGGGTCTTACTGATTAATATGTAGATGTAGATGTAGATGTATGAGCTCTTGTGTGTCAAGTAACTTCATTTATGTCCATCAATATATGTTTCAGATCTGTGCTTTGTCGTGTCCTGGTGGTAATTGTAAGCAAATGAGTTGCGATGCTCGCCTTCAATCTCTTTTAACCTGTTCATCTCGCTGCGGTATGACGTGCAATTCACCATGTAATGCAATTTGCTCTGGTCAGGCATGTAACGTAGATTGCAGGACCGAAGGCTGCGATATCTCTTGTAATCAGGGGGATTGTGTCGTCGATTTTGCGGAGAAAACCTCTGGATTTGTGAGGTGTTTTGGTGGAAATTGCACAGTTATTTGCCGAAGGAATGCAGACTGCGTCATTTCAATATGCCCCTCACATCGTCCATGCAGAATAATTAACTCTTTTGGGAGAGCTTTATTTATTCATAATCTAAATTATGGAGTTGTAATTTTGTCATTCCTAGTTGCGCTTTATATTTGGAAAGATTTCTAATCATGATTGATTTTCTTCTATTTTCGCTGCTGGGTAGCGAATCGTCTTCGCAGCAGAATATGATCGAATTGTGTTTGAGAAAATATGTTGTGTCTTTGTGTGTGTCTCAAAACCCTAACCCTAAGTGATACACCAGACACTAGTATTACGTCAGTAGTATTACGTGAGGTATACTCCTGTGCAGTAGCCCATATATGGCACTGCGCATACACACCTTTACGGCCTCTAGTCCTAACCCTAATCCTAACCGATACACCATACACTGTCAGTAGCATTACGTCATGTATACTCCTGCGCAGTAGCCCATATATGGCACTGCGCATACACACCCACCTTTACGGCCTCTAACCCCAACCCTAACCCTAATCCTAACCCTAACCCTAACCGATACACCATACACTGTCAGTAGCATTACGTCATGTACACTCCTGCGCAGTAGCCAATATATGGCACTGCGCATACACACCCACCTTTAGGGCCTCTAACCGTAACCGTAACCCTAACCCTAACCTATACACCATACACTGTCAGTAACATTACGTCATGTATACTCCTGCGCAGTAGCCTGTATACGGCAGTGCGCATACACGCCCACATTTTGGACATTTAAATTATAAATTAATTAAAACACAAAGTAGATGCTCGCATCAGGTTTTGAACCAGGGCCTCGACATCAGTGTGCAGGTTCGTTACCGTTAGTCTACAGCAGCGCTTCATAGCAGTGGAGAATAGCATAAGGTCAAAGGAATAGCCATAAATGGAAAAACTTCTTTCTCAATTGACATTTGTTTGGGATGTGTTGTGCCTGAAAAGACAAAAACTGTTGTACACCTAAACTTTTCTCTACACCGCCTTTCCATATTTTTTTCAGGCACTATTTCAAAACATATCTTTTTAAGCTAGATGCTCTATTCCTGGTTATTGGTTTTACATCACAGCAGCACTCGTTTTAACAACGTTAACAGCTAGTTTATTTGTTAAATTCTTTTTTAATTTCTTTCTCAGAAGAAACCTGAACTACACATTCTGTGGCGATTTTTCTTTTCCGCGCGGCGCTGCTGACATCACCCTGATATGTGTACGTGCACAGTGACACGTCAGTCAATATTATCATAGCGGCGTCGGCGCAAAGACTGAACGCAGCGCGCGGGGGAAGAAGAAAGGCCTGACTTACAGAGGATAATAAAAATAAAAACTTTGATAATGCCAATGAACTGTATTATCAGATCGATTACGAATTTCTGTTGGGATATAACTGTAGTCAAGCTTTATCAAGTTATTGAATTATAAATGAAGCAAGGTATGGTTGTTAAAAATCAAAATATATCATATTCAATGTTTATTGTTCACTTAATTTTGTTTGCATTGGTCTCCTCAAGCAACAAGCAGACAACTGCGTCATTTAGTTCCCCATTTAAAACCTGGCCTGTTTCCTGTTGCATTCAAGAAATATCCAGGAAAGAGTATACCAGAAGCTCATATATCACAGCAGTGGTATTTTGCAGTTCTAGTGTTCACTATTAACAAAATTAGCTATTAACAACTATTAATAAAATTAGCTTTTTGACGTTAAAGTATCAGTTTGTTTACAAGCAAAACGCCCACCTCTCCCTTTCCTGTAGTTGTTAAACCACTTCATCATCTAGAATTCGACATATTAAAGGAAATTCTAGATGATGACTTGATCACTTAATGGAAAGCTTCGATGCAGCTATCTGTGCAATAACTGCAGATGATCAAATTTCCTTACTGAAACTGGCTGATATACTTTCCTCTATTCTTAGATGGGCAATGAAGCAACGAAAGATGCAAAAATGCAAAATCAATCTGAATTGATCACAGCAGGAAGAAACTTATACGATTTCATTCACAGAGTTAACCAATACTGCACGCTATACATGACACCTGTTATTCAAAATGCTATACAACGGTAAGCTTTGTATAAGATTCACCAAGGCTTTAACTACCTGTAAATCTGGACACAAAAAATTTGTTGACATCTCCTTCAGTGCTGAATGCAGTCAGATTAATTATGCACTGTATTTAACATCATGGATGGTCATAACGTTTTAACACCAGGCTTTTCAAAATGTTGTTTTTTTTTCAAGGTACGAGCAAAAGTGGTTACCTCTCACTGCTAGACACTTGGACAGAGTTTTAGCTGCACCCTTGGATATCGAATGGGTGTGGTATGTACACATGATGAACCCTGAAGCATATGGGCAAGATTGCATTGCTCAGGCGAAATCAATTATCGACCATAATTTGTTGTCTGAATCAGAAAGAGAGATCTCTCTTCGATTTACCCAAGATGCTTGGAACAGATCGTATCCCGGTGAACCTTTCTTCGTTGACCTCAATGACAGTTCACCTACAGTTGATGCTGAATTTCGCAGCACTCTGACCTACGACTTGTGCAATGCTGCACGTCAAGAAATGCTGTTCAACTACCAAGTTGCTCTGCCTCATTACAGAGATGAGAAGTTCTTAAAAGAAGCTGTCAAACGGTACATTTGTTTATTCGAAATGCGCAAAGCTGGCTGTCCATTTGTACCCTATTACGATAATGGTCTCATCTGGCATGCCCACATGGCGTTTCCTAAGAAATACATCAAAAAGACTGCTGAATTTTTTGGTTCTGTTCTCTCTCACACCATTGCAGATAGCATGCGTTTTCCAGGAACTCCTCAATGGGAGTCGGTCACATCTGCCAAAGCTGCTTGGCAACAAAAGCGAAAGCCGATTGCTGTATCAGGAAGCATGCTCAGAGGACTGCCTCCTTTTCCACATGAGGCTAGAAACCCAGATCGTTACACTGCATATTCACATAAAACCTATTTTCTTCAACCCAAACAACTACAGATTACCAATCTACCTAAAGGTCATTACAGAGCTGTGGTGAAATGCGAAGCCAAGGAATCAGATATTACACAACCATTTGTTGTCTATGACTCTTCCATTGAACCTATGGAGGATAAATGGACAAAGAAATTCAACATGGAAAATGATGAAGCAAGGTTTGCTCTGAAAACAGAAAGGTTCTATGGCTTGTCTGTGTCTTTGTACAAGAAGATAGATGATACAATGTACGAATGCTATGTTTGCACAGTAGATTTTCCACAGGACTCTGATGTTGGAAAGAAAATTGATGAATTTGCTCTGCCACTGTGTTTAAAGTTTGTTGGGTTTGTTAACAACAGTGGAAATCTACAAACAAGTAAAGTAACCAATGAATTCACTGGTTGCTTTGTGTTGTCTTGCCCAATAATTCGGCCAGGAAGCTACATGTTGAAGCTGGATACTTCTCACACTCCATATGAGCTTTGCCCTGACATGGCTGACCTGTTGAAACTGCCAAAGATTGTTCTTCCATACTATTCGGGCCAGCAGTGCATACAATGCAGTTATAATGACTTCAAAGTGCTCGGCAGCTTGGGTGATCCAGCATTTTATATGCGCATTGTACATTGCCAGAGACCCAAGGTATCTGTTGTCGAGATAACAGATTTCAATTTTGAGCTCATTGCTTCTGCACACACGGTTGATCTCGGCACGCTCCCTTCTCATGATGAAGTTGGCAACCCACATGGCTGCTGCTCAATCAACAAGGACACGCAGAGAGCAATGATCATACGCAGTGAAAACTCTGATTGGGCAGTGGTGCGAGCTTCCTGGCATGGCTACAGAAAGTTTGTCGATTCCGGACATCTTGCTGCCGAGCTGTTCATTCTGACCAGCGGTCAAGGCTGTTGGATACCGATTCAAAGCAGTGGACCTCTCAAGAATCTATTCACTATTGATTTGGGACCGATTGGGATAGGCAAAGTGGTGGTGGATGTTGAGAAGGCAATTGTGACATTTCCAGGAACTGTTTCCTATGTGCCAGAGCTGTTGTGTCTATCATCTTGCATTTCAATCCTATTTGCTTTGTGTCAAGTGAGAGCAGAACCTGAGAAAGATGCTGATGGAAGACTGTTGCCTTATTCCATAAAAAATAAGAAGAGCTACAAGCTTGATGTAAATAGACTTGCATATGTCATCAACGCTGGATTGTATTGCCCTTTATTGCCAAGATCATATAATCACTGAGTGAACCAACAAGTATTCCATTTGAAAAATTTTCTTAAAAAAGATTTGAGGGTTACTGAACGGTGTATCTATTTCTGTACCAGTTTCAAGGTACAAATAAAAACTTCCGAACCAAAATACATAGCCTTGCTTATATCTTAAATTACTGAATAATGTCATTGCTTGTTCCTTTCTTTTCATTCTAATATTGCATTTAACCTGCTGTATATTTCATAACCCCATGCACAATTGTAATCATTTCAAGAAACTTTGTAATTTAAATGTGTAATGGATCTGACCATGCAAATAGCATGTACTTTTGTACATAATTAATTTTGGGACTATTTGTATATATATTAAACTCGAATTCATAAGCATTGTTTTCAAAATATGCATAATATTTATATCAATATATTTGCATTCAATGAAATGTTTCGCCATGTTCCTTCCCCCGTTGTTACCTTGTTGACAGTAACCTATAAGGTGTTTAACTTGTGCACATGTCAACCAAAATCTCTCGCATAATAAAATTGAGCACTATCATTATTCGGGCTCAAACAGGGATAAAATAAACTCACCATTACACTTGTGTTTGTAAGAACAACATCTTCTTCTTGCCATAACTTCACTGCTTGCCTTCCATCTTGCCTCTGCTTGTCTTCAATATTGCGTGAGCTTCGACTTCGAGCAGCATAACAGATTCTCAGTTGCAGCAAGACCGAAGCCTCGTACCAAGATGTAAGGGACAGATTAGGGTTGGGGAAAAATACAAGGGGGTTATGAACAGATGGGAGGGATGATAAACAACTTGTATTTCTTGATTTAAATGGCTTATATTTTATTTTTAGATGCTTTCTCTTGCTTTAATTTTAGTATACCATTGTTAATCAAAGCAAGATCCAAGAATCGAATCAAATATTTGCAATTATGTATAATTCCTTCTGACCACAATCTAACTTGGTTTATCCTCCTTTGCAGCCCATTAAAAAATAACTGGATAAAAACCATCATTAAAAAAGCATATATAGAAACATAAATTATTAGACCAATTACTTTCTCAGCAACCCCATCTTTTCTGCTAATCCCAGTTTATCATTAACAACACCGTATATTTTATTTTTCTCAATATTTCGCTTTTGATCAAGTTTCTCCGCCAACCTCTCGCTTCTTTTAAAAAATATATCAAGGGTATCCTTTTCCTTTTTATTTTCAATAGCTTTGATTAGCTTCTCTTCAATCATCGACTTACTATCAGGCATTACCAATGGTAGTGGCATGATTTCCTTAAGCTCCTCCTCCACAGCATTCAACTGCTCCGCAGCAGCAATGTACGTATCATTCAATATGAAATACCTGAATCTCAATATCAGTATCTTGTTGAATTTGTTAGTCCTTTGATCCGGTGATAACAAATCGCTTCTCACAATTTCTGCGCGATCTAAGCGAGTGATATGCGCAGGGGATATCGCAGTCAAAGCAAGGTCAGCCGGCAAGTTCTCGCCATCAGGAAGAGAAAACCCCAGCCCGTCTGAAAATATCTGGACTTTCATATCCAGAGCTTTGCGTTTCGGAAACGGTAGAGTTACGAGCAGTGTTGCACCTGGAGTGAATTTAGAGTCCCTGTGCAACCATCTCGAGCTGCCGTGAGCTGTTAGGACTTGTGAAAAGTTCTGAAAATGTTGATTTGTCACAAACAGTGCCAGTGTCTGGCTTCTATCCCTCAGGAGTGTTATTCGATTCACTGTTGGACCAAACATCTTTTTCAGCAGCGCAACTGGCGAATAATCTGGCAGTTCAAGTAAAATGGCAAGGTTCTTGTATGATCCCCTTCTCACGATTAATACTCTTACATGTGCCTCTTGAAAAATGTCTATGTCTGGTATTCCTGGAAAAAATACGCTAGATAATAATTGCAAGTCTTGAAAATAGATTGGCAAACGAAATAAACAATAACAGACAGAAATATTCATTACAGTCAACTCTCTCTAATTCGAACACCCTGGGGAAGCGTGAAAATGTTCGAAGTACAAAAAGTTCGAATTTATAGAGGCTTGTTTTACAAGAGTTGGTTCATTAGTGATCCTTGAATGGACAGAGAATTTCGTTCGAATTAGATAGAGTTCGAATTACACGAGCTCGAACTATGCAGATTTGACTGTATCTGCAAATAATGAAGCCATAATTCTTACCTGAGAAGATAATTTCGTAGTCACCGGTGGATGTTTCGATCTTGCCTCGAACTTTAACTCTTCTCAGCTTAAAGTTACCAAGACCAATGTTTTCAAGCAAGACTTTTATTCCAGAAGAAGGCAAAATGTCTACATCAAATTTCTCTCCAATCGATCTTATTGACAAGGCTGAAAAATAATTAACCTGTTTCATTAACCTGTACAGCAAGATAGAATAGTTTAAATTAATGCAAATACAATTGGTTGGAAAATCGCCATGTTAGTCATAAAATTACTTCTACTCAAGATTTTTATTTGCATAGATTCCCTTTAACTTAATTTCATTTAATTCAGACAATTTGTACACACTAATGCTAGGACTCCTTTTAGAAGACAATCAATATACTAGTAGATAGATAGATGGTAGAGGGATAATATAGATAGATAGATGGATGGATAGATGGATAGTTGGATAGATAGATAGATAGATAGATAGATAGTTAGATTAGATATAGTGCCACGTAAAAAACAATGAAAAGACAAGTAAAAAACATTGTGCAAATTAAAAAATAAAAATTACAAAACTAAATAAAAGGTTGTCTACCTTGATGCGCAGAGCCTGACAATTTCATCTCACCCGAAGATTGGCGCGTAACTTTAACGCTAAGCTGTTGGTGATTAATATACCATACACCTCTTGCAGTCATTTCATAGTCGCCAAATGGTATCGGCACAGATATATCAGCAACCATTGCATTCAGCTTCAATACTACAACAACAACAACAGAACAGCATCGTGTAAAATCACTCTAATGCTCCATGTATTGCAAACAAATCGTACTAAAAAGTAATCTTAAAGTCTTGATAATTGGAAATATTGCAGAGAGATGATTTGCACATTGTCTTTTTATTAGAAACCTCGTTTACAGCGAGTAAATATTATTCACGAGGTTCTACTTTGCGTAGCAGGAGAAACGCAAGCAAGGCTGTGCTTTGCGTAGCAGGAGAAACGCAAGCAAGGCTCTACTTTACGTAGCAGGAAAAACGCAAGCAAGGCTCTACTTTACGTAGCAGGAAAAACGCAAGCAAGGCTGTGCTTTGCGTAGCAAGAAAAACGCAAGCAAGGCTGTGCTTTGCGTAGCAGGAGAAACGCAAGCAAGGCTCTACTTTACGTTTGTCCTACCTTAAACCTTACGTAAGAGAAACGCAAGCAAGACTCTACAACAAATGCAAGAAACAATGCAGGACTGGCAACAAACAGGCTTATACCAACCTGGCAATATCTGCAACTGTCCGTCTGCACTGGTAACGAATGTGACCTTTCCAAGACACGTGTTGATGTAAAAGATAGTGACACTGATGGGTAAAATATCCTTGATAGGTTTGGCAGACAATGTCAGGCTGTAACTGGGCAAGATGTTATTGATAACCTTAGCAAGTGTCAAGCAATGTGCACGTTGTGGTATGACTCTGTAGGCACAGCTTCCAGACAAGATCTGCACTTTACAATCGTGTATTTCGTAGATCTTCTTCAGGTCTGGCGCCTTTGTACCCAGTAGGAAGATGTTTATGTCAGGAAACGCAGCTGTCTTTTGCTCAGACTCTGCAAATAGAAACGCAAAAGACTATCATACAAACGAAGCACAATATTCCTGCCTTCTCCAATCTACTTGTAGATATGTGCGTGTGGTAGATATGCAGATGCATCCACAGATATCCTGTACCATTACTGCACAATTGTGCTATATAGATACGATATGTACCACAATATATGGGCATTATATATACTGATGCTTGCAAAAGCATGAAACTTCGAGTAACAGAGAACTAAGTCTACTTTCTTGCTTCGATTCTATTCTATTATTGCTCTTTACTCCTGTACATCGAGCACTGTGATGCCAGTTTAGGCAATAAGAATCTATAGATATAATAAGTAAATGCATACATATATATATAAATAGTGATCATATTTACCATTTCCATAAGCAAACCTTAAAATAGTCATAAACAGCAGGATAAGCCGGACTTCATTCATTCAGACTAATAAAATGGTTCTAAAAATAATAAAATATTATGCATGTAAGAGATCAAACCTCAACGATACATTTAAACGTTTAATAATACAAACAGGATTAATTAATTGCCTAATTAATGCTGATATAAAGAAGTACAACTGTCTATTACTACGATCCAACATCTCCATGACAAAAATAAAGACTCAAACGAGGCTACTAAGTCAATTAAAAAAAACTTACCCTTATATCATGATCTGTGTTTAAATTCTGGTTTGATGTTGTTGGGATCGTTGAAGGCTCTCATTGAATAGAAATCAATTGGTTCGTTGTCAATAGTCCTTCGATAAAAACATTGCGATGCTTTCGTTTGTTCAATATATTATTCCACAAACATTAAGGTGCAGCTTGCTTGGCACCATCCGATGCAGCTTATGCGATTACATCATTCCACGGTTGATTAACCTGACCGGTGACCCTGATTCGGACGTATTGATCTCTCGCACAACTGGTGCCTTGCCTTGCCCGCTCCAGATTTGGCCAATTAACGTTTTCTTGAGCACGAATAGTCTCCGTGGACAGTGACATGCTTGCGTGTTCTGCACCCCATTTTTAACAATTATCCGCTTGTCGCTTCGTAATAATGTATTTTCAAAACAACATTCCTCCGATCCAACATCAGAATCTTCCATACCTTGTGGAAGATTCAGGTGTTCAAGTGGAAGATTCTGGTGTTCAAGTGGAAGATTCCGGTGTTCAATCTGATGTTGAAATGGCGGAGAAATCTTCTCACTTTCACATCTTCCACGGAGAAATCTTCCAAACTTTGTGCTTTATCTTGTCACTATATTCCGTGGATATTCTATTTCTATTATTATAGCCTGAAAGATCCAATGTGTTTCCATCTCTTGCAGAATTACTCCCCTCTTGTTCTTATGCCGCGCTGCTGACAAACATGAATACCTAGCCTTCTTTTCTGAAACAACTAAAATAACCTCAAATAAAGCATTATCAAATATTATCATTTACAATTACAAGAAATTAATACCATGGGAATTTACAACACAAATTACTTTAGCACTTCTGTGATATCGAAGAATACAAGATTCATTAACAAAGAAATATAATATTATCTTATCCCTCTGAATTGAGAAAGGTCAGTAAGTATTGCGCTGGAATATATGCTTCCAAAATATAATCAGTGCAATGATGCTACAATACTCGTACGACAAGTCCAAAAATCAGTATTGAAATAGGGGTGATTATCTTGGAGGTTATCTAAGATACGATGCTTAAGAAGCAATTTCATCAAGAAGCCTGTTACCAGGGGATCTTGAACACGACTGAAGTCCTTCATTCTTTGCTTTCTGCAATACATCAGCAAGATCATGCGTGCCTTCGAAGAATTCAACTAGGCTAGGCTCCGATAAAACGCAGGCAATGAACTGTCTATACCTAATGCGCCATTTATCGCACATAGCTGTACTCTCGATAGAAGCACTTGACATTGGACGGGGCATTTTCAGATTTTTCGGACGCACACTGCTAACACCACTGCTATTACTAACAATATCCAGCGATGTCAACTCGATGTTTTTATCAAACATTTCTTCTCTTCCAAAGCTAGTTGCAAGTTCCTTATAACTCGATCCGCACAATCTCACATCGTCCATAGCCTCTTTTTGAAGACTATCACTGACGTAGAAGTAATCATCACTCGGAATGCTTTCAGGCTTGCATGGAGACGAGGTTGCACTGCGTTGTGCATCAGCTAATGCGTCAGTTAAAGAAATACCCTTGACAGCCACATTCAAACCAATATCTTCAACCGGATTAGTTGGATTAGTCGGATTGGTCGGATTAGCAAGATTAGTATCCTGAGATTGATCGGGATTAAGATCCTCTTTCGAGCCAGTTTCATCGATTAAACCAAGACCAGAAACCTCATCATCGTTATCTTCATTTGTCTCCAACTGGAACATTTTAATTGGTGAACCAGTGTCAGCTGTCTGTTGGTCCTCGTTGCATTCTTGTGATACGGCATCACCAATTTGAAGAAGAATTGTTCCAGCTCTTGCGACAGCCTGGTACAACTCCTGTTCCTTGTCTCTCGTTTCACGGAATAAAGAATACATACTCTTCCATAGATTGATGAAGTCCCTCTGAAATACCATTCAAATTCTCTCTCACAATTATACAATGCCGTACGCTCTCAAAGCCAACAACAATACACTACAAACAATAGCCCCCGCCCCCCTTTGAAACGAGATTTTGTATTAAGCCACCTCTCTATTAAATCCTCCCCCATAAAATTGTGATTCATCACACCATAGAAGCTCGAAAGAAGTATTTTGCAGCTATTTTGCACTCTGAAGTTTACATAAGAATTTTATAAAGCAACCCTCTTTATTAAGCCGCCTCTCCAATACGCGCCCTTCTGGAGCATCGAAATTTAAACAAGCCCTCCCAGGGGAGCTCAATAGCTTTCACGGTATATTCTATTGCCTGCTTCAAGTGTGAAGCTCCCTCTTTCTGACCCCCTCTCTGTCTGTGATTGCGAGCCACTCTTCATTCAGAGAAGAATATATAAACAACCAATCAAAACATACCTGCATCATATCTGGCAATTTGTCACCCCTTTCGCGATCTTTATCTTGAACGACTGATGCTACGAAGTCTTTGACAAGTTTCTTTGCTGACCTCGGAGACTTGGATAGGATATACTCAGAAGTATTGGGACTCAGTGGCCTGGCATCAAGACTAATCGGACTGCTAGCGCTCTGCACTGGGCTACTAGCATTATCAGGCACCTCCATTGCATTGTGCTCATCGGATTCAGCAACAGAAGTGGCAACATTACTAGCATCGTCTTCCCTCCCAGAGCCGCATACCTCGGCATCATCCGTGTTTGTATCCAAGCCTTGTTCTGTTGCAACTAATCCTGTTGATAGCTGCGGTGGTGAGTTGGGAGTCATGACGATTTCACCTTCGTTTTCAAGCTCCCCTTTAACGCCCATGCTAGTTGGCACAATGACGACCGTACTTTCGTTAGCAAATTCGTCATCGTCACTTTTCTCCGTGGCTTCGGCAGCACTTTCGACCAGATCAAACGAATTCTTTCTGCCTTCTGATTCAAATGAAGGGTCTTTAGACGGCAAATGCATTCGATACAGTAGTTTCATGCGTTCGTAAAATTCACCTCGACATACCAGGCCACAAAGCTGGGAGAATTCTTTGAAGTCGATCAGACCATCTTCATCTTGGTCAATAACCTGAGGAATAAAAGTTTTTAAAATAGCATCACCTTTATCAGTTACGGATGTAGTCTTCTAGAAGGAACCATACCAAAAATCACAGCAGAAAAACAGCTTTAAAGACATGGATAGATTAATTCAAAATACAACGCAGGCATTTGAACAAAATAGAGGCCTAACCACGCATTTAGAAAAAGACAATATAAAGAAAGAAAAGTCTGGAAGAAGAAGCATCTAAAAGAAAAAGGTCTGGAAGAAGCAACTCTTAAAAGAAGAAAGTCTGGAAGAAGAAACTTTCAAAAGAAAAAAGTCTGTGGAAGAAGAAACTCTTAAAAGAAGAAAGTCTGGAAGAAGCAACTCTTAAAAGAAGAAAGCCTGGAAGAAGAAACTCTTAAAAGAAGAAAGTCTGGAAGAAGCAACTCTTAAAAGAAGAAGTCTGGAAGAAGAAACTTTCGAAAGAAGAAAGTCTGGTAGAAGAAACTCTTAAAAGAAGAAAGTTTAGAAGAATGAAGAACATAAAATACCAACCTTGAAGCACCTGGCTGCAAGTTCAGCTCCAAGGTCTCCTCTACCCCAGGGTAATAATTTGATAAATAGTGAATCGAATCTCTCATTATCAATCCAGAAATTCTCGTGTGGGTCTTTCCAGGATTGTTCGCTTTTGAAGTCACTGCCTTTGCCTAATGAGCCTCCCCAATATTTACTTTGCAAATGACCAGCCTGGGGGTATAAATATTTAAATCAAAACAAAGCATACAGATGCAACAATAACTTAACAATTTTGTATCTCAATGGCCTGGTATGCAACCAGCTAAATTTGTGATACATCTCACGTGGGATTAATCTAGTCGTTTAACATCTGTGAGCATATCTAGCCCATTAATAGCTGTAATCATATCTAGCCCATTAACATCTGTGATCACATCTAGCCAATTAACATCTGTGATCATATCTAGCCCATTAACATCTGTGATCATATCTAGCCCATTAACATCTGTGATCATATCTACCCCATTAACATCTATGATCATACCTAGCCCATTAAAATCTGTGATCATGTCTAGCCCATTAACATCTGTGATTATATCTAGCCCATTAACACATGTGATTATATCTAGCCCATTTATTATACCTTGAACAGCACAAACAAATCCTCCAGCTCCGCTGATGTCAAACACGAATCGGGACCCAAACTTCGCACCACACTTCGCTTGATATTATCCTCCAAGTACTGGGAAAAAGAAATGAGCAGTTATACCCTCAACCGACTTCGCAGGCAGCGTTGTTAAAGGCTACATACTATATGCACGGGTAAGCAAAATGTAATGATCGTCCATGACATGCATGCAAACACAAACCTGGACCACTTTAAGTCTCTGTGAGTTCCGAAGTTTCTCTATTGTCTCAGCTGTGATGAAGCCAAATTTCTGATATGATATCAGAATCAAATCTGCCACATCGATAGACGAAATCGCCTGAAATCATAAGTTTATGGTCAACTAAAGAACCATATTCTCTTCAGGAATACAAGCTCGATAACCATAGCTAACTGCAGAGCTATAAATCACACAGCTACACACAGAAGCAGACCTCGATTTTCTTCTGCTAAACATTGCATACCTAAAATCAATACAGGGTATACTAGATATAAACAAAATTCAAGTGCTGCTCGGGTGTATGTTGCAAATATGTTTGATGGTGTTTGAGACGAAGAATAAGTAATAGCTATGTTTGACTTCAAATGAATCAGATTGCTTGGCATTTATGGGAGTGTCATGGGGAACTGTGTTGCTCTTTGGCATGACTCACAAGATAGATAATGATACAAACACGCATGCGTATTGATTCATGCCCACAATTAGAAAGCCTGTGGACACAATTCCAGCCGGTAATTTTGGCGTACATATATATATTGGTGGCGAGTCACCAAGCAGATGTCACTGGATATATATGAACAGATCGGCACTGTTGGCCTCGTCACCCCGGTGTACCAGCAGAGTTAGTAGTTGAGTACGATCGGTTGATGGTTTTTCGGCGTTTCTGCCGAAAAAACTGTCCTGAACGGAAAGACGAAAAGTCCCGGTCCGCCGGGGATCTACTTCCTCTTGTAGATCCTCGGCGTACCGGCCCTCATTTAATTTCCACTCATTTTCAACTCTTCAAGTGGAGCTCAGTGGACTCGATCCGCGACTCCACGAGTGGCAAGCACAAGTGCCAACCACTACGCCACCAGAGTTGAACTAACAAGAGAGTAAATACTTCAGCTTCAATTCTGGATTTTTACAGGGATTGATGAAGCACCCAGTAGCAAACCTGATAAAAAACTTGAAACTAACTATTGCACCCCTCAGTCGCATAAATATAAAGTTATTAAGCAAAACTCACATTTTTAGTATCTGGCTTCGCAGCCTGGGTGGTTGCAAGTAGAAATGGTGGTGCATCACGACTTGATATCCTATCGAGATATTCAGTGAGAATCTGCATTGCTTCGCCATCGTCTGCACAGCGCAATAGCTTTGCCTTGTTAATCTCTAAGCACGCCAGGGCAATTTGGAACAAGACCTTTGCACCATCGTAAAAGAAACAATCCATTATACTGATAGCACTGCCAACAGGCATGACACTGAAAGAGATATGAAAATTAATTGATAAGAGATAGGAGAAAGTGGTACAACTGTATTAGATATTGCAAATCCTCGAATAAGCCTCCCCCCTAGTATCAAGCCCCATTCTCATAATCATTGGCAAGGATATTGACCCCTGACAAGTATCTAGATGTTGAAGTTGTGTGGTGTGCACGTGTTGGAAATAGCAACAAGTTCAAACCAATACAGTAAGGAATCGATTAAGCGGCACAAATCAAACTTACCTGATGAATATTGTGAGGAACCAAGATAAAGATATCAAACTCAGGACGCCAAGTTTTTCGAGGTGAGAGTGAAGATCTGCCATGTGCTCCTGGGTGAGCCTCTCAAAAACACCTGAAACACAATGAGAAGTGTTAATGATGAAAGCAGATCTGAATGCTGAAAAAGAAACGCGTCATGTCTACTCGGCTAAAAGGCACGCGGTGTCTACTCGGTTAAAAGGCACGCGGTGTCTACTCGGCTAAAAGACACGCGGTGTCTACTCGGCCAAAAGGCACGCGGTATCCACCCAACAAAGCAGCAATGCCTCACGAATCTGGGTATGCTACAGCGGATCATCAATTCACTCTACCTTGGTCTACAAGTGCACCGACCACTTTTGTGTTGTAATAATCAGGCAACATTCTTTCGCATATGGCTGTCAGCAGCCAGAAAGCCTCTTCTTCAGTACAATACAGAAGCAGAACCGAGGCTACGATGTTCATAGCTTGACAATAGCCTAAAAAATGACACAGTTCAATGTTAAGAGCTGTACAGAACCTCGAGGTCTCAAGCCATTAAAGTGGTTGACTAACTGAGGCAAGCAAGGTTGAATTAATAAAGTTTCACCTATAGTAGGATTTCTCCATGCATACGCTGTCAATACTCGTCTTAATGCAGTTATTCCCAACTCAGATTGAAATGCCGGATGTCCTGGAAGTGATCTGGAGATAAAAAAAGACATAATTATGCGTAATGTATGCGTAATATAAGTCAGGCTCAATCCTTCTCAACAATAGCTAAAGCCTCATTCCAGCATATATTAAAGATATACCTGTGCAAATCTCTTTCTATTTCCTCCTGTGTCATTGACATTTTACCAACGCTCTCTTCAACCATTTTCTTATAATATCCAGCATGCACTGCAATCTAGCAAAGAAATTATCCAATTTAGAGCCCTAAGGCATGGCTTAAGGCAATCGCTACCTTGAAACCATCTCTTACAATGCTTGGAAGGCAACTAAGAACGGCTTAATCTCTAAAAGAACATTCATAATGTTGAGGTAGGTTAGACGAGTGAGGAGAAGGGTTCCGCAGCTAAATAATTTTAGTTTAATTTACCTCGTTGATAGCCCCGGAGAAAAGAATCCAACTTTCCCCTCTGAATTTATCTGGCACACCCTTTAGGATCAGCTCGTGCATCTTCGATGTTCTGTACATGCACATGCCTCTGTCAGACAACAAACGCAAACCAATGTACAACAGCAACTCAAAGCACGATGCCAAAGCATGTTCTTATAAGTTGTGACGTCACACCGTTGTCACGACTTATTGGGGCCATTAATCGAAGCAACATACCTTCCATATTCCGCAAAGTGCAGATTCCAAATATGTTCTTTGACAGATTCTTTTGGTGAGATATCTTTTCCTGAATGCGAATCGAAAACTTTTTTCAAAGCAGGTTGAAATGGAATCCTGCTATCCTTTCCGGCAGCAAAATTCTCCAAGTATTCGGGGATCATTCTGGCAAAACAAAAAACAGCATTGATAGAAGAAGATGGATCATTAAGAGAAGAGAAAAAGATCAAGCATCAAGAGAAGAGAAGAAGATCAAGCAATAAAGTCTTAAAATATCTGAACAAAAAACTATAAATAGTTCATGTCATAGATTAAAAAAGACTTACTTCACTGGAGGTGTCTTGGCTAAGAAATCAGAAATTTTTTCCATCAAAAAGCCACGATTCTTTAAAGACGCCAGAAGTATGTTGGCCTGCGAAAGAAGAAATCATAATACAAGCATAAAACGTATTGAACAAACATGTATACAATCGTCTCTGTCAGTAAGAAACCTTCATACGGCATGAAGCGCGTGTCTACCTTTGATTTAATTGTTATGTGCACAGCATTAGGAAAAAGCGATGATGAATCCATTTTTTCAACTACAGATATTTCTCTCATGGGGATTATAACGATACAGAGATCCTTCACCTAGGCGAGAAAAATCAAAAACTTCAATGTAAACTGGCCACTCCCAAAAAAAGGCAATCAATCAGCACTTGTAACACAACAGAGTATAAATGTGTCAGTACCCTGCTTTCGAAGCAAAGGTAATTCGGTGAAACAAACAAGATGCCCCAAATATGAGCCTTGGCAAACGGGCTCCATATCGTACACTCCTGTGTCCCATCCAACTTCTCGTCTCTAGGAAGTCTAAAAAGATTCCTGAAAGATATAAAAAGTAAAGTTTCCGTGTAAACATTTGTCCTTCATCATGAATCGGACATAAGGTATCTTAAGCAGCAATTTGGCAGTTTGAATACACTTCGTTTACGAACCTGTACATTTCACTTTTTGCTCTTGCTTCCAAATCTCGTTTAAGAGTGGAATCGATCTTCTTAGTCACTTTCTTTCCTCGTTTTATCCTAGATAACAAGACAAAGCATAACACTGCATCAGTAGCGACAATACCTAGCACTGCAGTGCTGTGGCATAGGCATAACACTACATTAGTAGCGACAATACCAAGCAATGCAGTACCGCATTGCTACGGTACTAATATCAGAAATCAACAATGGTATTGATAGCATAGTAAATAATTAGTACGTGATGATAAAAGTCAGTTTTTTACCTCTGCGGAGTAGGTAGAGACTTGTCTTGTTCAAATGATTCTTCTGACAGCAATCTACAACCAATACTCTATCATTATACATTGTTTATGATAAGAGCTGGCGCAAGCATGATCTATTTCAAGATTGTTGCATCCAGACATTTAAATAATTGTTTCAATACCTTCGCATTCCAATGTTTGCTAGCTGTTCCATCAATTTAAACGTCTCAGAGACATGTAACAGCAGTGAGAAGTTGTACTGCAAAAAACGGACGATCAAATACGTGTTTTATTTGCATTTTGTTATACAGAAAACTTTGCTATGCAAGAAAAGTATTTTACAATGCCTTTTAATAACGAGAACATCAGAGACTTATACAAATATGTTTGCAAGCATGAAGCAGATAATATACCTCTCCATCTCGTGTTATAACTTTTATGGCATCTGGCAATACCACGCTGTTTGTTTTTTCCAACGACTACAAAATAAACAAATCAACACAAACCATAATCATAAAATCGATCAATTGTCTCTCCCTCCCTCCTTTTATATCTTTACCTCTCTCTTTCCATCACTGACAAGTGCTTTGAGAAAGCGTAAGGCACTGACTTACCAAAATGTCTGTCCATCTGATAACAAGTTTTGTTTCTTTTCCAAGAAAATACGAATAAAAACAGAGATGATTTACAGACAGGTACATCCATCCTTGTCTGGGTAGTTTGCCCTTCCAATAACTACACGAATAATCTGTGAATAAAGATGAGATTTCTAAATCAATTGATTAAAACCTAGGGAGTTGTTATGTGATTTATGAGTAAACAAATAACTCGTTTAATTGGATGAAATATCGACATACAGTTGACAAGTTTCTCTTCTTCGGGCATGGCGAAAAGACGTTTGAATCGAGCGCATGCGGCATGGAACCTTGAGCTCTCTGTATCAGCTGCTGGTATGAAAATAAAGTAAATAACAGCTCACAATATTTCACAATTTTCTGAATGCTGAAGTTGCAAATGAATGTACCTGGAGAAGATCCTGGCGATACAAGTTGTGTCGCCAAAAGACTCTCGACTTTTGCTTTGACGAATTCCTTTGCATCTTCGCTTGAATCAAAATGTTCTGCAAGATGAAAAATACAATGTTCACTCCAACGAATAAAGGAATCGTAAATATTGTAATTATAAAATGGTGTTGCAAAGGAGCTTTTACCTAGCGTGTTTAACAGGTATCTCTGAAGCCAATTCCAATCATCTTCAATGACTTTTCTTGAGCTTGAGGTGGCAATGACTGAAATAAAGCCCATATGATAATAATACTTGGCTCTTCCAGCATCTTAGGTAACTTTCAAAAGTAATTACATTTGACATCTGTCATCTCAAAGTCTCATCCAAGGAAGCAAATGTTCAAAATAACCAATGTCACAACTATACCATACCAAAACGTGGCAATTTAGGAAATTGCTTGAGATGGTGGGCAGTCATACTAGCAGAGCTCAACTGTAGATATATCACTTTTAACATGAAGTAGTTAGCTATGTGGATGACTCTCTACTTACCATAGCAAACATCTGAGTCTGCACTTTGCAGCAGAATTCTGAATGGAGGGGGCTATGGACATAACAACACAAAACTATGTAATAATCATGCTGTAATGCAGCCAAAAAAGTTCTTCAAACAAACATGTGCATATCACATAACAAATAGATATTGGTCAATGAATGGCCTTATAAATCAATAGTTATTCAAAGTATTATATGGCATTTACCTTGTTATCGAAAACATTGTCAAGTGTTCCAATCAAAACAGATGCAAACCCAGTACTTCCATGGCCCTTTCGTTTTTGCAAACAGAAAAAAAGATTCGCTCTCTCTGTTTCCCTGCAGAACCAACGATGTAATAGTACCTAATACTGTGTTCCAATACGTAGCGTGTAGAGCAAGACTGCAAGAGCCTGCTCTCTTGAACATGCGCTATTAAACTACAGTAATGCTTTGATTAAGTGTCCCCCTCAAGGGGCAAGAAATCAATTAAATGCCCGGGCGTTAAATAGAAGCATTGACATACGTGGGCACATACTGGGCCTACGTTACATTTGACAACTTTACTACAAGGAAGTAAACAAAATAATCAACTAAAAAATAGACATACCAAAATGCGTTTGCAAGAAGGACTTCTTCAGGCTTCACCCACATGATTTTCAGTGTTTACTAACTCATATTATCACATATATTTCCATGAAAATTTGCCAAACACGAGGTAAAAAGCAAGACAAAAAAATTTCTCACGGAAAAAGACACTGTGCAGCAACAGCAACTCAGTCACTTGCAACGCAACATTTCCTCCTCCGCAGCAAGGCACAAAAACATGGAGATTGAAGAAAATAAAAAATAATATTTCTAATTTCCACACTCAGTTCTCTGCTTTGCATCAGGCAAAAAAGTTCACGCTGTTTATCCAACAAAGTTCATCATTTTCAATATGATCCCCCTATTATATACACATTTTAAACAATGTTATTATATCAAAAATACAGCGTAAGGCTCATAAAAAACATTTACAAACACCAATAAAAAATTACAAAAAATCTTTCACTATGCATATGAACCAGCATTTTTATTATTGTTTCTAAGCCTTGTAATCAAAATGTAATCTTATAAAAATATATTACACACCACAAACATAATATAAAAAGCGTTTTGTACAAATAGGAACTACGCACTATCTGTGTCTCATTTCGGCTGTATGTCTGGTGATAAAGTCATGATTTTGAAGTTCATAAGCTGTTGGTCGATCTTCAGGAAGCCTGAAAAGATATTATGGCATAAACCCCAAGAGTTAGAACGGAAAGATCAGAATGGAGATTAGTTCACTTTCCAGAAACTAACTTGGTTAAGATTAACTAACCCCAGACCTCTCGTTTACCATGTAAAACTATTAATATTTCAATGAAATTAAAATATAAAATTTATGAGCTGGTCTCCAATAACTGACCTTTGGCTAATATGTACTCGCGAGAGCTCATGGTAGAGCAACTTAAAAAGAGTCTAGGGAGTTGCTAAGAATGCTATTCCAAGCGCTCATACAAGGACATATAAGCGCAAAACAATATTTTCTGTTATTTCTAATTATAGATTTGTGTTAGCATGAAGCTCACTACAGTTCTTCCACAAATTCTCTGATCATTCATATATTTCATCTATGACGTATTCCCAATGCTAACTCCCTCCTGACTTTGCTACCAACACTAAACTAGCACGGCGGGCAGAAAGTATAGAACTTGAAACAAAATTCAGAGTAAAATATACCTTATTAAACAGCATTCGACAAAATGTCTGCTTTCATCGCTGAAATGTTCAGGCAGATTTGGGATTTCAGCAGAATAGCTAGCAATAGCATACATGGCTGCACACGGCGAGCCATACCACGGAGGTTTGCATGTAGCCATTTCGTATACAGTACAACCAACACTCCATATATCCGACTTAAAATTGTTCCCAATGCCACGAATGACCTCTGGTGCCATCCAAAATGGCGTCCCTTTGCAGGAGTTTCCAGACTGTGAGCATTGGCTGAGGCTTAAATTCTGAAATTTAATGTGAATTAAAATTATAATAACTATACCATGACACTTGGAAGATATCCTTCCATGATAAGTACAATAAACAAGAACAATAACTAATAGACTCGCTGCATAGTCGATAATTTAATAGCCACAGATAGAATGATTTGAAAGGTCGAGCTCACCAAACGCTTCGCACATCCAAAGTCTATGAGTTTCACAATACCCCCAGAGCTGAGCATAATATTTGCACCCTTTATATCACTGTAATACAAGACATCATAATATAAATTTTGGACTCGACACCACTAGAAATCGGAATGCAAGCTTGGCAAAAGCGAGAACTGGAATGTGAAAATTAGGGGAGGTAAAATTGAAATCAAAGCGAGTTCTGTTTTGTTTTCAAAAGCCTACCGATGAACGATGCCTTTTTCATGAAGATATGCAACTCCGGAAAGGATCTGTCGGGTGTATCGCTTGAAAACTCTTTCTTTCAAAGCACCAAACCTGCAACAAAAGCATTTTAATACAAATCGACATGGACAAAGACAATTATGGGCAATAATGCAATGCATGTTGATGTGTCACTCTCAACAACTAGGGCCTATTTCACAGGCATCTTCATTCTTGGTTTTAGTTCTTTAGTTTAGTACTCTAAATCAGTAATTTTTGTGTCGCTACCTTTTGAGAATAAGAGCCAATGATCCCCCTGAAATATGCTCCATGAAGATATTGACAATATTATCGTCCATGCTTGTGCCAATGAATCTGGAAGAAAATAACAAAAACATAAACAACACATCAACAAGTAAATTTAATAATAAATAAACAACAATAAAACAAAGATAAAAATTGCAGAATACTTACTTCACGATGCATTTATGATCGAGACACTTGAGCACATTAATTTCATTTTGCAGTATCTTGTATAACTATATGACAAGTAGCAAGGAATTACTTTAGAAATATATGCGATGGCAAAAGAAATAATATATATTATAGGTGCGTCATGGAGAATTGAACACTAATTCATAAGTTGAACAATATTGTGCGTATGCACACCGTAGTGTTCAACTTACGGAGCTGCTAGTATGAGAACTGAACAAAATGAGCATTTGTAACAAATTCGTGTAGAAACAATCAGATCAGGCGTATAAGAACAACAATATCTATTATTTTTACACATCTGATGATTGTCAAAGCAGAAAAGCATAAATCGAAAGTTTCCTACAAACATTCATTTCTTTGCCTAGTTCTTATACTACATATCATACACATATTGCATGTTAAGATAATAGCATCAAAGACCTTCGCAACCTGAAAATGAAAGCTTGATTAAAAGTATGCACATACCTTTTCAGCCTCTTTCGTGTGCGTTCGATCAAGTTCCACTTGCTTCACGGCTACCATTCGCCCCCGGCTGGTCAGCCCACAATAAACAGTACCATATGCACCTTGGCCTAACATATGTCCTTTCATCCAGTCGCGGATATCTTCATCACCGCATTCAGAATCATCCGTTGACGTCTGCGTAGAAATGCTGCTTCGCTTGACAATATCAAATGGGATGCTACTTCGATGACTCGGTGTGCGCAGCTCGTTGCTATGACCACTGACAGAGCCTCGGTATGACGATGCACTATTGCCAACCCCTCGTGCGAATGCGATTTTCGTCATCTCCCTGAACATCTTATCCTCTTGATTGCTGAGCACAGGTAAGAATCCAGTTAAATTCGAGCTCTTCGCCGAGTATCCGTAAGAGACAGCGTCTTGGTTGTCTTCCTTAAGAAAGTGTACACCCTCAATGTCCACAATAGGAATCTCACCATTGTTATTACCATCAGAGTGAGCCATACTGTTTACCTCCACGTCACTTGCATCTTCTTCTTCGGCATCAAAATCTTCAATTTGCTCATATGCTGGCATTTCATCAGCATCAGAGTCCTCTGCACATGACGAATAAAAATCAAAGATGCTTTTATACTTTTTATCCACATCGCATGATGTATTATCCAATGGAGATTCTTCTTCAATTCGCATAACTTCTTCATTTAAACCCGGTTCAAGCATCATGCCATCTTCCTCTCCCTCCAATAGATTGCTTGAATCTTTTACCAGCTCATTATTTGAATCTTCAGTTGAGTTTTCGCTATTCGTTCCGTCAGTACACACGTTAAACTTTGAATGTTTGTCCATAGATTTTCCAAATACCATATCGCGGAATGAATCATCATTTGTGCAGTTCTCGAATCCAGGTAGACAGGATAAGTGATTTAATTTCTTCTTCATCTTGCTTGTTTTGTTAATTTTTCTACATTTAACAGGTTTAGGTTTGGCTGGCAGTTTATTACCCTTTGCGCTCCCATTTTTCAAAGGTAGGGGCTCAATTTTGATGTTATTCGCTATCATTGTCCTTCGGTGATGAACTCGAGTAACGCCTTTACTTCTCTTCTCCTCCTTCTTATTTTGTGATTGAAAATTCCTCTTCTTCTTCTTGTCATGCATCACTTCTCCACCAGCTTTAGCATCACCTGTTATTAATGCACTAATCATTCCATCTCTTACTCTTCCTTCCTCGACCTGCTTCAAGAATTCTTCATTCTTCTTATTCATCTTCTTCTTTTGAAGTTTCAAATCCTCTTTGTTTACTTTCTTCTCGGAAGGCAGTCGACTTCTCTGTTCGTGACCTGATATTCCTGAAGAAGATACTCTTTGTGCAAGATGGAGTTTCTTTAAAACATTTCTTCTTTCTTTAATCTCACCTGCTTTATCGATCTCTTGATGAACACAATTTGAGTTCACCTTCGTTATTACTTGATGATTATCTTCTTGAACTTTTATCTCACAGAGACTTTTTGCATTTCCTTCTTCCATTAGCTGAGAACCAATTGCATTAACAGTTGAAAAATCCGTAGCTAAATCAACCGAATCCTTATGGTTAGCTTTCTGTTCTTCCAGCTCTATGCTCATAGTTATTGGACATTTATCTTCTTCGTTTATCTCATGAATACGTTTAGCATCTGTTGCTTCCAATAGATGACAATCAATTGCCTCAACAGTTGAAACGTCGGTGATTACATCAACCAAATCCTTACGTGTAGCTTTCCTTTCCTTGAACTTTGAGCTTCCCGTCCCTTGGTGTTTATCTTTTTTTTTTACCTCACAAAAACGTTTGGCATTTTCTTCCTCCATTAGCTGAGGATCAATTGCTTCAACAGTTGAAAAGTCTGTGATTAAATCAACTGACTCCCTATGTTTAGCTTTCTTTTCTTTAGGATTGGAGCCTCTATCTAATGGAAGCTTATCTTCATTTTTAACCTCACAAATACCTTTACCACCTCCTTCTTCCATCAAATGAGAATCGGTTGCTTCAACAGCTGAAAAGTCCGTGATCAATTCAATCAAATCTTCATGTGCTTCTTTCATTTCTTTTAGAACATTCTTTGAGATTACTTTATTTTTCTTTTCTTTTTGCTCTGACGTCTTCACCAATCTTTTCATTTTATTTGGTCTCGTTCCAACATTTTTTTCAATCTGACACATTCCCAAATTGCTATTCACGCTGTCCAAGATTTCTGGCATTGATGCATGTTCTTCTGTCGCAACATCTTGCGACAGACTCGTAGAAAACATCTGTGAAAACCCATCATCCTCAGTTACCAGTTGAAAAGGACTTTGAATGGCATCAACATCTCCACTTTGAGAACGAGTTGGAAGTCGACTGGAACACGAAGCAAACAGCTGGGGCAACTTCTTACCATCTTCAAGATGTGGCAGCTTTCTTGGACTCTGCCTTCCCTGAAGAATAAACACACCTGCCTTATATAAAAAGAATTCACCACCTTTACACCGTAATAGTGCAGCAGTTAACTAGACTCATTACATTACGTCCCAGTGTCTCGCTCGCAACTCGCTCAACACAAGGAAAACGAGCGAGTAAAACGAGTGAGGCACAGGGACGCAATGTAGTGAGTCTAGCAGTTAACTACCTTTTACTGCCATCGACATTGCATAGAACGATTTGAGAAATGTATCAAGCGTGGCAGTAGTCTGGTAAACATGTTATATCTACTCCCATACCTGATATCCCGCATTGCTATCGACTGGACATGAATTTGTTTTAGTGAGCAACGAAGATTCTTTCTCGCGGTCCCTCCTGAAAAACACGTGCATATTCATGTATTCTATCTAAGCTAATGATCAAGTAATCTAATAGCTAGACTTGTTGCACGAGTCTCGATTGAGTGCAAGCACAACGAACGGAATTGTCCAACGAACGTATCACAGGGACGCAATGCAGTGAGTCTACAACGCAGCCATTATTTACCTTGTTTCCTTGGTGATGTTTTGCGGTTGAATATGTTGCTCTTCGATTGGGCTAATTTCGGAATCACTGAGAGCTGCAAAAGTGAATTAAAAGAAACATTAAAAGCAGCAAACAAAGTAGTACAAATAAATTATATCTTATAAGCAATGAAGTTCACAGTTAAACTCAAAGCTCTTCAAGATATAACGAGATTGAATTAATCTATATTGGCTTACAAGGGAAAGATATTGACTTTAATCTTCTTGATTTTGAAGATGAGCTCGGTGGAGCATCTAAAGATGTTTGTCGCAAAGCTGGTAGTTTTACTCCTGAACTCTCTTTCGCAACCATTCCATCATTTGTAATGCAATCAAAACCCTAGCGAAACAATAAAGACATTATAATATCCATTAAGAATCACACTTGAACAAAAATGAAACAAAATGAAACAAAAATAACTAAGTGTTTACATCAATAAAAACTTTTGAAGATCTTCTGATTTTACGTTTTTCTCTGACCATCTTTGAATTGTTTAAACTTATTTTCACTTCTTCATTAATTTCATTGTTATTGTCATCCTCTAAAACTATACAAAAATTTAATATCCGTTAAACAGCCATTAAAAACACCTTAATGATTAGTTCACACTTCACAGACATACAAGTAATAAAATTAATTAAAATAAAACAGGAAATCGTACTTTGTAAAAGCTCTTTATTCCTCATTTTCTTTGCATAATCCACAGCAGAGCAACCTGAAAAAAGATTGAAAGAAGAAATAAATAACACTAAAAAACGCTAAGAAAATACAAATGAGAAAACTCCTAAAACCAAGCGATCAAATATGCTTCCAAGCAAAATAAGCTGCGTGGAAGATGTTTCACTTCTTGCCTTGCCTTGCTTGGTATAAATATAACATACCCACCTATATTATCAGCAACATTTGGATCAGCACCACATCTAATAAGTAACTCAGAGAGTTTTACATGTCCAAACGTTACCTGAAAAAACAATGCAAGCTAATTAAATGTTGAAAACGTATATATTTACTACTTGAGTGAGCTTGTCAGAGATGCAAGTAAAACAAGCTGAAACTACAAATTTAAAAAATGAATTTTTAATATTATAAACGTGTTCTTTGCTGATATGTGGTGACGGAGCTATACTTGGTCAACCATGATGCTGCATTTTAAGATCTACAGGGGATTATTTCAGTAATTCGTTTATAAGTAAAGAAGTGCATGTAAAATTCTCGTGAATAAAACATGCATGATCTATCTTCAAAATCCTCAATAGCGCATGCAGAATTGCCACTGCTTTCGAAATTGTTAAGCTCTTCTGTCTTCTTAGAGAAAATGATTCACATTCTTAAATATTTGATGAGCGTATGCATGTGTGTTGTAATAAACTTACAGCGTGGTGTAAGGGAGTTGTTCCGTTGGCATTTTGAGCTGATACACTGGCCCCCTGTTTCAAAAGTGCTTGAACGATGTTAGGGTCACCGAATTTGCAAGCCTCATGAAGCGGAGATGAATCACTGTTGTCAAATTGCTCTGAAAATTGAATGAGATAGAGTTTAGAGTTGCAAACTGTGAAAGAAGATGCGAAAATGAACGACAGCCCTACGATAGGTTTTATGAACTACGAAAACCCATGAACGCTTACAGATGAGCGAGACATAGAAATAACTTTAGATTTTAGGCAATTAGATGCTTAGGTTTTGCTTATAAGGCTGCTATCAAGATAATATAAGAGAATTTGTGTTATCTTGTTGTTACTGATACCTATTTTGGGTGCGCTCTTCAAAAGCAATGTCTTCAAAATTTCTTCAGTTGTCAAGCCAACATTTCCAAGCAGGTGATGAAAAGCAGTTCTTCCATTATCATCACCAATCGTAGCATCACTAACGAAAAAGATAGTAAAATATAACATGCAGTGAATTACATCCTGTAACTGCAAGTACACAGTATCTGAGTAATATGAAACAGAGATGAAGATTGGAGGTGTTAAAACTCACGCTTGATGTTTCAAAAGCATTTTTACTACTTTAAGAGGATGATAGTTCTTGACAATTTTCACTAAAACAGAATGTACATTCATTTCACGAAAAATATTCAAGACAAAAGATTTTGACTATTCAGAAACGACAGCAAACATAAGAATAGCTATATTAATGAGCATTGGCTTGTTGTTTAATATCTAACTGCAACTTACGTTTTTGAAATAAGTTTACGTCTCTGGTTGCCAACAACAACGGCGTCATTCCCTCTTCATTTTTGCAGTTAATCTCAGCATTGCTCTTCTCCTAAAGAAGATTATGAATTTTCAACTTTAAAATGCTCTTAAGTACCCATGTAACTAAAATGCTATACTGCACCTACGCAGAAACTTTTGAAATATCATATCATATCGTGGCATTGGCGTTACAGGCTCTAGCGTGGCTTATCTCAAAGATAACTCACAAGGAACTTGCTAACAGCAGCAGGATTGCCTTGCCATGAAGCATGCTTCAAATCCATTTGTGCTGTCTCTGCAAGGAAAGAGTTTTGAAAAGAATATATTGAAAGTTAATTACAACAATTGCGCTCAATTATTATGGTATTTTTTCATACCTAAGTGTGACAGAGATATTTGTATCTCCAAATTTAACAACGCATGATATTACACTCAATTACACCAATACCAATATAGCAACAAATGCAATGGCAGTTGTGAATGGTATTTAGAAATTAAAGAGCAATGCACGTCATCGTATTTTTACCTGATATCAAGGAGGACTTCATTTCATTTGTTGCAGCTATTTCCAAAGCAGTTTTGCTTTCATTGTTTCGTAATGTTACGTCAACACCTTGCTGTAATAACCAATTGGCAATCTGAAATGTAATTTAAAACTTTTTCATAAAAGACGTGCAACGAAACTCGATAAAGAGATGGCGTTCAAATGTCAGATGGTGTATAATGCAATATGAAACGAAATCGCTTTTGCGATTCTGGGACTTGATTAAATTTCATTGTAATTAAAGATTGTGTAATCTGAGATAACGGCCCACGCAGTAGTGTACGAGGGGGCACACGGAAACAGAATAGTTTTATGTTAAAGCACTGGAACTCTGAAGTGCCATGGGCCTGGGAGAAACAAATGTTATACAAGAGATAAAAGAAAGTTTTATGTGGCCTGGATGAGATGATATTATGATCCCCTTCTATCTGTCAATTCAAAGTTTTTCATCAGGAAAGGATCTTTTGAGTTAGCTCGTAACTATGCGATGAAACTTTGAGATTGTGTTAGAAGGACCAAATTGGTGCATTAAAATACATTGATGAAGTCAGATACACATTTTCTTTAAATATGAATGATATTTATAAGAACACTGAAGCACAAAATTGCCAATAACTAATGGAAATTTGGGAACAAAAATATTGAAGCTCAGTAGAGTGTGTTTTGTAAAAAAAGTAAGCGCTCCGTGTAAGTCAATGTATTTCGTCACTGTGCATGATGAAATTAGAACATGACTGAAACAGAATAGAACAAAACAGGATGGTGAAATTAAGGGGTATTCATACCTGTTTAGAATTGATTTCGGCTGCAACAATAATTGGCGTATTGCCAGTTGATTCGTCTTTGAAATTCAACGAGAAAACCTGGTGACAAAAGATCAGTAATTAACTCGTGGAACAATGCCTTTGAAAACGCAAGATGATGAAATAAAGGGGATTTATAAAGTGACATGAAGAATAATTGTGATTGTCTCCGAATTGGAAAACACATGATAAAAGCAAATATATTCATCATATATACTTTTGCCTTTCTTTTCCATTCTTCTATAGCTTCGTTGAGCTCTTCCAAGTTTCCATCCTAAAATAAGTAAAGTCGAGACAATTCAGCTTTGCGTTTCTGATGTTAAGTAGAGAACAAATAAAGAGATGGCAGTAAACTAAGTCAGAAAATTGCTTACCTTTATGTAAGAGAAACATTTCTGTTTAAAAAGCTCAAGGTCCCTTGAAGAAAAGCGTGGTAAATTATTTATTAGTAAATATTACAGAAAATCCATTAAATTCCAAAATCATTCTGAAAAGCGGAAGAAAGTTGGACGCGTGTTCTGGGAGACAGACAACTTGAGGACTTAGACATAAGCACTGTTCCTTTTCAAAAAACAACAAAAGTTGAATGATAAACGAGAACTAAAACCATAACATTAATTATTCAATACCTGTCTTTTTCATCAAAAATTTTCGCAGCAAGATTGCCATATCTGAGTTTGGCACTGGATCTAGATGATGAGATATGGCGATCCTTTTCGAATGATGTGAGCTTTGGCTTTAAATCAATCAGTGCCGGGCCTTTAGGCATGTTTAACACTTCGATTTCAACAATCGCTCGTACTTCAATCTCATGCAATCGATAATATCTTCAACCAAGATCGTCTTCAAACTCTCTTTTCATACTTAGGATAAGTATCAATGCCAAATCTATCCCATTACTACTGCTTTAAATAATTATGGTTGTGATTTCCGATATATGAACTGTTGTCACTTTTGTTATTGCAGTATTTAATTCCCTCGAGTTTCGCGAATCAAATTGAGCGGCTCAATGCCCAGTGGAGCAATTTGCCCTATGTCCGCAGTGGGGCATGATTATAAATAATTGAAAAACAATCATTATTCATAAATTTTCATCACGAAAAATTGAATATATTTTACTAGACATAGATGAGAAATTAAGCAAAGCTCTTCTCATAGAAATACGAATTTATTTACAATTTTATCCAAAGAAAACAGAGCAAGGCTGGGGAGCGGTGGTCAAGCGGCGATCGTTGTCATAGAAGCACGATACAACATGCAATTTGGCCAGCTCAACTTACAATGTAAGGCCGCGGCGAACAAGCAAAGATTTGTTCACTTTGTTGAAACAGAGCAAGGCAGCAAGGGAGATGGGACAAAACCAGACAGTCGCCGACAAAAGACGGCTGCGAAGGGAGCTAGGAAAACGCGGAATCGAGTAATTGGAAGAGGAGCAAGGGACTATAAAGCTTCATGGAGTAAAACATGCAAAGCGGGGCATAACAACAATAAAATTAGTTAAAAATTTAAATACGTACCTGTGTTTGATTAAACGTCGTTATTACATTAATTATTACAAAATGATGATGAATTTACTTTTTACTTGTGGATGGTGTGAATTGGAAAAGTTCTTGTCCGTAATATTTGGTAGCAAGGCTCCTATCTGGTAGACTTGCCTTCTTTGCTGTCCTTCCAGTCTGTCTAGATGAATCGACATGGCTCCTGGACGAGTTTGCAGTTGTCGTGGTTCGAGACGTCTTTCCTGCCGTCCTGTGAGTAAAGTACCAAGTATAAAGAGCCAGTGACATAAAAATGGAGCAATGACGGGGTGATACGTATTTAATCTAAAAAGAGACACTTGTCACCCATAAAAGAAACATGTGCATGCTTGACAGAAAAGTGGAGGGTTGTGTCCCCTGCCCCCATTTTCCGCTAGACACATACCTTGCGTTGGTTGTCGGTTGAAAGATGACAGACTCTTGTTTTTCGATCGACTTTTCTACTCGTGTTTTTTCGTGGTCAATTTCGTACTGAATTTGTTCTTCCACTTTTACACAGCAGGGACATCTCACTCTCCAAGACTCTGCAACCATAAACCAATGCAGGAAAGATAAGACTTAGGCCACATTCTCATACAATTGCAATCGCAAGTGATAATAACATACGATAGAGCTACACGTCTTTGTGAATATGAATGTTAATATCACTGAAAACATGTAAATAAATAAAGGTGTATTTTACTTAGTTTTAGCTGTATTTACAGTTCGTATCTCTTAACAAGGGACACGTCTTTTCTCCCAAAATTTTTAAAATTCGTCATCTCTTTGCAAAAGTAACCTCAAAACGACGAAGAAAACCATCGACCCCAATAGCTGTTCGTTATTTTGAGACGGTTCCTCTGTACAATATTACACATGTGTTCACCTGCGTCGTTAAATGCAACAGGGTGTCCAAACTTTCTTGCAGCATCAAGCGAAGTTTCACCTGCATTGTTAGGCAAGCTCAGATCAGCACCGTGCTTCATAAGACAATTCAGACATTCAAGTTTCGCCAAAGCGGCTGATAAATGTGACGCTGTATTGCCATTGTCTACAATAAAGATGAATACAGCGTGAGGACAAGCAACGCATCACTTCTCAGTAAGAAATGATACGTTGCTGGTTAGAAGTTCCAATGTTAAACGAAACAGGTAGTTTAAGATGGACGTTCATTGGAGATTGAGCAACGTACGGTCTTGTCTGTCCTTATTTGCGCCTTTTTGAAGAAGCCAGTGGAGAACTTGTGAAGAGCCACTTGCAGCTGCCTATATAAACAAATGCATTCATGCCCTTAAAACTGGCACCCTCTGCCCCTCGGCTCTTATGCCCCCTAGTTTTAAAGGAGAATCTCCAAAACCTTTGTCTTCTTCGATTTCTGTCTTACCTCCATATCAAGATATTTGAATATTGTCGACAAAAAATGGACGTAGATGTAGATTGCAAGTGAATAGTTAAGAAGAGTGGTAGTAAGGTTGAAATCAAGTTTACAAACCAAATGCAATGGCGTTCTTCCTTGGTTATCAGCTTCCTGAATAGATGACCCTTGTTGGACAAGAAATTTGGCACACTTCAAGCTGTCAGATATTGCGGCATAATGTATGGGCAGCAAACCTGATAGAGAGTTCCAGTTAGTTCAAGTTAAATGACTGAATAGAGGAGATAGCGGGTTCTATTTGAAGCCCTGGATCTTTTAGAATGCGCTGCATACCTGATGAGTCCAGGCTGACAAGATCAACTTTGAATTCTGCGAAAACTGTCAGGCATTCAAAAGCCTGATGCTTTGCGGCAGTATGAATAGGAAGCTGTCCGTCAAATGAGTGGATTCTCATGTTACCCTTTGCATTCAAGATTACCCTGAAAGGAAAGTTGATACAACATAGAGTTGAGTTGTTTATGCTCATAAGTTCAGTATATGAGCAAAAGTACATTGCGGAGTATGAGCTATTTATGCTGTGCTTGTTGTTGTGGCATTAAAGGTACGATATAAATAATTAATATTTACCTGAGAATATCTGCGTGATTATTGATCACTGCTAAATGGGCAGGGGTCATTCCCTTGCGATCACATTTGCTAAGGTTGCATCCATGCTTGACAAGAATTCTCAAGCATTCCGCTTCGCCATGATAGCTTGCAAGATGAGCGGCAGTTTTGTTGTCGTTATCTGATGCATCAATGTCCGCTACCTTGCTTGCAATCTGAGCTGCTATTTCAGGGAAGCCCCCAATGCAAGCATCGTGTAGAGCTGTTCTGTTCTTTGCATTTACTGCATTTGGATTTGCACCAGCCTAAAAGACCATTTGACAATATTAAATGCTTTAAGGCGTGTATGCACGAACTGTACAATAACCAGGCATGCAAACATGCTTTTGCAATGGCATCTTGCAAATAGAGAATACGTAAAAGATAGCAACATATTCACTATACCTTTAGTAGAGTGTCTACAATACTGTAGTGGCCGTGAGCTGATGCTAAGTGCAAAGCAGTTCTTTGAAAAGCATCTTCTGACTTGGACAAAGTCGAGTTGATAGCTAGGCCAAGGCCTATTTCACTTAGGCCGCAAGTCGAAGCAAGTAAATTTGAGACAGAATCAACGTCACCATACTCAGCGGCTTTGATTAAATCTTTAGTAAATGACGAAGAGTATTTTTGAGCCATTTCCTCTTCCGAGAAATAGTTATAACAAAATTAGGACAACTTATGAATTACTACACGTTCACTTTCAAGATGGCAGACATGAACAGCTGACATTCTAATAAATAGAAGCATGTGGCTATAGAGACACTTCCGTATAATTTTCATTCAATTATTCAAAATCTATTTCTGACAGTTACACTTGTTTAGTAATGCTTCAATTGCTAAATTTAAATATGCCACTGAATGAGTTAATGATAAATTACTTCATTCGTAAATATAAAGTTCAGTAACAAATTATTATTTTCTGCTAAGATTTTATACAACCTCAACTAGTATGAAAGCAGGCTTAACATGTGTAAAAGTTCCTACATACAGTAAAAACCTCCATATAAGAACCAATGGATTAAGAACCTCCAGGGTGATATTTTTGCTTAAAACAATAAAAGAAATAATAACCATTTGATTTTTCAACAATATGCATGCTAAACTTGCAGGTTCTTATATGCAGGTTTTTACTGTGGTGATGGACAGCACGAGTTAAGATCATGAGTCTGGTTTAGCATCCTTGTCAAATTTAGTGTAATAGCTTATGTATTCTGGGTAATCGATAAATCCATCATCATTAACATCTTGATCCTTCATCACCATGTCTACAAATTCGACTAATGTGTCAGTTTGATCAGTCTCATCTTTTCCCTCTACAAAAATAAAACACCATTATAACATTATATTATTTTATTCAACACAAGAATTTCAACAACAACAATTTCCACAACAACAATAATTTAGTAGTATACAAATGACAATCATTTGTATACTACTAAATTAACAGTGCAAGCTCTATATAATAGACAACATTGGGACCAATGATTTTGTTTATTGTAGAAAGGTTAAAAGGTCTTTGCTGTATAAAGATTGCTTTTGCAAAGAGATAAACATCTTTAAAACATTTTGCAAAAATTGTCCATTGTTTAGAGATGTCTGCAATATAGAGGTGTCCATGAAAAGAGGTTTGGTTGTACCTGTACTTTCATCCTCATCATGATGATGGCTCATAGATTTCAGTAGTTCTAATCCATCTAGTTTGGTGTTGTTATCGTAGTCATGCATAAGGAAAAACTGCGTTTGTGCGTCATATTGCTGAAAAAATACAGGATCAATGAATGACCAAGAAGGATACAATGACATCTAAGCAATAGAAATATTACTGATCCAGAATTATCATCTTACTTGTAAATATTTCTCAGCTTGCTCGTCATTGAATCCATATTCCTCTTTCAAATGTTCTTTAATATGCCTTTGGAAATTCAAATTAATAATCTCTCAAGTCATGTTTAATTTGAACCTGACTGGAACAAGTGAATTGGGCCTAAATCTCATTACTTACTGTTGGCCGCAGGTTGCAACGACTAAATCCTGCATATTAGAAATACCCAGTAACTGATTTGTATAATAAAATAAAACTTTAAGAACTTACTGTACATCTTTAACTAATTTCCTTGGATCTCTATCAGAAGTCGAAGCATCCTTCTGTTCATCTTGAGTTTTGGCCTGTTCCTGCTGCTGTTGCTCACCAGCAGCGGGAGCATCTAATTGTTGTGCGTCAATTTGTTGCAAAAGCAAAACACAATACAGAAGAGTGAACAAAGCAATACGATCTGGAACCTTCATTTCATTCGTTCACCTACAAATATCCTTCATTAGTTAAATTTTTAATGTGTACTATTTTCTGTATGTTCTACACGGCAAGTAAACAATGAAGAGCTTGCTTTCAGCATTCGCTTCGCTTTCTTCTTGGGTACGTGGCTCAATAGGAACAGAAGCTACAAGTTACTTCATGTAACATACGAAGGTGTCAGTAGCACTATACTCCTGCGCAATAACCTATAAATGGCACTGCGCATACACACCCACCTTTACGACCTCTAACCCTAGCCCTAATCCCAATCCTAACCCCAACCATAACCGATACACCATACACTGCCAGTAGCATTACGTCATGTATACTCCTGCGTAGTAGCCTATATATGGCACTGCGCATACGCACCCACCTTTACGGCCTCTAACCCTAACCCTAACCCTAATCCTAACCCCAACCCTAGCCGATACACCATACACTGCCAGTAGCATTACGTCATGTATACTCCTGCGCAGTAGCCTATATATGGCACTGCGCATACACACCCACCTTTACGGCCTCTAACCCTAACCCTAACCCTAATCCTAACCCTAACCCTAAGCCTAACCGATACACCATACACTGTCAGTAGCATACGTCATGTATACTCCTGCGTAGTAGCCTATATATGGCACTGCGCATACACACCCACCTTTACGGCCTCTAACCCTAACCCTAATCCTAGCCCTAATCCTAACTGATACACCATACACTGTCAGTAGCATTACGTCATGTATACTCCTGCGCAGTAGCCCATATATGGCACTGCGCATACGCACCCACCTTTACGGCCTCTAGCACTAAGCTTAACATTAACCCTAATCCTAATCCTAACTGATACACCATACACTGTCAGTAGCATTACGTCATGTATACTCCTGCGCAGTAGCCCATATATGGCACTGCCCATACACACCCACCTTTACGGCCTCTAACCCTAACCCTAACCCTAACCGATACACCATACACTGTCCGTAGCATTACATCATGTATACTCCTGCGCAGTAGCCTATCTATGGTACTGAGCATACACACCCATCTTTAGGAAATTTAAATTACAAATTGATCAAAAGACAAAGTAGATGGCCGCATCAGGTTTTGAACCAGGACCTCAACCTTAGCGTGCAGGTAAGTTACCGTTAGTCTACAGCAGCGCTTGCTAGCAGTGGAGAATAGCATAAGGTCAAAGGAATCAACGCACCAGAAATATGGTCATCCTTCACCCGTTGATATTAGTCATTTACCGTTACGCTTTACATACATGCGTCATGCCACATTTGAAATTGGCAGGCACAGCAAATCATTCGGTTACGGCATTAAAATGTGCGCTTGACATACGACAGAATCGAGCTAACATCCAACGCCTTGAACTACTTCACTGTTCGGTGAAAGTTTAGTCGCAGCTTAATGTGGACGTTACTTTGTCAATAATATATTCAATAATTCATTGGTTGCATGTATTGTATGTGAAGTTTAATATTTCCTCGTGGCGTTGTACAAATTTCTAAAACAATTGACCGTTGTTCAAATATTGTTATTACATGCTTGTATCAAATATCTTTTTTGTTGTTCATCACATTGGATGCGAAATGCTTTGCAAGGTCTAATTGCCCAGTGCGAAAGAAACCCTAAATGTTTTATGAGTTGTTAAGTTGTGTCTTGGTTTTGCATAGCATTGCTAAAACTCGTTTGTTGGTCATTAATTCGTTCAAAAACAGCCAAAAATTTGTTGCCTTGATTTCTTGTAACCTTCTTTCCTTCCTCAGTACTCACTTGAATTTTGTCTACAGCTGGGTCATCAGTCTGTGAAATGGGATGGGAAAATGTTAAAGTAAATGGTGTGAGAGGTACCTCTATCATCAATTCTGGAATATGCCTAGTAAACGTTCATTCAAAGAAGACAATACGTACGTATTCGTCAGGTGCCAATTCTCGAAAGAGTGGGTGATTTTTAAGATGCTCTGTCATCCACAAATGTAATTCATGCACATCCGTAATAGTGTACACTCTTCCCTTAAAAAAAAAAATAACAATTGACGTTAAATTACTCTAACTTTACTGAAATATTAAGAAAAACTTACGATTCCAAAGGCTTAAAACAAGTGCTTTTACTTATATGCAGCAATATAACATTTAACATCCTTTTTAACTTATACAATATATTTATAACAACCTGTAACATTTTGCATGTTAAAGATATTTTAAATATATACATTACATATACACACAATTTTAATTTACCCCAATAGATAAAACGTAAGCATATTCGGCAAGAAGTGCTGGACTGCAAAAAAAGACAAGAATGCTTATATCAGTTGAAATAAAACCATTGCAACTGCCATTACAGGTCGGGATGATTTGCGTTGTTTTTAAATTAACCTATGAACGATTGATACCTGATAATTCTCCATTTATTTTTCTTCTTTTTGAAATGAGGATCAGGGAATAAAAAGAACATTTTCTTCAGCTAGAATGAAAAAGAAATAATTATTTAAACTGTGATAGGTGGTGATATGATGACATGTTAGATTTTACATTGCTTTATTTCTTTATTTACTGATGACAAGTATGAAGAAGGCTTTCTGGGCAGAAAAGCAAATATCACAGACCTGTCCCTTGCGAAAAAAGTTTGGAAGATATCTCATCGCGTTGCTTCTAATACAGGCAATGTTTTGGTATTGACCAGGATTCTGCAATCTTAATGCTTCTATTCTCTTCTTCACATATTCACTGACCTACAACACAAAAATAACTAGAATAACGATAATAATGATGATCACAGAGTGGTTTGTCGTTTTCATTAGGCTTTTTGCAAGTGACAAAGCTATCATATAAAAATGGTAGTTAATTGCAAACCTTCACACGAATTTCCATGCCAAGCATCAGGGTATCAGGAAAGAGTGGCGACAAGTCAACTGAAACATGAAACAAAAAAGTTATCAAACAACTATCTCAAATCTCAGTAGTCACTTGGTGTTGAATTAAAAGTACTCTCAAATCTGCAAAATTTCGAGCTTGTATTAGTCTATCTAATTCAAACAAAATTCTATGTCCATGAAAGAGTAAATAAAGAATAACTAAAGAAGCAATCCCTATAGGACAAATATCTATAACTCCAACTTTTGCAATTCAAGCATTTTCACGCTTCCCAGGAGGGATGTTCGAGTTAGACAGAATTAACTGTATGCTAGGAATACACATATGTGTCAAATAAGCTAATTTGATGGCATCTAAAGATTTCACCAAGTAGACCACCATATCCGCATCCTATATCTGCAAATTCAACTTGTTTTTCAATGTTGTGCTTCACTTTCTTAAGAACTGGCTCCACAATTGGCTCCCTGATACTCTGTTTAGCAAAATATGCCGGATACAGCCCACTCCAATCCATTGCATCTGGACACAAGGGGCTAAAAAAGATATTTAAATTGCTAACAAGATATCATAGATAGGTAGATATGGAATGTTGGAGAAGCAAGAGAGTAACCTAAAAACAATGTGTGTGTGCTAACACAGCCACGCCCCCTTCCACGCCTTCACCTGCTGTGGTGCGAACATTTGCATAAACAATAACACACTTACTAATCAAATATATGCTCTGACAAAGGATTTGAGTGTGCTCTTTGTCGATAATATTTCTTTTGGGGCAGTTTTACCTCCATGTTCGTAGCTCCTTTCTTCTCCGGTTGGCAAAAAATAATAGTGGCCAAAAGAACTTTACCGAGAATTAAATAAAGAGCGAAGTACGAGAAACGAGAATTGGGAAACGATTAGTTGTCGTGAGGGGCCGTGTCGTATTGTATGATGGCGACTCTCCTAATCGGGTGATCACAACACGATATACGCACACTCATATGTCCACGTAAGAAAATAATGGTTCGAAACTGTAATAACTTTTGAACAAATTGTCCCAGAGCGCTGAAATTTGTTGCAACGTGATGGGCAGGGTCGAAATAATATGGTTTGATTACTTGCAACTGAAATTTCATTGTAAGCTGTCCGTAGCCTTAGCCTTGCAAAACACTGAAAAGGAGGTTTTCTAAGAGTTGAAGTCAGGTCGATAAGCGGTGCTTCTCGCAAGACTCTAACTTTTGAACCAGTGGTCCTAGAAAACTGAACGTTGTTGCAACGTGATGGGCAGGGACGAAAGAATATGGTTTGATTATTTGCAACTTAAAATTCATTGTAAGCTGTCCCCAGCCTTGCAAAACACTGGAAAGGAGGTTTTCTAAGGGTTGAAGTCAGGTCGATAAGCGGTGCTTGTCGCAAGACTCTAACTTTTCAACCAGTGGTCCTAGAAAACTGAAATTTGTTGCAACGTAATGGGCAGGGTCGAAATAATATGGTTTGACTATTTGCAACTTAAATTTCATTGTAAGTTGTCCCCAGCCTTGCAAAACACTGGAAAAGAGGTTTTCTAAGGGTTGAAGTCAGGTCGATATGCGGTGCTTCTCGCAAGACTCTAACTTTTGAACCAGTGGTCCTAGAAAACTGAAATTTGTTGCAACGTGATGGGCAGGGTCGAAATAATATGGTTTGATTATTTGCAACTTAAATTTCATTGTAAGCTGTCCCCAGCCTTGCAAAACACTGGAAAGGAGGTTTTCTAAGGGTTGAAGTCAGGTCGATATGCGGTGCTTATCGCAAGACTCTAACTTTTGAACCAGTGGTCCTAGAAAACTGATATTTGTTGCAACGTAATGGGCAGGGTCGAAATAATATGGTTTGATTATTTGCAATTTAAATTTCATTGTAAGTTGTCCCCAGCCTTGCAAAACACTGGAAAGGAGGTTTTCTAAGGGTTGAAGTCAGGTCGATATGCGGTGCTTGTCGCAAAACTCTAACTTTTGAACCAGTGGTCCTGGAAAACTGATATTTGTTGCAACGTGATGGGCAGGGTCGAAATAATATGGTTTGATTATTTGCAATTTAAATTTCATTGTAAGTTGTCCCCAGCCTTGCAAAACACTGGAAAGGAGGTTTTCTAAGGGTTGAAGTCAGGTCGATATGCGGTGCTTGTCGCAAAACTCTCACTTTTGAACCACTGGTCCTAGAAAACTGAAATTTGTTGCAACGTAATGGGCAGGGTCGAAATAATATGGTTTGATTATTTGCAACTTAAAATTCATTGTAAGCTGTCCCCAGCCTCGCAAAACACTGGAAAGGAGGTTTTCTAAGGGTTGAAGTCAGGTCGATAAGCGGTGCTTCTCGCAAGACTCTAACTTTTGAACCAGTGGTCCTAGAAAACTGAAAATTGTTGCAACGTGATGGGCAGGGTCGAAATAATATGATTTGATTATTTGCAATTTAAATTTCATTGTAAGTTGTCCCCAGCTTTGCAAAACACTGGAAAGGAGGTTTTCTAAGGGTTGAAGTCAGGTCGATAAGCGGTGCTTGTCGCAAGACTCTAACTTTTCAACCAGTGGTCCTAGAATACTGAAATTTGTTGCAACGTGATGGGCAGTGTCGAAATAATAAGGTTTGATTATTTGCAACTCAAATTTAATTGTAAGCTGTCTCGAGCATTCCAAAACACTGGAAACGACGTTTTCTAAGGGTTGAAAGTAGGTCAATCTTTAGCATAAATACTTTGAGCGCAAGCCCATTGAGCGCAAGCCTATTGAGCAATTATCCGGTTTCTCTAGCATAAATAGTTGGAGCGCACGGGCAAGGACTTCATGTATGTAAACTATAGGTTCCGAAATACAATTATAAGCTAATGCATGATATAGGGGTAATATGTGTGTCACTACAATGTATATGGAGTGTATAACACATGTATAACACATGTAGAACATGTGTATAATACATGTATTAGTGCATTATCAGCGCGGATTTGGGTGAAAACACGTAAATACAGTAAATAGCAAGTGTATAAGGGTGTGTATAAGTGAACACAGGAGTATTAGTGTATTATCAGAGTCAGAGGCGGACATTGGTCATATTTGGTGGTGGGGCGAATAGTGGCGATTTGCCGACAAAGTTCTAAACCAAGAAACCGAAAGTTAGAGCTCTGATTGGGGTGAAGGGGCGAAGCCCCTATCAAGGTTTTGGGGCTTTGCTACTTTTTTACCTCTCGAGGTTTTTAAAATGTGAACAATTTAGAAAGTAAATTAGAGTTCAGCTACAATTACAAGATCTTTGAGCTTTGTGCCTTTCGTTTGGAAGAAAACGTCACACTTGAAGGCCTCTTTTGGTTCAGATGGTGCTTCATCTGAGCACAACTCGTCCAATCCTTTTTCTCGCTCTTCGGCTTGCAAAATCATATTCTGTTCCTGACTTTTCTGCGATTTCTTTCGCTTGAACAATAAACTCATCAAACTTAGGATCATTTCTTAATGCTTGGGGTTCCTTAATGCATGTGTCGATAAAGAGAAGGGCTTCGGCCAAGTCAATCTCATTGCCTTGTAGTATTTTGCTCAGGATGTTTGTCGGTTGCATTATTTGATCAAATATGACCACCATGAGCGTAAATTCGAACTTTGATTATAGTAAGGACTCCATTAGCCTTTGTTACGATGTCAGGCACCATTTCGTCGTTTACGTCGCTTGTAAGTTAAGAAACTTTCAAGAATACATAGTAAAAATCTGTCTAAGTAAATACCGACAAAATGCCGAAAAAAGTTAACATTCACCGACAAATAATTTTTTGGGGGGTCGTTCGCCCCCCCAAACCCCCCATAATATCCGCCTCTGATCAGAGTACATTTGGGTGGAAACTCGTAAATACAGTGAATAACAAGTGTATAAGGGTGTGTATAAGTGAACACAAGTGTATTAGTGTATTATCAGAGTGCATTTGGGTGAAAACACGTAAATACAGTGAATAGCAAGTGCATAAGGGTGTGTATAAATGAACACAAGTGTATTAGTGTATTATCAGACTGTATTTGGGTGAAAACACGTAAATACAGTGAATAGCAAGTGTATAAGGGTGTGTATAAATGAACACAAGTGTATTAGTGTATTATCAGAGTGCATTTGGGTGAAAACACGTAAATACAGTGAATAGCAAGTGTATAAGGGTGTGTATAAGTGAACACAAGTGTATTAGTGTATTATCAGAGTGCATTTGGGTGAAACACGTAAATACAGTGAATAGCAAGTGTATAAGGGTGTGTATAAGTGAAGACAAGTGTATTAGTGTATTATCAGAGTGCATTTGGGTGAAAACACGTAAATACAGTGAATAGCATGTGTATAAGGGTGTGTATAAGTGAAGACAAGTGTATTAGTGTATTATCAGAGTGCATTTGGGTGAAAACACGTAAATACAGTGAATAGCAAGTGTATAAGGGTGTGTATAAATGAACACAAGTGTATTAGTGTATTATCAGACTGTATTTGGGTGAAAACACGTAAATACAGTGAATAGCAAGTGTATAAGGGTGTGTATAAGTGAAGACAAGTGTATTAGTGTATTATCAGGGTGCATTTGGGTGAAAACACGTAAATACAGTGAATAGCAAATGTATAAGGGTGTGTATAAATGAACACAAGTGTATTAGTGTATTATCAGACTGTATTTGGGTGAAAACACGTGAATACAATGAATAACAAGTGTATAAGGGTGTGTATAAGTGAAGACAAATGTAGTAGTGCATCATATTATGCAAGGCATAACTCACAAGAAATTGTGTTTTTTGCGACTGTCATGAAAGCATAGAATAAAAATTTGCAAGATGCTACATTCCTAAAGACAATATTTGCACTATTTGCAATAACGATTTACGCACTGTTCAGAAGTGCATTGTGATAACACGGGTGTACACTTTTCATTCACTTTATTTCATTCTCTTATACACCTGCTATTCACTGTATTCACGTGTTTTCACCCAACTGCACTCTGATAATACACTAATACACTTGTGTTCACGTATACACACCCTTATACACTTGCTATTCACTGTATTTACGTGTCTTCACCCAACTGCACTCTGATAATACACTAATACACTTGTGTTCACGTATACACACCCTTATACACTTGCTATTCACTGTATTTACGTGTCTTCACCCAAATGTACTCTGATAATACACTAATACACTTGTGTTCACTTATGCACACCCTTATACACTTGCTATTCACCGTATGTACGTGTTTTCACCGAGATGCACTCCGATAATACACTAATACACTTGTCTTCACTTATACACACCCTTATACACTTGCTATTCACTGTATGTACGTGTTTTCACCCAAATGCACTCTGACAATACACTAATACACTTGTGTTCACTTATACACACCCTTATACACTTGCTATTCATTGTATTTACGTGTTTTCACCGAGATGCACTCCGATAATACACTAATACACTTGTCTTCACTTATACACACCCTTATACACTTGCTATTCACTGTATGTACGTGTTTTCACCCAAATGCACTCTGACAATACACTAATACACTTGTGTTCACTTATACACACCCTTATACACTTGCTATTCATTGTATTTACGTGTTTTCACCCAAATACAGTCTGATAATACACTAATACACTTGTGTTCACGTATACACACCCTTATACACTTGCTATTCACTGTATTTACGTGTCTTCACCCAAATGCACTCTGATAATACACTAATACACTTGTGTTCACTTATACACACCCTTATACACTTGCTATTCACTGTATTTACGTGTTTTCACCCAAATGCACTCTGATAATACACTAATACACTTGTGTTCACTTATACACACCCTTATACACTTGCTATTCACTGTATTTACGTGTTTCCACCCAAATGCACTCTGATAATACACTAATACACTTGTGTTCACTTATACACACCCTTATACACTTGCTATTCACTGTATTTACGTGTTTTCACCCAAATGCACTCTGATAATACACTAATACACTTGTCTTCACTTATACACACCCTTATACACTTGCTATTCACTGTATTTACGTGTTTCCACCCAAATACAGTCTGATAATACACTAATACACTTGTGTTCATTTATACACACCCTTATACACTTGCTATTCACTGTATTTACGTGTTTTCACCCAAATACAGTCTGATAATACACTAATACACTTGTGTCCATTTATACACACCCTTATACACTTGCTATTCACTGTATTTACGTGTTTCACCCAAATGCACTCTGATAATACACTAATACACTTGTGTTCACTTATACACACCCTTATACACTTGCTATTCACTGTATTTACGTGTTTCACCCAAATGCACTCTGATAATACACTAATACACTTGTGTTCACTTATACACACCCTTATACACTTGCTATTCACTGTATTTACGTGTTTTCACCCAAATGCACTCTGATAATACACTAATACACTTGTGTTCATTTATACACACCCTTATACACTTGCTATTCACTGTATTTACGTGTTTTCACCCAAATACAGTCTGATAATACACTAATACACTTGTGTTCATTTATACACACCCTTATACATTTGCTATTCACTGTATTTACGTGTTTTCACCCAAATGCACTCTGATAATACACTAATACTCTTGTGTTCACTTATACACACCCTTATACACTTGCTATTCACTGTATTTACGTGTTTTCACCCAAATGCACTCTGATAATACACTAATACACTTGTGTTCACTTATACACACCCTTATACACTTGTTATTCACTGTATTTACGAGTTTCCACCCAAATGTACTCTGATAATACACTAATACACTTGTGTTCACTTATACACACCCTTATACACTTGCTATTCATTGTATTTACGTGTTTTCACCCAAATACAGTCTGATAATACACTAATACACTTGTGTTCACGTATACACACCCTTATACACTTGCTATTCACTGTATTTACGTGTTTCCACCCAAATGCACTCTGATAATACACTAATACACTTGTGTTCACGTATACACACCCTTATACATTTGCTATTCACTGTATTTACGTGTTTTCACCCAAATGCACTCTGATAATACACTAATACACTTGTCTCCACTTATACACACCCTTATACACTTGCTATTCACTGTATTTACGTGTTTTCACCCAAATACAGTCTGATAATACACTAATACACTTGTGTTCATTTATACACACCCTTATACACTTGCTATTCACTGTATGTACGTATTTTCACCGAGATGCACTCCGATAATACACTAATACACTTGTCTTCACTTATACACACCCTTATACACGTGCTATTCACTGTATGTACGTGTTTTCACCCAATTGCACTCAGATAATACACTAATACATGTTACACATGTTATACATCTGTTCTACATGTGTTATACATGTGCTATACACTACATATACATTGTAGTGACACACATATTACCCCTATATCATGCATTAGCTTATAATTGTATTTCGGAACCTATAGTTTACATACATGAAGTCCTTGCCAGCGCACGCCTTGAATCTGGCAGTTTTAACATTACCATGGGCATATTGAAATGCGCCAAGTCAAATATCGCCTGGTCTGTTATGCTAGGACCGCCTGATGTAGCTATGTTGTATCTCTGATAATTTGAAAAATTAAATTTCGCTCATGAGAAATTAGTAATTTGACACGGGAATTAAATTGATATTGTTGACAAATAAATATTTTATGAAATGGCTTAGTCTCGATTTGGAAAATTTTCCGGGCGACGTAGCCTCTTTCTCGGTTTGTTTCGTGTACAAAAAAAATTCCAGCAACAATCATACAAAATGGCTGCGTCATCTAGCACTCCTATCCATCATAATGCTGCAACAAGAAACACTCGTAACGGCAGAAATTTATTAACTGAGAACGATAATGTTGGTTTAATTGAGAGAACAGACAGTAGTGCTTCAAGTAGTTCATCTAGTTGGGACCTACTACCACAGGTTTATTTTTTAAGTTTAATATTTTAATGGATTGTTTCAGGCCCAAAACTGTCAAATCTACCTAATCTTCCTTTGCTAACTTACTTTTATATTGAAGGCCGATGCCTATTTCAATGACTTTGAACTAGCATGTCTAAATGTGATTTAATTTCTTGTATTTAAAAGGTATTTTAATTTATAAAGTTGATAGCTTAGCATTTTAAAAAATAAGGAGTGGACGGTTATATTTTCTGATGTTTTTTTGTGTAGGAGCCAGTAACAATCGTTGATCTTGGCTCCAACGAGAATGTCTATGAACATGATTCTCCAGTTGACTCCGATAACAGTAAAACAACAAGTGAAAATGATTTTGTAACAAGCATGAAAGAGAAGATGATGGAAGAACTTGGAGGAAAGGTAAGCCCCTTTCATTATAGAGAGGATGTTCATAATTGTATTTGGTAATTAACTGTTTATATTTGCGTTGATGAAGTTTGTCTATGTCCATTAAATTTGCAAGAAGTAGCATTTTGTTAAAAAGCAGTTTTTCCCTCAGGTATGGGCAGCTGGGAAACAATCAGCGAGAAAATTCTATGACCTGTATGCAAATATTGATTTCTTGAGGCCGTATTTTGACGTGGAGCCAAAGGATGTTGCCAAAAGGTAGGCACCATGTCTACCTGTTCCCATTTGATTTTATTTTCAAGAAATTCATGTTGTTAAATATATTAATTTCTTGATTGCAGGCTTGCTCAGTCACTTGTTCCAAAGAGACCAGGAAAACCACAGGTAAAATATTAATTATGTATCAATAAGGCATTGGATAGCAGGCGGAGAACCGTGTAACTATCTTCTACGGTTGTATAAAAAGTGCTTTACAGTTCCTAACAATGTCTTGTTTATACTGCAGACTGTTCCTGGTGAATTATATGGACCTGTAATGGTTCTCTTTAGTTTAATTGCTGTGTTATTGTTTTCCATGAAAGCTTCAGGTCATACTGTGGTGAGTTTGAACTAGCTGTAGTATTTAAATTCACTTGATTGTCTTTAATAATCATCAAATGAAGCTGTTGGTTTTGGTGTACCGTAAATCCTCAAATAAGCCCCCGGGGGCTAGGGATTATTTGAGGAGGATGGGGATTATTCGAGGGGATTATTCGAGGGGAGGGCTTATTCGAAGGTGTGGGCTTATTCAAGGATTTACGGTATTGCATTGATGTTGTAAGCAACTGGTTCTGTTTCTCCTTTTAGCAAGAAGGAACATTGATGGGAACAGCTCTTGGAGTTTGCTTCGGATATTGGCTTGGTGGATCTTCATTCTTTTATTTCTTGTCCTACATCTGCAATACTCATATTACATTGCTACAGATTTTAACATTAACAGTGAGTGATTGGAAAATCTCCCTTTTACAGCCACTTACATTCATCTAATAATCTTTGGAATTTTTTTACGATTGAATCAGAAGCCTTACAATTTGATTGCCATATTTTTCAGGGCTATGGGTTATTTGGTCACTGTATAACAATCTTTCTCACCACATTGTCACATCACACCTCACATATGCTGTTTTACATGCTACTTCTTGTATTTGGAGGTTTATCATCTTTGAAAATGGTAAATACTTCCTTTGATTGACTAGTATGTAGGTTTAGCTTATATAAACAGGGCCACATTTACCTATGGGCCCACTTGTTCTGGGCCAAGGGGCCCCATAGCCAATCAATTTTGGGCTCAGGGCCCCAGCCGCGGTCCTGCTTATAATCTGAAGTATTCAGCTGTGCTTTTTTTGTTGCTTCTAATCTCTGTTTGTGTCTCCCCAGATTGGGGTTTTTGTCAGTAGGACATGGAGAAAGAAACACGGTTTAATAGTTGGTTTGATTGTTGCTGGAATGCATCTACTGTTCCTGATATATCTTCACTTCGCATATCATTCTGTTTACGAAGGTTCGTAAGATTTCCATCGCATTCTCCAAGTGTATCCTTTCCAAACTTGATGCTCTGCAATTTTACAACCTTATGCCTGCAAATGCATATCTCTTTAACCCCCCTGAGTTCAACCATTACCATTGGTTCATTTCTAGATGTTGCCATGGTACTCGAGAGAACGAAACGTGATTACTTGCCAACAGCAACAAGCGAAGTTCCAGTCAGGTTGTCAATAGCTTTCAACCGGCCAACAGACAAACTGATTGAAGATTACACAACGCAATCCGCAGTAACGCGTAAGTCGCATTCCGATCCATGAAATTTGTTCACGACGTGTCCCTTCTTGATATCAGATTGTCCAGTTAATTTACTGTGTCAATTTACTGTGCCAATTTACTAAGTTAATTTACTCTGTCAGTTTAGTAAATTAATTTACTGTGTTAATTAACTAAGTTAATTTACTGTGCCAATTTACTAAGTTAATTTACTGTGCCAATTTACTAAGTTAATTTATTGTGCTAATTTACTAAGTTAATTTACTGTGCCAATTTACTAAGTTAATTTACTGTGCCAATTTACTGTTTTAACTTACTATAAGTTAATTTACCCGCTGGTTGACCATTAATCTCTCCCTATTTTTTTTCAGTGGGTCAAAACATTGGAGAAGTGATGCACTTTTGATGCACCAAACAATGCCCCTGGATCACTCGAATTCTCCGACCGATTCTCCAAATCCATGTTGCAGAATTTCAATTTCAAATTGAACAGTTAACTAATAGTATCATCAAATATCAAATTCCCGATTTGATTTTAAAGATGTGTACGTTTTCGTGCAGCTATATTTATATAGAAATATAAAGATCACAGATGTGTGCATCGTATCCATTCTATATGCTTTTTTGCGCCAATCTGTGTTTACAGTCAACTCTGTCTAGTTCTAACACCCTGGGGAAGCGTGAAAATGTTAGAAATACAAAAAGTTCGAATTATAGAGCTTTGTTTTATAAGAATTGGTTCATTAGTGTTGCTTGAAGGGACAGAGAATTTCGTTCGAATTAGATGGAGTTTGAATTACACGAGTTAGAACTATGCAGATTTGATTGTATATTGTTTAATGTTCACATTGTATTCAAATTGCTGTGAAATTAACCAAATTTATGCTAAATGGAAACAGTGTGTTAGGCGTATGGATATATATTATATAAAATATTGATTTCGGTTGTCTATTCTATTCTTTGTCGTGACGTGAGCATTTTATTAGAGCTATAACCAAATGCAACTAAAGTCCACACAACAGTGTATAAGCGAAGAACAAACGGAGTTAAAAACCCAACATCGTCTCCAAGCATTTGAATAACCCGCGTAGCTTATTATGAACAATACGACATGAGTCTTTCTGGTTCAACCTCTTACAACAATGATTGATTTGTGTTCCAACGATAACTGCTGCATTCTTTGCACAACGTAACTATAATCCATCTTTTTTCCCATAGTAACCTACATGTAGATCATACTGTTCAGTTACAGGTAGCCACGAACAAACCATCTCGCACATAAAGTCAATGTGAAATTGACAACATACATCGTTGTTTCTCAAGGCATCATCAAACTACCTATATATCGCATTAATGGCAGCAAGTTAAGAATTTCGGATGATTATCAAAACAGGTATTCCTTTCAATTGTAAATATTATCACAATTTATTACAATAAATATTATCACAATACTAGTAACTCTAGCTGCTTCTTGAAGAAGGTTTTATATTCTCCATCTATTCGCAGCTTGGTTTAATATTTTGAATGCACATAGAAATGCCAGCAGCAATGACATTGCTGTATCTTCTTGCTGTTCTGCTGGTCGTTAATCGTCAGACGAACTGCATGCCATTCGACTACAATCCTGAAACCTCAAACAGCGAAATGCATATCAGCTCAGGTATCAGTCTCTTTACTTAATTAACTACTGAGATTCAGATATCAGGCTTTTACTTAATTAACCACCGTGCTACTGCTAACCTGACATGACAAGACCCGTATATCTGTTGAACAAACACGTGTATAATATGATATGGATATTTTGTAGGTCCATGCATTACACCAGACCATCAGACACTTCAAAGAGGGCAGTGGACAGCGATTGAAAATTGTGCGAAGAATTGTACTTGTGATTCGCTTGGTATATTATCCTGCATTCCATGGTGTATGATAAACTTGAAAGTATGCAGAGCTGGTGAAGCAGAGAGTACGACTGAATACTTTGAAAGGATCGGAGAAACGGGCTGCAAACGCTGTGTCACAATAGCTTGCGATGCAATAAGTAAGCTCATTAGATTGAGAACTTGTAGTTTGTTGTGGCTTTCACAGCAGATGAGAAGTCAAGTATCGATAGCGTAGCGGGGGTGGAAAAGGAACAGCTCAACGTATCAAATGATTATCTGCCTGTGTCGAAATCAACTACGATACATGAAGTATATAGGACACTTACGTGTTTAGCATGACGTAGAAGCCAGTCCTGGAGGGGCACATGCCCCTACCTAAGATTATGTCACATTTCACGCCCCGATTATTGGTGCACTCTTAGCCTATCCGTGATAAATGAGAGTTCAAACTGGTCAATAATCCGTTTGTTTTTGCTTGCAGTACCTGAGACTAATGAGAGAGTCAGCAAGAAAGAGATTTCTGTGGAAAATGAATTGCCATTGTCAGAAGATGGCTTCAAAGTCCTGAAGACAATAGAAACAGTGTATGAAAAAGTGAAGTGATCAGCCTTGCTTTACAAAAGACAGCCTTGCGATTGCTTGGAACTGAATAAAGAATCAATATGAAGTAGCAGAGATAAAAGAAGATTGACAAAAAATAATAAAAAAATCTAAAATATCTGCTAAATATCTAAAATTCAATAACTTAAAAGTGGCATACGAAAATTATAATAAAAATCTAGAATAATATGATTCATCTATGCATAAAGATGTGGCATATGAAAAGTTTTAATGAAGTCCCGGAGCAGGTGACGGCGTGTGAGTTCTTTGAGCCGAAGAAGATGGTCTTGAGTTTGGACTTGATTTCGGTTTAGGCATTTTCATTAGCAAGTGTGGTATTTCGTCTTTTTCTTTGAAGCTTTTCCACAGTTCATAGAGAGCTAAGATTTTCTGTGTTATTTCCATGATTTTTTGCATGTCCACATTGAGTTCGGCAAACCATTGCTTGCAGTCTCTCTGTTGAATGACGCAGGTCATATAAATAGCCGTGAGGGATATCAAGTAAGGTGGATACATGAGACAAGCATCTGTTCTTAAACAGTCATTAACAATACGCCATGCTAATGGCAAATAAGAGTCCTCCAAGCCCATGTCGGCAATGTATTTGGTTAAGGATCTATACGGATGAAAAACAACTAGCGAACAATCCATTCCTTCGAGCAAGTAGAACTCGCATTCCCAAATCTGCAAAATAAAATAGGGAAAGATATTTGTAAAAAATTGAACACTCAGAAACCAACTCCGACACTCTAGTTGGCGGAACGTAATACATAAAATCAAGTGAAAGATAACATAAAACGTTTAATTCAATACAACATACCTGATTCAACCTGTATGGATATTCTGATACTGATGGAAATGCGAATGAAAATTTGCTCTTAAGAACACTTGTACACGTACTGGTCAATCTTGAATTAGTTATAGCACCACATTCTTCAACCTTAGCAGCCAAGAAAATGCACGTTGGTGCCAGAAGTAATGGGTCGATGCATTTCAACGAATTCCTTGCATAAAATCGTTTGAAATAAATTGTTGCTGTTGCTATCACTTGTTGCCTCAACTTCAAATGTTCTCCAAGAGATTGAATAAACCGACAGAAGAATATCATTAATTTCTGATACTCGTCATTTGTTAAAGATTTTAAATCGCCCTGTCTTTCCATGTATATTTCCTCCTGTGAAAGGATCCATTGTTGATAATGTGAAGACAACCAAAAGTTTCCAGCCATTTTGTGGCCGTTCGAAACTTGGTTGAATATTCATTTCATCTTCACGCATGTCGCAGATTCACTTTAGACCCAGATTCGACACAAGCTGCAAAATGACAAAGGGCCTTCTAGGGGGCGTTTATATTCGAGGAGGCGTTTATTTCAAAAGTTGGTAGCATAATGGGGCGTTTATTCGAGGGGATGTTTACAACAACAACAGGAATGTTTAATAATGGTAGCTGCTTTTCCTTTATTTGAATCAAAATTTAGACAACATCTGAGTCAACATTATATTCTGGCAAATTAGTTTGCGCTTGATAAATAATCAGTATGGAGGAGTCTTTGGATCAAGATAGTCGATTAAGTTATGCCTCGACTGGCAATACAAACAGTGAAAATTTCAATGTTTTTAGCAATAACCTGGATGGAGATGCAAGCAATCTATCTGAAAATCAGTCCTGCATGTCTGAATTTGCAATTGGAGATCAATCAGTGTCGGGAAAGGCTGTCTCAAGGAGAGGGACTAGAAGTAAAAGGCGGAATGTTGATCAAGATAAAGGCACTACTGCTTCCAAGAGAGGAAAAAGGTACCAGCTTAGCTCTTTGCTGTGGTAACCTAAAACCTACACCACGTTTATCATTAAATCAATGGTACTATTGGTACCTACCTACATGTATCAATAGTAAATATACTACGAAGCCTGCATTGTACAGTTATATGATACTTGATGGCACAGTCTAACAGTTCTCAAAGTAGAAGTTAATCAAGACTATAGTAATGTAATTGCTGGGAATAACAATTTATTGTTTACTTTAGTGATTTGACTGCCTCACAGAAACTGCCTGCTCATGGCTATCCTCTTGAGCATCCTTTTAACAAGGTCAGTATCAACTGTATATACCTAAATATGCATATAAGTTCAACTTTAAATAAGCATTCCAACATTGCCAATGTCATTATACATCATAATGATTGTTTGTAGGATGGGTACAGATACATACTAGCTGACATCGATCCCCATGCAGAGAGGTCAAATTTTGAACTTGATTCATGGGCAGGCAAACCGATTCCTGGTGAAATTTACAGAGTGTCTTTGCCTCCCAATGTTTACCTGGCTTTGCACGACAGAGGTTATTTTTATATGTTATTTGCTTTGCCACAACAGCTCTCACTTATCTACATTGATTGGTTGATTGATTGATTGATTGGTTGATTGATTGATTGATGGGTTGATTGATAGATTGATTGATAGATTGATAGATTGATGGATTGATTGATGGATTGATTGATGGATTGATTGATGGATTGATGGATTGGTGGATTTATTGATGGATTGATTGATGGATTGATTGATGGATTGATTGATTTGCAAATATGCTTACTATCTTCGTAAGGTATTGATTTATGCGCTAAGCACAAAGGGCTCACTGAATGCTAGACTAATCGAAGCAGTACATACATTGCTTTAGCTCGCTTATAGGAGAATAGTTTTTGGTTGTCCTAGACACACGTGTTGTGCTTGTTTGAATTGTAATTCAATGGTTAATAGGCATTTTGAAATATTAATTGAAACAATTTATTGATGTGGGTGTATTGAGGTTAATGAACTAGAGGGAGGGTAGGCTTTGTAAAATATGGAACTTGCTGAACAAATGCAACCTTAAGACATGGTAATTGCAACCAAAAGTTGCACAAGACCGGTAGGTCTGGAAAAGAGGCGTTAGAAAAAACCCATCTAACCCATACAGGCATGGAAGCAGACGTTAAACAAATGATGGTTATGTTTTTTGTCATTTAAAGCCCCACAACTGAAAATATCGGAAGATCGGATGACTGTCACTGGTGATAAAGGGTATGCAATGGTCAGGTCTACACATTGTAAGTATCTTGGCTTGTGTTTTTCGAGTTTATCATTGCTTCTTGTAGCCACTCTATCAATTGAATTTGTAAAGTGTGCAATAAAGTCACATACCTTGCATATAGATTTTTGTAGAATTTTTTTGCTAGTTTTTTGTGGTATCTGAAAAGAGACATTATATTTACATAAGTTCAGACTTATATGAATTATATATTAACTTTCAGCTGTTTCTACTGGATCCTGGTATTTTGAGGTAATATTCATAATCAGCTGGATAACTCCAATAACAGAACTATTATAACCAGGAAAATAATTCAAATTACTCAAGCAACAGATGTACAATAGTGAACTAAATTTTAAAAAAGGCTATCAACCAGTGAAATACTTTTTTGTGGGCTACACTCAAGCCTCATTCCTCCTAAAACAATGTGGTTCTCTCAATTGTGATAATCGTGCAAATAGAGTTTTGTCGATATTGTACGAAACTATTTCTAAATACAACATTGTTTCGGGGAGGAGGGGGCTGAAGGGTGCGTGCAACATTTGTGAAAGTCGCAAGTTTCTCAGGACTTTATTCATTATTGTAACAACAATTGGCTACAACTTCATCTTCATTTAACAACAACAGAATCAGAGGTTTTCTTTTGTATTTCAGATAGCGATTGATGACATGCCTTCTGATGCGGCAACCAGACTTGGCTGGTCACAGATTTATGGTAAAAGACCAGTTATCTACTAAAGTAATGTCGTATTTGCTACGTATTTATCAATATGAATTATTACAAGCTGACGTTGTGTCGGTTTTTTATTTAAAGGAAACTTGCAAGCACCGCTTGGTTATGATAAATTCAGCTACTCTTGGAGAAGTAAGAAAGGAACGAAATTTCATCAAAGTCGGGGCAAACACTATTCGTAAGTGATCATCTTTCTTATAACCCTGAATTATTAAAAAATTTTCAATTCTGATTATATATCTTTGGTGGAATCGAGAGCTAGCATTCATGTTTTTTTACCGGTTTTTTCCTAAGGTCTGGCTATGAAACTGGTGACGTGTTAGGATTCTTTCTCCATTTGCCAGATATGGAAGAATCTGGTGAGTTAAATGTCTAGTGAAAGCTATAAATAATGATCAGCATTGTGTTTGATAAAAGTCAATTGCTTAATACTACCCAAGCTTCTTTTTTTTGAATTAATCACTAAACGCAAAAAAGTTGAAAAGAAATTGTTGTTTAATTATGGAAAATAGCTCTTTCATTTTTCTTTTCTATAATAAAGTAATAATTTAGCGAGGTTTAATTAATTAATTAACCAGTAATAACCAAAGTCTGTTGGTGTAAAATGTGCAGTTAGAAAGATAGATAGGTTTATTGAACACTTGCGCTCATTTTTCAGCTCCATTTCTACCAGAAACATTCAAAGATCGTGTAAGAATTTGCTTTATTATTTTCTATTTTCGTATCTAATTTATAAATAACATTTAGTACATACTTTACGATTGCATAATTTCATTTTGATAGGCGCTTATTAAATTCAAAAACCGTCTTTATTACGAAGATAAGGATATGGTGGAAAAAGCTGAAAAGGTACAAGATATTTACGAAAATATTCTCTTGGAATTCTCTGGAGTAGAGTCTTTTTTATTTTATTTATTTGTTTTTGTTATTTCCTTTAGTGTTTAAAGCCAATTGACGGAGCAAAGGTAACATTTTATTTCTGTTTGCGTATAAATATATTTGAGTTTTTTTATGATTTTTGAGTAAATTCTCAGCGAGGCATATGATAATGTTTATGTTTTTTGAAGATCGAATTTTTCAAAAATGGAAAATCCCAGGTAAAGTCACTTATTTCAAATATAAAAATTCTTACATAATACAAATATTTTCTTGTTTCGAAGCAAAGAGTTATTGTATTTTAGTGGCATATCTATTTTTTGTTTAAACTGACGTATTATTATTACATATCTATTTTTTGTTTAAACTATATATTTTTCTGACTTTTTAGGGCGTTGCTTTTGAAGAAGTATTTCAAGGATCGTACTATCCAGCTGCTTCGATATATAAAAATACAACAGTGCGTTCAACTTTATGTTAACAATCTAAACTAATTTTTCCTTCAAATTATCTCACTTTTTACTGATTGAATTTCGCTCCGTCATTTATAGGTCACATTTAATTTTGGTCCAGACTTTCAATTTCCACCGGAGAAGGTTGAATACAAACCGGTAAATTATATTTTAATTCATCAATATTATTACTAGATATATCATATTATAACAGAATGCTATAAAACTTCCAACGTACCTTCTTTTCAACTCGTAAACCTGCCAAATCTCACCATAAATATACCTTTTCATAGTTCAACTAAAATTGTGCGACAAATTTTCAGCAAACAAGTTTAACGATTTGTATACCAGATAATTTTAATAGTTATCAATATCATTACAATATCATACGTTGACATAATGCTATAAAACTTCCAACGTACCTTCTTTTCAATTCGTGAGCTTGCTAATTTTCACCATAAATATCCCTTTTCAAAGTTTTCTCAACTAAAACTGTGCGATAATTTTCAGTAAACAAGTTTATCAATTTGCATAACATATTTTTAATAGTAAAGTCTCCTCAAGTGCGCACAGCTGCTTGAGTTGATTTAACTTTTCACTGAAAATCTCAAGCAGTTTCTAACTCAGACAAATTCATCTCCCAAGGGAATCGTGTAGTTTCAGAACTAAACTATAATCAATCTGCGCGTGCGCGGTGTCCAGTAAAAAGTTTGAGAGAAATATTATTTTTTTACAGATGTCGGAGAGAGTGTTTGAGTTAGAAGTTGAGCAAACACTTGCAGACTTAATGTATTTAGCATGCTTTGAAGTCGATAAAGAAGATATGGCAGCTTCTGAAGACCAACTGAACAACTCAAAAAAGAAATGCGATAAATAAATACCGAGACTTCACTGCGTATTGAACTGTAAATAAAGTCGGTTCATACGTTTCGTAGTTATCAATTGCTTAATAACATCAATTGACTTTTACTTATGTGTTATACTTTCTCCTTTCGTTCTCTCTCAATAATTAAATTCTTTGTTGATTTTACAGCGTTCAAATTCATAATCCTACAATACTACTTAATTACATCAATTTTCCAACATTAATTAAAACTACCTTGTAACAAATATGTAATTAAATTCGGTTAAGTTTCTCGTCTTTACCTCTTAACTCTCGACAGAATATAATATCCAAAAAAGAATATACCAACAGTTATGAGAACAAAGTAACACATTAGTTTGCGATTTGAGCTGCCAGATGCAACCATTTTAGTGAGTCTTTGAAAGCTACCACCAAGCAATGAACCTGATATATCCATTTCTTCTCCCATCCCATCCAAATATTTATTCTGGTACTTTGCTTCGCTTTCTATGTCCAAAGCAATCTATACCCGGGATAAATAGACATATAAATGCATCATATCGCAAACCAAACCTCTATCATACATTTTTCTGTGATACATAACAATAACATTTCGTGTAAATTCAAATGTGGCTATTCTGTGTTAGTAGTGCTTATAGCCTTACATTTTTAAGAGTTGATACTTTTCCAGATAAACTTGATGCAAGACGATTGTTATCCTGTTCCATAAGATCATCGGGAACCTTCTGGTAACCGCCTCTGCTAGAAGGGCCTGAATATGAAAATAATAGCAAGAGAAATCGTAACGGGGTGGGCCTAACAATTAGTAAACGCTACTTTCTTGACCAAAACAAATTTCTACAAACTAAGAAATGCAAATTCAACACTGCATGAACTCAATTAAAGTTTAAGAATCATTTTCATCAAAAATCTTGCTGTTATCTCGTATTTATTCCAAGTTAAAGTGGCAAACCTAACGTTACTTACCATTTCTTGACGCCATGATGTTATATGTGACGTGTAGTGTATTTACGAAGGCTACGATAAGTATCGAAGCTACGACCTTAGCTCGAAGTTACGACAACAATCGGCCAAGGAAAGACGTATTTCAAAAAGGACAGATAATAATACGAATAAACTGAATAAAATCAAAACAGAAATAGATTAATTGACTAAGACACAATCGATTGTTTATTTTCATTTCATGTTTTCAATAACGACAGCTATTCCCTGTCCTCCGCCGATACAAGCTGAACCAACCGCATATTTGCTATTGCGCCTTCGCAGCTCGTGAACAAGGTGCCCAGTTATTCTTCCACCAGATGCCGCAAGAGGATGGCCCAACGCAATAGCTCCGCCATTCACATTACTAATATCATTATCCAATCCAAGTTCCTTTTTAACACTGAGATATTGCGGTGCAAATGCTTCATTGACCTAAAAAAAGAAATCAAGAAAACATATTGGAAATTGTACGCCTAAAAACTTCAAAGAAAAACAAATCTATGAAACAATAGCAACACATAAATTACCTCAACCAAGTCCATATCTTTCAATTGCATCTTTGCAGAGCTCAGTGCTTTCTTTATAGCTGGCACGGGTCCAATTCCCATGATTTTAGGGTCCACTCCTGCCACTCCATAAGATACAAGCCTTGCAAGTGGATTAAGATTGTGTTTCTTGCATGCTTCTTCACTTGCCAGAATCAAAGCACATGCACCATCACTGACACCCTGAAACAAATTGAACCATGCAAACCTTGAAAACTTTCAACATACAGTAAAAACCCGCATATAAGAACCTGTAAATTTCCATCCAGCCTATTGTTCCAAGTCAATAGGCAATTGTTTCTTCTATTGTTTTGATCAGAAATATCACCCAGAAGGTTCTTAATCCATTGGTTCTTACATGCGGGTTTTTACTGTATGTGTCACAACTCCAAAGCAATAAAGAATAGTTTTTTAACTTAATAATGGTAATAATAAAAAGTAATAATAAATTGTAATCAAACAGTTCATTTGAATTGTCTTTTATTATAGCTGATACAGAGTGAACTATGCAATAGTTCACCATTAGGTTGTTGGCATTCTAGCCAAAAAATCAACATCCAGTCTAACTGATGGAAAGATAACAACAACAACAACAACAACAACAACTTACTGATGCATTGCCTGCTGTTATTGTTCCATCTTTCTTGAACACAGGTCTAAGTTTAGCTAATCCCTCTATGGTTGTCAGTGGCTTTGGGTGCTCATCAACATCAAAAACTTCAGGGCCCTTCCTTCCTTTCAATGTCATTGGAGCTATTTCCTCTTTGAAGCGTCCATCCTCATTAGCTAAAAATCACAAGAAGAGATACACATTCATAATTCAAATAACAATACTCAACATTTACAAAAAGTACTACAAATATCAATACTTCCCTATCTCTTGCGATAAAAGCAACATGAACTCCATCCACCCATGGTCTCCATGGTCCATCAGTATGATGCCTTATAGGTTTTGCTGATTAATATGTAGAAATAGAAATAGAACTCACCATTCAGCCATCTTTGCTGTGATTGCAATGCATACTCATCACACTGTTGGCGCGTTATTCCGTACATTTCAGCAAGGTTCTCTGCAGTGATGGCCATCGGGATCTTCACATGTTCATCAGTTAAACCTGACCAAAGGGTGTCCTCAAGCTTAGGTTCAATTCCAAGTTTTATTCCGAACCTAATGCCTCTGGCAACAAATGGTGCCTGGCTCATGCTCTCTGATCCCGACTAATGCAACATTAGCATCACCAAGTAGTATATCCTTCAGAGAAAATTACACATCATTGTCGTCATTACTGAATTGTCATATAAAAACACCATGTTTCTTTCAGGTTCTTTTACTTAGATTGTCGTTATTAACATTTGCAAATCTTTCTTCTCCATCATGATGATCCATAGTAGGTTTTTGTACAGTATTTTAGATAGATAGATAGATAGATAGATAAAGAAATAGATAGATACCTAGATAGATAGATAGAATAAATATAGATACATAGATAGATAGATAGATAGATAGATAGATAGATAAATAAATACCTAGATAAATAGATAGATAGATAGATAGATAGATAGATAGATAAGATAGGTAGGTAGAGCTTAAATATATGAATAAGTACATCAAGCAAGGAATAAAAACAAAAATGAATACAATGAACTCATTTACCTGTGCACCACTCACTATGGACTGAAATGATGAGCCACAGAGCCTGTTGACACACAGAGCTGGGGTTTCCAGTGGAATATTTGACCTCAAAGCAATATGTCTTGCAATGTAAATCGCATCACTTGAGCTCTGCAAATAAAATCACAAACGTTTAATAAAATAAAACAAGTTAAAGGATTAGCCAAGCTTTAAAATTGTTGAGCATGTCTTATGCAAACCTGAACAACATTCCCAAAAACAACAGAGTCAACTATCGATGGATCAACATTTCCCGCTTCTAAAGCGGCAGCACTTGCAATGTGGCCTAATGTTGTTGCAGTGGTGTCCTTGAGTTTGCCTCCAAATGTACCAAATGCTGTTCTTTTTGCAGCTACAATGAACACTGCTCTTGAAGCTGCCATTTTATACAATCATATGCAGAAAACTTTATCTTAAACTCTGAAGTTCTTGCGGAGAAATTTGTGCTTCAACTCAGTAAACTCTTGCTTGCTGTTAAGAAGCCAAGAATGGACTTTGAACTTTGCCATGCTTACCTCCTGTCTCGTTTGCATGTTTGCCAGCGCTTTCAAGAACCCAGCCTCGTTAAATACGAATTAACAGATTTGAAATGTTGTAGTTATTTGACGTCATAGCTATACACATAACTTTAACTTTACACAAAATATGCAAAACTCAAAGGAGAAATGGCCATTGGTAAAAAGACAGAAACGTGACCTGATGATAATGACAAAATTCGATGAGCTATGCAGTATCCAGGCGCTTAATGATTTAAAAGCAATTGACACACTGCTTGAGGAAAGCAGCCAGCATCGTGCACAAAATGACAAGCCCCCAAGACAAAGAAAACCTGGCAAAACCACTGATCATTCGCTACGACAAGCATCGAGCCTCCAAAGTTGGAAAATTTGCGAAAATAAACGAGCTCACGAGCTCAAATACATTTCTGAAAAACAATCAAAGTCTCAAAAACAATTACAACGCTCCTGCAGACCAAATGCAGGAGAATTAGTGAATTTTACAAGCTCTAGGCATTGTAGCATTGATGGAACTTCTTCTAAGGGCATTGGCGGTGCCAGCAGTGTATTGCATCAAGCTCAAAAGTCAACAAATCTTAGAGAAAAAGAGGAACATTACAAGTTCAAACATTACGCAAATATCGACAAACACATAAAGAAATACAGAAAAGAAGTGACACATGAAAACATCAGAGAATATCTGAGTATGATATTTCTTGAAGAAAATGGGATTATCCCAGGATTTTACTGTTGCCCTCATATCTTATCAATACTCAAAACAAAGACAAAGAAACAGAAGAAAGCAGAAAAATCAAGTTTCATTTGCTACAATTTGAATCTTGACCAACAGCAACAGAGTGGGATGAGACGTCAATATGGATGCTTGAGGGTTCAATCAAATAACGACAGTGGTTCATACAGTTGTGTCCATCACAGGTTTAGCAAATCAATTGGACAAAATAGGAACAAAGTCTTCAGTAGTCTTCCAAGCATAACTCTGCCTTTCACAGAAGAAATGACTGTTTCAAGAACAGCTTATGTGAGTACAAGTTTTAAAATGTTTATTATTGAATTATTGTTAAAGAAATCCCCGAAACCTGGATCTAGCTAATATAGTCGTTGTCGGCGCTAGAAAGATTGGAATTATTTTTATTATGTATTCAAACAGTCGTTAGCGGTATCTCAGCTTTTCAGCGACCCTCAAAGACATTGAAAGACCCTCAATACATAAGAACTATTTATTCTGTATAAGAAAAAAGGCTTAGACTGTCGTGTATTTTCTGATATTGTAGAGGAATAGCAGAAGCAAAGGGTTAAGTGGAATACAAAGTATTATAGCAAATGCAGAAACCAACCCATTCCAGCTCAAACCGGATTCTGCAAACAGAATGAAAAGACTACAACGCTTTCGAATGGCAAGAAGACAAATACCAAGAGCTGTGGTGCTTAAAAAAGACAAAGATTTTCATGCTTGCATTGCACCAAATCAAAAGAAAAAACAAAGCTATCTTTGAGTCAGGGCTGCGTTAAATAAAGTATTTACAAAATATAAACATCAATATTATATAAGTGGCTAAAATTTGTGATTAAACATTAACATTTTCGAGAATATTTTGCGCAGTACACGAGTTCTTAGGCCGACCAGTTTATAATTATCGACATGAGAAACTCATGAGAAACTCAAAGACAGACTATACATTAATGATATACCTTTTAGGCCTTTTAAATTCAATACACAATAAAAAATCTCATCCAGCACATTTCCACAGCTTTACCAAGCATTTGTCGACGCTTCCATTCCACACAGCACTCACAGACATACGCATGCGTGTGCGCGTTTCTCCCTCAACTGAAACTAACGTGCCAACGTTTTGTAATAAAAGAATTCCGGGTGGTAGATAATTGGAAGCGCATCTGATCGCTGACAACAACGCCAATTATGATCGGTTGGAGACATAATCGCCAGATCTGATAGGCGTGCTGCCACCTAGGATCGCGTCCATGTTTCGCTTCTCCGACTCTCCCGCAGCCAATCCGCCGCCCGGTAGAGAGCCAGCCAGAATTTCTGGGAAAACGGTTTAATAGTCATTAACTTCCGCCGAGAGTATGTGCTACTCCTAGAGGTTTGTGGGGGCTAATACTGATTACCAGCGCATCCAATGGCACCATTTCGGTGGTATGCCATTATTTTGATGGTATCATTCAAGGAAGAGAAAAGCACTGCATCAACAAAACAACTGTCATCTGAATAATAATAATAATAATAACAATCATAACCAATTCATGTTACAATATGTATGATACAGTTGGTATTGGCAAGAGCAATATGTACAGATTCTTCTCAGGCCAGTACATTGCTGAAACACGCCATGCTGGTTGCTGGGGTGTGAAATGAAACAGAAGGAGTTGTGACCATTTCCACTCTACAAGGCAGTGACTGGTGCTTCACTCAAAGAATACAGCCAAGGAATATAACATGTATGTATAGGAAACATGCTGATGAAATTAGTCAATGGTATCTTCAAGATCCCATGCAACGATCTTCTCTTGATCCTCGCAACTTAATGTTGATCCTATAGTGGCTGCCAGTTGCCAAATCGGATCCATTGGTTGCAAGTCTTTTTTATAATCTTCATCACCATTATCTTCAGCCATATCATCTTCTATGTCTTCTTGATCTTGACTTGGATCAGAAGTGACCTCTGTAATCAAAGGTTTTGATGTTCCAGAATTAGTGGCTGCGTTGTTGGAAAAGCTTTCGTGTGAGCTAGTTTTCACCATGTCTTGCTTCTACAATTAGAATAGTCGGTATGAATATATCGAATATACCAAAATAGTAGAAATTATTGCAATAACTACTTCCAATATATTGCAAGAAGAACCAGTCTCAAATTGTGTCTATATGCATGCATACCTCAAAGGCATTTCTGGTAGTCTTGACTTCCTTCATAAAGAAAGAGCCTTCCATTGAGTTGTCATCATTGTCTTCGTTGCTCTGTAAGGTTGGGTAAATCCTTTCAGAATGGCAAATAGAATGTAGAGCAATGCAGGAATAATATTTTCTAACAGAAGCATCATCATAATTGATATATCATACCTCAATGACCTCAATGAAGGGCCTTCTTGGAGGCTTTTTCGAGGTATCAGAGCCTATGCTGATTGTTTCTATATCATCATCTGAAGAAGAATAGTTTATAGATCAATATACAAGCAATAGTAATAATAACTTATAATAGGGGACAAACATTCTGGGGGGAGTGGGGAATGGAATGGTGGGCACCATAGGGAATAAACTTTGCAGTGAGGAAGGATTTTCATAAAGCTGTTTCAAGTTCCCCAAAGACTTGCGTCCCCTAGCCCTCTAACAATAATATTGCACTAATGAAAGGGATATAATAGAAATACAGACAACCCATCAAATCAACTAATGTCCCATGCTGACCTTCTAATGATCCACTCAGAAGCAAAGATAAAGGACCTTCTGGAATACATTGGCTTTGCTTTGAGGTGGAGAAGACACTTTCTTCTGGTTTCCTTTTACTAATTGGTTTTATGAATGGCATATCTTCGGACAGTGAACTGGTAGGATCTGTGGAAGATTCATCAACATTTTCGGTTTCAACCACAGCAACAGCATCCTTAAATGTCTCCAGTTTTATTTCATCTTTCCTTTTCCAAGAGTCACCTCCTTGAATCTCGTTGCTTTCATCAGGAATAGCTTCTAAGTCTGGCACCTTGCTTTCATCATCTGTTAAACTCTGTTGCTCTTCAATTGGAAGATTCTTGACATTATTCGCAGCGACCATGTCTGGGATGTTAGGGTTCTCTTCAGAATCGTTTTCTCTCTCCTCTTGCTAAAAAGATAAATACGGCAAGATATAGAAGCAGCTGTGCAAGCTCAGTCTTCAAACATGTCCATGTTAGAATCACAAATAATTGAGTAAAAGCTTTAAGCAAAAAAGCAACCCACCTCTTTCTCCCTCTCTTCTCTGCGTCTAGCGGCTTCTTCTCGAACCCTGCCAAGCCCTAATGAGTTGATAACAAGTCAATTAATGTGGTGAAACAGACAAAATTAAAAAACGATAAGTAAGTGACAAATACATAAGATAACCCACATTGAACACTTTCCATTATCTTCATCCTTTCCTGGTTTGCCCATCGCTCTCGTTCTTCTCTCTCTGCTTCTCTACCTCCACGAGCCCTAGAACATTAAATCCCTTCTTAGATTCACAACATCTTTCCAGTGGTAGCAGGCTAGAAAACTCAAATTAACAGCTTACCAAGCTTCAGCACAAGCACGCTCCTTAGGAGAAACTGGTCGATCGTCAAGGTATTGAAGATCTTTCTGTGGAAAAATCCGTAAATCTGAGCATGATGATCAATTGATTATGAACTAAGGATGATGGTAAACTAAAATTATCGAGCAATATACTTACGCATTGTAATATCATCGTTTTTCTATAGTTTTTTATCAATGGTATGACTTTGTTCCCCATCAAATTCAATACTCTCTAAAAATATCAAACAAAGTAAATTGTATTCTTTCTAATGTAATTCACCCTGTAAAGTGAATTTAGCAGAATCTCTAATTGTTTATACGTACAAGACTTGGCATTGCTGATAATACATCTACAATACCAGGGTCTTCTATCCGATTGTTGGACAGGTCCAAGACACTATTTGCAAAATCAGAAGTTGAAATAATTCCACATGCTAATATTACTATTGCTTGATAAAACATGAATAGAATGTGATATCTGCAAGAATGTGGTAACATGTACCTTATGCTAGCACATTCCGTTAGATGAGCTATATCACCAGCTGTCTTTATTCTGTTTTGAGCAATTTGTAGAGTGTTCAAAGAGGGCAAACAAGCTGAAAGACAACATTGCAGCATAGTTAATACCAATGCCAGACAAATGAGCACATTAGATCAGCTTGGTTGCAAAGGAACTTAACTCACCTAAGTTTTCTATTCTTTCAATAACATTGTTACTGACATTGAGAGTGTCCAGCTTTTCTAATGGTTCAAGGTTCTCTAATCTTGTTAGAAGATTCTGTTGCAGGTATCTGAATAGCAGAATGATAATAATAACTAGATCAGTCTCAAATATACCCTGGTATTATTTACTATCTTCTTCTAGGGTTTATTTGACATTGATGTGAAGATACAAAGGGGAAAATTCACTCACAAGCACTTCATCTCCTTTTGATTTTCAAGTCCTTCAATCTTTCTAATTCCATTGCATTCAAGCCATAGACACTTCAACCCAGTGTATTCTTCGAGATTTTCAATCTTACCAAAGCCTGATAAATATTAACAAATAAATAATGGATGGTTACATAACAAACAACCTTAGCTTCTTTACTTTATCGATGTTGTGACGCTCGATGTTCGTCAAATGATATCAATTAAGACCTCTAAAATGCAAACCTTTAAAATGCAGATACAGAACATCGTTCAAATAAGGAGTTGTATAAAGCTTTTGCTCTTTGCATAACTGTCTCAGTACCTTTGGCGTTATTCTAAAAGCATAATATCCAAATAAAAAAAAAGCATGAAAAATATAATAATTTCATAGATTACTTTATTTAAAGTTATTTTTACCTGGGGAGTTTATCATCATCTTCATTCTTTATTTCGAGAGTTCCAGGCATTGTGAATACTTCAGTTAAGCAACAGCGAAAATAATTAAAAGACAACCTTTGCTTGCTACTCAAAAAATGTAAGGCAGTTGATTATCAATAATCGTATTGTTGCCATTAGTAACTCAGTACACCATCATGACTGTGCGTTATCGTAATGCTGCGGGGACCGTGCAACTCCTCCGCAGTTTCCTGTCAGATCGGCAGCCGGGGACATAATTCAAAGAACCCGTTCTCGGGGGGCGGATTCCATGCGAGCGGGATTTCAGGGGCCAGCGGCTTGCTCCCGGGGGCCGGGTTCCAATAAATTTGCTCCCAGGGGCCGGACTCCAATGGGGCAGACTCCCAGGGGCCGGACTTTCAGAAGTCGCACCCCTAAGAAAACCTTTCCAAGGAGCCGCTGAAAGACACCCGCATCTAGGACCCAATTCCAAATATCACATTCCCAGTGGGGCTGAAAGGGCTTCGAGACTTGATGCTGATATCACATTGCGCTGCGCTGCGACGGCGATTGTAGGTCACTGCGCAGGTGCATGCAAATTTAGGCCAAGCGGAACGAAACAGATTTTCAATGTCGGAAGCCTCAACAAACCAAATAAGTTATCTTTCGAGCAGTTTTATATTTATAGCTCAGTGGTTTGGATTGATTGCTTCAAGGGTGTAAACTTCAGATTTGGTGACAAAGCTAAATGATAAGAAAGTGATTACATGTAGAAGCTTTACTTGTATTTTAGCTAAAGTGAAATCAGATCCAGTCACGTCACGTAAAACCAAAAATTGATGGCTGGAAATTCTGGTGGGGGTGTTCCAGTGAAAAAGAAGAAAGCGTATGTATCTATATATCTTCGCATTTTATTTACAAAATTTATTGTTAGGTTCTTGTGGATTCAAAATATTTGTTTTTTTGCATTCCTTAACAGGTTTACCGAATAATAAACAGGCGATTTCATTTGAGGAAACCCAATAATTTGTATTTTTTTTGCCCACTCGATCCGACCATGGTCCATTCCATATCAGCTTTCGAATATGATGATCAATTTTGTTTCCTCCGTCTTAACAGTTCGCAAACTTTGTTCTTTGCATTTGCATCATTGTTATGTTAATTTTGATTTCAGAGACCTAAAAGTTGTTATTATTGGAGATGCAGATGTTGGAAAAACCTGTCTTGTGCACAGGTATCTTAATGGTGAATTTCCAGAGGGTGTTCCCACTGTGAGTTGCCTCCTCAAGAATGTTATTGTCAATGTCAATCAAGTCTTGTTCATTTGTAATGGATAGAAAGTCACCATGTTAAAACTTCATTAATCCAATTTTTTTTTATTTTTGCAGACTATTGGAGCAGCATTCTTCTTGAAGCAATGGGATTCTTTTAATATAGCAATTTGGGTATTGTGATTACTCTTACATGTCTCGACTATGCTATTAGTTATTTATCATTACTATTAGTTATTTATGATTGTTATTAGTTATTTATCATTATTATTAGTTATTTATCATTATTATTAGTTATCTTTTATTTGGATTCCTTCCTCTGAGGTGTGATTTTGATTATTAATGTTAACGTCATAGGATACCGCTGGAGAGGAGAGATTTTCTAGCCTATCAGGCTTCTATTGCCGAGGTGCAAATGCTGCTATCATTGCTTACGATATCAAAGACAGACAAACATTTGACTCAATTGACTCCAAATACAGAGAGCTTCTTGCAACTGCAGCTGACCATTGCGCTATTGTTTTAGCTGGCACCAAAAAAGACCTTGTTACTGAATCAAATAGGGAAGTTAGTGAAGAAATGGCAATTAATAAAGTTAGAGAATTGAATGATCAGTTTGGTCTTTTGACTCATGAGTCAGGAAGGGCTCCGTTTTTTGAAACAAGCGCATTGACTGGAGAGAATGTAAGGGACATTTTTGGATTTGTGTTTGAAACATTGGTCCCTGAAAGTCGAAAAGATGACAAAGTTGACTTAGGGCAAAATACGATTTCCAAGAAGAAGAAATGTTGTTGAGGGTTTTCAGAGGGATTTTTATCTTTTTAATTAGCGATTTGGGATATAATGACTCTGTAAAGTAATTCTAAGAATTATTAGTTTTTATTGTTGAAGATTGTTTTCTCTGTAATGTTTATAAGAATTTTGTATTTGTATATGAAGATAATTCACAATGATTCGAGCAAAAGGACCTGCCTTGCTGCTAACTAACATTAATTAATTTATTACTTGCACAACCCTGGAGGGGTCTTCGCACATTTCTTGTCGTCAACTCAATTCTCCATCTTTGTTCCGAGCAAAATTAACTAATCAATTGAGCTTCCTAACTTTGAAGGCTAACATTAAACAGATATCATAGCTGGTAGGGTTTTATTTAGTGTGCCTCGTCAAGGTGGGCGGTTCCATATTCATGAACAGCGAAGTTTTGGGGGCGTGAGGCGTGACAGGACAGAAATCATATGTTGTGATACTGTCAGAGTTACCACGTGCATTTGGAGCTTTACAGACATCTGCCCAAATCAAAGTTCTCGAAAATAGGACATGCTGAGGTAAGTTAGTTTTAATATTTTTTGAGTTTGTTGGCTTGTTTCGAGCTTTGAATATTAGGGCGTTAGTTCATGTTTACAGCAAGATTCTGCTCTGCGGGTGCCATGCCTTAGTCATTTGGAGCCGGGCCTAACACACATCCAGCCCAAGCATTTATTGATAGCATCAATAAAAATGCTGGAAATAGATAAATTCGTTTTCATTTAGGAATTTTAACATTACTTAAGATATAGTTAGCAACTTTGCGAAAGTAGATATCAAGAGAACAGTCTGAAGAAATTCATAATCATAATGATAACCATCCACTAGCAAACTCCAAAACAACCTTATCCGAATGCAAAGAAAGAGATTGTTTAAAGCATTTCAGGGCACATCCACTGTTATGCAGTTTTTAAATAGCCCTTCATAAGCTAGATATGGTAGTAATACATCAAATGATTATAACACCAGCAAAGAAAACAATTAGTTATATATATCAAATGTTATTATTAAATTTTGGTCAAGTTTGTGCAAGTTATTATTTCATTACATATCTGCATCATCTTCAATTTCCCTATCTTCATATCTCTCTTCAATATTTTCATCTCTTTTCTGCTTCATGCAATTTGAAATCAGGCTTTTTATATCTTCCTCCATAAGTGAAGGAAAATATGTTTCACTGTATCTTTTAACTGGTTTGCCAGTGTGGTCGAATAGAAATTTCTCAAAATTCCACTGGATGTCACCAATTTTGATTGGCTTCCACAGCACTGTACTTGTTGTTGCTATAATTGGGTCAGGACGTGGACATAATGCCTATGAAAAAGAAAAGAACATCTAATTACATTCCTGGTTCCATACCTGGTCTGCATTTTAGCGTGGGGTCATGGTGATGAAAGATTAACTTTGTTGCTATACAGAGATTATTCAATTTTTATCATTCTTTTTAATTCATTTCTATACTTTTTCTAATATCTATTTCATCGTGATCCTCTTAGTAAATTCGGCAATAGGCCCCTATAGAAGTTGAAAATGTTCCCTCGTTCTTTGAAATTCGATATTTTGTGTTCCCCGATCCTTGCTTGTTGTTGTGACTGTTTCCGTGTTGTGTTCCTATCTGATTATCCTCATCTATCTACAGCAAGTTATGGATATTTGCAGAAATGTTTAAGATAGCTTACTGTGATCCAGGAGAAAAAGCTATCTGCCCCTGCTCCATTGACTTCAAGCTTGGAGAAAAGTGTAAACTTTGGCACGAATCCATTACCAGGCCTGACATATTTCAATGTATTCATGATCTCACTATCCTTGCCTGGCTCTTGATTAGAAAATTGTGCGCAAGGAAAGCCGAGAACCTGCAAACTACAAGTCTTCCTCGCATTGGGCCCATACTTTGATATTAATGCATTCAATCCAGTATAGGTTATTGCAGTCAGTCCTCAGAAAGACGCAACATTCACGGCCATAACTACGTGGCCTTGGTAGCTGCTGAAATTGATCGTTTTTCCTCCAAATTCCGGCAGTGTTTTTCTCGAGAAATCGTACAAATTCTTACTAGATTTTCCGCATGTTGATGCAGATTTAACCGCTCCACAACTTATCCCATTTGAAGCAATGAGCAATAATATACTCAAAAGTTTATAAAGATTTGAAAACCCAGTTGCCTGGTCTTCCATCTTGAGAAACATAACAGCTGTCTCTATCTGTTTGATGGAGAAACGTATATCTGATGTTTTTATTACGTTGGCTTTTGTATATTGCCCTTGTGGGCGTAAGGCCGCAGACAAAGACAGGCGCTCAGGCATGTGACAATAGAAGGTCACATTTTGCTTTCAACATCAATCACTATCAATTTCCTTAAAGTACGTGGCATGATCTATTGAAGAGATTTTTACAGCAGCCATTGATCAGAAAGGACAAGAAGATTTCACATGGCCTGCAAATAATACTTATACATGTATTTATCCTAAATAGTAGTTATATTTATTCAACAACAGCGTAGGAGTCGAGAGGCCGAGGGGGCACGTACCCCCACTTTTTTGCAAAGACATGAAATATGCCCCTTCTCTATAGATAAAAAATTGCCCCTTCTAAGACTAAATATATCACGTGACATGCCCTTTTACTCTGCTATACCCCCATTTTTTTAGTACTCTCCTATACCTCTGTATTTATCATTGCAATACATATATTTGTTTATACGTTCAAATAATTTGATCCGGGGGGAAGGTGCTCCCATACTTGACCAGTTACAGGTCGAGCAGTTCCATTGGGTAGTTCCATCCATGGGACAGCTCTCAACAGTCTTACAAATGGGCGCTTGTGACAGTTCTTCGCATTTTTGTGCGAAAATGTTTTTCTGCCATTTCAAGTTTGTTTTCGTACGATCGAATCCTGTAATCCAGATCGTTTAGCAGTCCTGTAATCTCCTGTATCTGTCTTTGGCATTTCTCAAGGCAATTATTTGCGCCTGAAACAAGAAAGAAAAAACAATTTAGTCGAGAGAGCCAGTGTAAATAGTTGTTCGAGGATTGATTTGCTGTTTCTATTACAGAATTCTTTTCTTTGATTTTCAGCGCAGATCGCACCATGACAACATCATCCACCAAAGGACATTTAAAGAACACAGGGCGTCTATAGTCACGACTTACCGAGTTCACCAGCGGACAGAAGAAACCGATCAAGCCCGGACACCATTTCCGACACTCTTTGGTAAGTCTTTCTGTAATCTTTTCTGAACTGTTGTATCTGTTTGGATCCGGAATCCGTCAAGGGATGACTGTCGGCTGCATCAGCCAAATTCAGGGACATTGTTGAGGTGTATCTTCTTAGGTTCCCTTCCAAGTCGGATACCCGTCGGCTCATCGTGTTCACGTATTTATCATAGCTCTCTTGCAGTAAATCAAGCAGGTCGAGCATCAGCTCTGATATGCCTGGTGTCAGGTGACAAATATCTCCCTTTACTCTGCTTGATATCCAGTCCTTGGTGTCCACTTTCGGTCCGTCAACTTCATCCTGTAATACGACCGATCGAAACATAGTATGACGTCAGTAAACATCATGTCTATCACAAAGTAATTCACCTCAATTTCTTAAAAACACAAGCCAGTTGAGTTTATACACAGGCTATCACAAAGCTGCGTGGATAACAAAAATGTTATCAGTATTCAGAAGGTTGATATTTGGTTTACCTGTTGCGGCACGTCCCCCCCTCTTTGCGCATGTGCGAATGCGAGGCCAGCAGTGCCGGCGACAAGACCAGCATGCACTCCGGGTGTTAATCTATCGTTAAAAGAAATGCCTTGAAAATCACTCGCAATTCATTAATGATTGATTGATACTTGTCATCATCAAGATAAATCAAAGGAACCTTGAGGTGACTCGCGACAGATGGCTTTTATTTCACTGTATTATCCAGAAAGTGAAGAAAGTAATATTAAATTAAAGGGCTTATGCAGCCTGAAATGAGAAGGAAACGATTTTCTTACGGAGATGGAGAGAAAAAGATCTGAGTATCACTATGAACCTATTTTGAGTGTTTTCTGACGAGTTTAAGTATATTTTTTCCAAGCTCAAACACAGCCAGGTCTGCGCTATATTTTCCTCACATTATGAGTCAATTCTCGTTGCTTTCAATTAAAACAGAAATGTTAACAAATTTTGAAAAAAATAAAACTTTCAAGATTTTGATTCAGTGTGACGTCAGAATGAACCGTGCTATTGTTCTTCAACTATTGTTCTCTGAACAAGAGCTGCCCGGCCTGTGTTGAAACAGTGTCTGGCTAAAATCTTTTCAAAATGTCATGTCGGATTTCGAAAATAGTAGCTCAAAACAAATTCCTCTGACAACGAAGGACGAAGTCTTCCTGAGGATAGCGAAGAAGACGAAGACTATTCAGTAGTCAGTTCGTATAGCTGAAACTCGCACGAAGGAGAACCTCTTGCAAGAAGACCCAGAGCTTGGTACGGCAGTGATGATAAAGAATCGGGTTGTGAAGGCCTACCTAGATATCTCTGAAAGAGCTGGATGCCCGTTTTGAAAATAAAACTTATGTTGATAATTGGTTAGTTCATTTGTTATTTAATAAATTATTGGCAACTGTTAAACATTAATTCTATGGAATCATATGAGTTTTGTTCATTGTACTGTTTTGTCTTCAGTTGTTACGGTCCAATCCAGGTCTTCAGAAGAGTTTCGTCTTGCGAGACTTATGGAGAGAGAGACGAATTTAGTGTTGGCGCAGCAAATTCAAAAAACCTTTGTTTTGAGACCACTCACGCAAACATTTTGACTCCAGTTTTCGATCTTGTTTCATCAAGTTAAAAAACTATCATTTTCCAAAACAAAAATGAAATACTATAATTGTTGTATTAGTTGCATAAGCATACAGCTAGAAAACTTTCTTCTTTTCACCTGATGCTTCCAACGAGTCAAAAATGCTCCCCGTCTCCGTGCGTGATCGTGCTCGTGGTCCCCCCCCCTGCCACAGCGTGCCCAGCATCTAGTATGGTACGTCATGTTGTTTGTTATTTCAACAAGTTTACATTTTATCCAATGAAAAACTTGCAAAGTGATATCATACTTGGTTGCCTCACTTCAAATCAAAAGTGAACGTTTGAATCTGAGGCACATACCTTATATGGGCAAGTAGGAAGTCTACACAGACACAGACACAGACACAGACACAGACACAGACACAGAACACAACATTTTCCCCACTCACCAACATATACTCGCTTGCGCATGCGCGTCGCGAGTCAAAAAGTCAAAACTCTATCTTGTAAAAGTACAAAAAGGAAGTGTCTTTCTGAAGTTGTTACCTGTGAATACGTTGAAAAAGAAGGCCATTGTTTTGGCCTCTGCCAAACAGCCATGTGAAAACATCTTTATAGTTTGCCACATCACATTTCAAACTTGTGTACATTCGTCCAAAAAATCTTCTGATTTCCAAAATACGATACATCTCTTTCAAATTCAAATATATTCCAACAACAAAATTTCGTCTTGAATGTTTCAGCTTTTCTCTGATCGTTTACTTTTCTCCTGTTTCGTTTGTTCTTTGTGTCCTTCTAAACGTTTATTTCGTGAATTATCGTTGAAGTCAGCAACGGTTACAACTTCAAAGCAATTGTGAATATGTATCTCTCAACTTATTTTTGCGAGCGACTGCGATTTACCACCGTTTATATTACATTGAAACAGGAACTTTCGTCATCTTCATGACACCGATATCGCACAGCACACAATTAGTCACGCTGATTAAATAACGATGCTGATAGATATTATGCAATATCTTTTTGTCTGTTTCTTGAATTTACTTTCGTGTTCCCGGAGCAAATTCGTCCAAAGTCTGTTTTCTTGCAGGTACAGGTACACAGAAGTCTCATATGTCAATATTAATATTTACATTTACAGTTTGTTGACAATTGTGCTGCACGCAAATGCAAAACAGAAATGAAATTAGATATATACGGCTGAAATATCACCCACCAACAGTTGAATATCGTTGTTGTTGTTGTCATGTGTAAATTCCAATTGACCCATATGCGGGAAAAACGTGCTCCACTTTTGGGTCATGTGATGTAACCATGATGGTGTTGATGATGACAACCAGCACAAGGTCTAGAAACTCCAACGTGCCAGCCACGAATGAGTCGGGATTTATTTTTGATCCTTTTTTCCTGAACCTTTTTCTCCGAACCGTCATGTAACGAGGGGCGTGTGTATGACTGGGTGAGAGAAAGTATTTCTGAGAAATGTTCTGCATCAACTTTTGATAATGCGATCAAAGGGCATTTATGACGTCAACGTTTATTCTTTTTTAATTTTCGAATTAACAAAGGGGTAGAATTTAGAAAAATACCGAGTGATAGAAAAAGCAAAATAAAAAATTAATTCATCAATACTTAATTATCGAATGACAGCGTGCCTATGATTAAAAGGAATTAAATACAAACTTTTGGTCTAAATAAAACGCAATGATAATTCATGTGACACAAAAATAACTATACTTCCGTGCAACGAGGCATTTTCGAGCAAATACAGAAGGATTTCCAGGGATTTTTTCTTACCAGGATCATTGGGGGAGGGGGCAAATCCTTACAGGGATTTACCCATTATCTAAGTGTAAGAAATCATTAAACATCTAAATACTACATAAAACATCTAATGATAATATTATCAAAAATCAGTTATACCAAGGATAAATAATCAGTTAAGCAATTAAGGTCTTTCAGAAGGCATCATATTTACAATGAGCCTACAACTTCATAACTTGTCCCCAACGACGTGAAAGATATAATCGAACGACACATGTTGAAGTTGCGTCATGCTAGATATACTCAAAGATAAAAGACTAATTAAGCAGTGACCACATACAGTTTGAAGGTACATATAGAATGGAAATAAACATAATAAACCCAGTGAAAAAACGATTTTCTATCACATATTTAAACCGATGATATGATTTGGTTATTGATATATCTAGTGGTAGGTTCACCGTCCCATTCATCTGTTTCATCTTCTGACAAATCCTCGGCAATGTCTAAGTCACATGATCTTGTATCATCTTCGTCACTGGTTGTTTCACAGATGCCTTTGTTATTCAATGGTATTCGAATAGACTGGATTTTCGCATTGTCACTTTCATCTGGGCAGAAAACATCTGGTACCAGTATTGTCACCTCCATCTTGGAAAAAAGGAATACATTTAATAATTTAATAAGAAATCAATAAAAAACTGGCATGTATTGTATGGACATAAGAAATCTTTCTTTCGTCAATTACTTCAGGTTTACGCTCAGGTTCATTATTCTAAAATTCATGATAACACAATGCCGTAAATTCTCTTTTTAGTCCCCCGGGGGGCTTATTGCAACCAACCACTTTTGAGGGGGCTTAATCAAGAGGGGGGGCTAAAAGGAGAATTTACGGTACATACTAACTACATTACATTTTAACGTAAATTATTTTACAAGTCAATACAAGAAATATACACGAGATGGTCCATAACTACGACAAAAATCTTACCCGAAAATCTGGTGGATAAACTTTATGTTTCTTGTCTTTATTAGCTTTGTCCAAATCTTCTTTAGCCAATGAAAGTCTTCTCAGTTCAGAGCCATCTTCATTCTTCTCGATAACATTCTTCTCTCCACCACCGTCTGGTTTGTCAGGAGTGTAGCCACACTTTACAAAGAATGTATTGAACCAAAATATAAGAATACGCTCCTGCAATACAAAAGATAACACCATGTAATGCACAAATCTCCTTTTTCCCCTGTGTTAGCCAGCTTAATTCACGAGTCTATGCTGTTTAAACAATTATTGTCTGTATACGTGTCGTCGTGTCGTGTCGTGTCGTGTCGTGCAAGAGGGATATCGCGAGTTCAAATTACTGTAGCTGGGAATTTCTAGAAATTGCGTGTACCAAACCGCTACATCACCTTATTTTTCCAGTCCTTATGATAGAATTCAACTTTGATATCCCCACAGACGGGTATGGGTGCAGATAAAGGACACTTGATTGTCTTGCTCCTTTTGCCAGTCTGTAGATGAAGCATAAACTATGATTTAGCATAGCAGTTCTCATAACGTGCAATGGACAATGACATGCATACATGGAGTACCATTAATTATGGTCAAGTGAAAATTTACTAAGCGCAGATCAACGATTGACATACGTCGAATATCTTTGATTGGTAGAGTTTGACTCCTTTTTGCCATATGATGAAATACGGAGCTGAAAAACAATTCAAAATATTTCAAAACTACCTCCAATATTAAACCATATGCTGTTACATAGGGGTTGCTTTGTTTACACAGAGAGAGGCTGGTGTTGTCAGAACTTACTGCAGCCTCCATTTGAGATGTTTGGAATTGAGTTCATTTCAAAAGAACATAGAAGAATGGTTGTTGCTGCGTATTGTAGCCTATTCCTGGAAGATAAACAAACCATTATAAGTACTGATCAATGACGGTATGAGAGGCAGATTGATGAAGATACAAAGAAGGAGGCATGAAAGAACTTACCTTATGAAATGGCCGTAGTATTCAACATATCTCCTCTGACTTGGAATCGTCACACCCTTAAAGTGTCAGAAAATTATATCAAGACTTTTCAGATCAATTTTGCAAGTCAACAGTTTTACAGTTAAGCATGATACTAGTTAAAGACTTCCCCTACCTTTTGGTTCAAAGTTCTTGCATTTCCATAGAAACGCAAAGCATCTCTTGTTGACTCGGCATAGCCACTATGGATCAAGTATGAACAGATCATCACACCAGTTCTTCCCTACAAGTGCAATGGGTTGTGTCATTAACAAACATTTGAGAATTCTGAGTTATTGGTTCTTTTTGGAGATGTTTTGATGTGGGCTAAATCATCCAAAATAGGTAGGTATGGATTATTGATAGTAAAGCTTACTTTACCATCTAAAGCTCTAATTATTGAATTAATGAAAAGAATTATGAAGGAGCAAACCTTGCCAGCTTTGCAGTGAACCATGGCAACATTTTCCCCATGGCTATTTAAATACTTGTCCATGTCCTCACAGAATGGCTGGATCAGTTCAAATGGTGGGGCATTATGGTCATCAAATGGGAAGGATGATACTACGGAGTCAAAAACACAAGGAGTCAAATTTTGCATGCAAGCATATGAAATGCAAATACTTGAGTGGTATATATCTGATACAGGACAGATCACCCATACCTCTATGATGAAATTTTGCAGTATCGTACGTTTTCTCAGAACACCTGCAGAACATATAACTCATTATCAACATGATTATGCATTTTTGAGTCTTGAATGGATAGGATAAAGATATTATAAATTACAAAAATTTAAATCGACCTACAAGTTATAAAGCTTGTAATGATCTTTGTGCTTTGTCTCCAAAAACCTATGCAATAAAATGACATGAATTTAATAATGACAGCTTACAATAACCAAATTGTGTTAGTCGAAAGTATAATGTTCCAACATAGGTTTTAGCATAAACAATCAAATGAAATACCTAACAACTTCATCAATATTGTTTCTGTAGACACCTTCCAATTTCTCTGCTGGGAATCCCATTGCAGCTATGTTTGGCTTGATATCTATGCATTGTGTCAAGTTATAATTTCAAGTTTAGCTGTTGATTTTGTTCCCATTGTACTGAAGCAGGGTAATTTTACAAATCCTGAAAAGCTGTTAATCTGTTTCTACATTTTCGCCTGTCATGTCTTTCTGGGGGTGTGCACAACTAAAAGTTGGGGAAAGTCGTATTTTTGCACCACTTCCTCCTCTTGCTGTTTTGCAGAATTTGCAATAAACAAACGCAAATTATGTGCTTAGTCAAAACATAAACATAAGGCTCAATGACTCTGCTTTAACATTCGTATTGGTCAGAGTTTTAAAATATCTCCAAATAATATTTACATAATCAACTTCAAAGGTATACACAATGCAGACACACGCGACCATATCTATTTTAAGAGGAATACAACATTGTTCGTACGGGCTTAAGTTTTGTTATTTGACTTTATTTAGAGGAATTAAATAATAAATTAATCTGTGGTTGTTCAAGATCCTACGTTTCCGATCATTTTGAAGCGATACAGCAAAGCTGCCAAAACAGGCAAAGCCTCATTTTTATCGAAAAGGATACAAGTTAAATCTAAATCAAAACCATCTTGCACATATCGCTTCTTCTTCTTACTGACTAGGTGTTTGACGTTCAACATATTTGTAACGGTAATAAATTTCACTCCAATGATAATAGCAATAAGTAGTTCACAATTTCAAAACAATCTCCAGTAGAATTTGTGATGGGCCTAATTTGCATCTTGCGGATCATAGAATATGAGCTCTGGCTTCAAGGATTGAAATCCTTTGTATTGCGTAATTTTTATCTAGAAAAATTTAGTAATACGATTTTGCCTACCTCAAGGTAAGTATAGTTAAATATAATATGCTTTATGTCTGGTAAAATCTTTAGGAATTTGACTTCAAGTCAAATTTCGCGATAACGTTTCCCATATCGTTTGAGGAAACTTTGTATTGTGAATGGATTGAGCACAATACTAAAACATGGAATCAGAAACCGAAAGTCTAACAGGATTTTGTGGCGATGGACAGGTTTTCAGCGGAGGGCAGAACGATTCCGTGTTTTATGCTAGGCTGCGTAAAGAGCTGTTTCGGTCGGTCCCTGCCCACAATAGATTGTGACTCATCTATTTATCTGTCATCAAAGTTATCTTTCTTGAAGAAATATATGATGCAAAAATCATACTAAAGGTTTAGATAAATTTTAATTTTGCTAACATGGATGAATAACAAAACTCTGATGCATAGTTTCACTTTTAATAAGTTTTTTCAAGTCATTTTAATCTGATAACAAAGCGGAAGTAAATTGAAGCCTTAGGGATAGTCGTTAATAGCTTACATCTGGTCTTGTCTCCAGGAAACCTTAACCACCTTATAATGAGCGGTAAAACAAAAGAATCAAATGAAAAGGAAAAGCAATCTATTATAGTATCCATAGTTGATTTGCCAAGATATTTTTTGAGCCATTGGAGAAGACAAATTCAAATAAACCAAAAATTGATTTAATCTATTGAGTGTTGACATCATCAGGTATACAAGTGTTTTTACAACAAAATACTACTTAGAAACGGTTAACAAAAACAATACATAGTAATTACCATAGAAACAGTTAGTGGTTTGATTTTATACAAGGAGAAACAAGGACCTTCACAACAGTAAACATTAAATTGCATTCTTTATGTTCTACTGGTCCATGGTTCAGGTTTTTACTCAACACTGTTCTGTTGTGAAGCATCTTCATCCTCAATTTTTGGAGCCAGGTAGAATCTAAGCAAAAAAGCAAATAATATTAAAAAGATAACAACAATACCACAGACATAATTGTTGGGCTGTGAAAAGGGGGAACATGTGCCTACCGAATATGTCCAAGGTTTTCCATCATGTATTCGATAACGAGGGGTACCTCTTTGCAAATCGACATTTTAACTGTACCTGCCAGAGGTGTGGCCTAGAAAAGAAATCCCAAAACTTCAAGAAAACCTTGAGCTAATGAAAAAGTAATATATAGTAAATATAGTAATCATATAAAATAATATGATATGATAGTAGTCAATTGGAAACTTGATTCAGACCCACCTTTGTGAAGAAATTTAGGAATCGAAGAGCATATGTCTGTGAGACTGGTTCGTTGAGCTCAATGGAAACCTAGAAATATAAAATATAAGAGGATGAGACAATTAAATAATGACAATGAAATCCTCAGTGTGAAAGATAACATACTTGTTCGTCTTCTTTGTCAACTGCCGTATTTTGTCTCAAGGTGATGTTTCCAGATCCAAGGCCTCCCGTGCATGAAAATCTAATGCCATCTTTGGTACATGCGATGTTAACTGAAGAGACAAAGTATGAAGAAGGAAGAGTTATATAGTGTGCACGAATGAAGTCTTTTTGAAATAGTATTCATCAATATTGTTTTCATACCTGTGTCTCCGATCTGTGTAAGATCTCTGCATATCCGTTGTAATTCTGCTGACGGCATTTGAATAACTGCATCGTAATGTTGTTGCTAGGGTGGGAAAAATAGGAGTGCATCATTTTGATTGCTTTCAATGAAATATAACATATAAGAACATGATAAAAGACAATAGCTTACTGGAATTCCAAGATGCTCTGCATCAATATCCATCAGTTTTATTTCATAATCGGAAACCTTTTCTTGATCTGGAAGAAAAATTCAATGATCTGTTTAGCACACTCTACACAAACAAAACATATACAAAAACTATGCACATACTCTGAAAGGTAAAATAACGTAACATAAGCTTACTTGGGCTTTCGAATATAAATTGTATGCTATCAGCATTATCTTCTGCTTTCATGGTTACGATATCGTCATTACTTCCACATTTCAGAATTTTCGACAAACTGTAAATCAAATAAAAGGCCCTTACAATATAATCTGTTATTCGCAGTCCTTGTTTTGATGAAGGCATAACGGATAAATTATTTACCTTGGTAAAGATAGGCCGAGTGTCATGGTTCGGTCACACCTGTATGGATCAAAACCGTCAGCACGAAGAAGCAGGAAGACCAAACTGACGTGACTTGAATCCATTGCCTGGGCACTGATACCGTCAGCTGTGCACTCGAAATTGCATTCCGTCACAAAGTCCTTCATTGCTTCGACGCATTTCTTCAGATAGTTTCCTTGGGTTAGTCTTGCTTCCAACATTTTTATTTCTGAATTCTTATTTCTGATGTTTAAATGACTTTCAAATGACTTTGAATACAAAAGCAGAGTGTGCTTGTAACCTAAAAGTAATATATAAACGTTTTATCGTTGCAATCGCTAATATAACTAGATCAGGTCGAATTTGCAAGCAATTTTCGTCGAACTTTTTGCAAATGGGCCTAACATGTAACATGGAAGCTGATTTTAATACAACTGATCAGCGTCCAACAATCGCAAATTATTAAAATAAAAGCAAAAAGTTAACAAATCGTCATTCATAATGATCATCGAGCTTGAATACTTACGAGAATCTATGCTATGCAGAAGATTGCAAGCGATAAAATAACCTACCTTCCCTCTATCTTCCAATTTGGCGCCAATTTGGTTGATGTGATGTTGTGTTAAATTATTCTTTAGGAACAATCGATTTGGCGCCAAACTGGGGTTTACGCGCGAAGCACAGCCCCCTATTCATGCTGCCTCGTTTTAAATTGTCAAACTTTTGCTACTTGGTGCAGACCTCGTGAGATACAAGCATTTAATGGAATGCAATAGAGAAAATAGGATGTCTTCTTAAATATTTAAACATAATTAAATAATATACATTAACATGCAAGGGAATTTATGAGACAGAATTATCCACAATAGAACCAGAACAAAACCTCCAACTCTACTCTGCACATTTCTCCTCGTGAGAAAGTTTTGCATTGCAAGCTTCTTTTTTCCAAAATTCTGCTTTTTCTTCTGCCTCTGCTACTTTTTCCTCCAATGCGTCAATCATGGCCCTGGCCTCTTGCAATCTTTCCATGACAAATACTCTTTCCATTTCGACAAAACGAGCTTCATCAATCAGATCATTGTATTGTTCACTTGTCTTTCTCGAATCCATCACATATTCGCCCAGTCCTGCTAAAGTCTTCTCTGTATTACGTTCACATTCTCTGTGACTCTCTCTGAGATCTTCATTAAGCATTCTGTAATTGTTTACACTCCTTGCCAATCCCTTGTTTGTTGTGCAAATTGATTGGCATTTTAATAAGAGATCTGAAATATGTGTATCTGTAGCTTTAAAATCTATCTCTGCCAAGAAGCCGCATGTTGGATCATCGTCACTTTGTGCCTGGGAAGAAGAAAATTTGAAAACACCGCTTTCGTAATTACCTCAAAATTCCGCAAAGATATCTCTCAATAGTGAGATAATTATCATAATTATGACGAGTATATGATAATTATGATAATTTATTATAATTAAAATAAATATATCCATAAACTATAGATTCTTACTGTCTATACTGGCATCACCGTGCTCAATGTACAGAAGTACAGAGCAATAATAGAATAAATAGTAATAATAGAATAGAATAGTTTCTATCCCCTAAACTAGATACTATAGCAGATCTTTTTCAAAGCACCTCGATTGGAGGAGCATTCATTGTATTTTCCATTGAAAGGGACCAAAGGACTATCTATATTGTTTTAATTGTAAAAAAAAACCATAAGTCTAAATATGGACTGGGGGCGTGATTCCAGTTTGTTTTTTACGAAGGACCTTTTTTACTTGTATTCTCATACCTTAACTTCTTCGTTCGTGCTGACGACTTTATTTGTTATTGCATGAGCATCACATAAATCTTCTTCACAGTTCAAACTTTCATCGTTGTTGGCCTCAGCGATCTTTTCCAGCTTGTCTTCACAGACACTTTTAACAGCGTCTTTATCAGCACAGTAAACAAATCTTTTCATTTCCAAATAAATTAATTCATTTGCCACACTGATTTTCGATTTCAAACAGACAAAAGCAAGAAGCAAATTTTCACTATTGTTTTCATTGATTGTTCCCAGGCATTCCTTCGATTCTTTTTTGCAAAGCTCAAATTTACTTTCATTGCCGTCCGAATGTTCTTTCTCCTTCCAAACACTAGAACGCAGTGGAGCTCGTTTGCTCAAATCAATGCCACTATCCTCAACAAATAATGATGCATTGTCAGCATCTTTTTTAACGCTATTTTTCGAGTTAAAGTCCATATTTCATCAAGGATATATAACCTGCAATCTATATTTACTTTTCATTTGACAGTTACTTTTATTAAAATCAATACATTCTTTATTCGAATGACGTGTTCTATAGCACACGTCTACAGTTCATCATGAAGTCATACACTGCTACGAGTATACACCATATTTGATTGGCTTATCTACTGGTTGTTAACTTTTATTCACGGCCAGAAACGCGAAAGCCCAAAGAATTTCATATTGTCGTGGGCATAAGTTGATATAAATGAATGCCTCCAAATGGAAGCAAAGTATCGTAGGCCCCAGAAAACTGAGCGCCCGTCATGCATACTCTTATGCAGTAACCTGTATATGACGCTGCGCATACACGCTCACCTTTAGGGCCTCTAATCCTAATCCTAACCCTAATTCTAACCCTAACCCTAACCGACACACCATACACTGTCAGTAGCACTACGTCATATAGACTCCTGCGCAGTGGCCTATATATGACACTGCGCATACACACCCACCTTTACGGCCTCTAACCCTAATCCTAACCCTGACCCTAACCCTGACCGATACACCATACTCTGTCAGTAGCATTACGTCATGTATACTCCTGCGCAGTAGCCCATATATGGTACTGCGCATAAACACCCACCTTTGCGGCCTCTAATCCTAACCCCAACCCTAACCCCAACTCATACACCATACACTGTCAGTAGCATTACGTGATGTATACTCCTGCGCAGTAGCCCATATATGGCACTGCGCATACACACCCACCTTTACGGCCTCTAACCCTAACCCTAACCCTAACCGATACACCATGCACTGTCAGTAGCATTACGTCATGTATACTCCTGCGCAGTTAGCCCATATTTGGTACTGCGCATACACACCCACCTTTGCGGCCTCTAACCCTAACTCCAACCCTAACCCTAACCATAACCCTAACCCCAACCGATACATCATACACTGTCAGTAGCATTACGTCATGTATACTCCTGCGCAGTAGCCCATATACGGTACTGTGCATACACACCCACCTTTGCGGCCTCTAACCCTAACCCCAACTCTAACCCTAACCCCAACTCATACACCATACACTGTCCGTAGCATTACGTCATGTATACTCCTGCGCAGTGGCTTATATATGTCACTGCACATACACACCCATCTTTAGGAAATTTAAATTACAAATTCATCAAAAGACAAAGTAGATGTTCTCCTCGGGTTTTGAACCAGGACCTCGACCTTAGCGTGCAGGTAAGTTACCATTAGTCTACAGCAGCACTTCTTAGGAAAGGGGAATAGCATAAGGTCAAAGGAATCAACGCATGAGACGTATAGCCATTCTTCACCAGTTGATATTAGTCATTTACCGTGACGCTCTACACACAAACGTCATGCCACATTTGAAATTGGCCGGCACAGCAAATCATTCGGGTGCGCTTGACATAGGACTGAAGCAAGCTAATTTCTAACCCCTGGAACTACTTCAATGTTCGGTGAAAGCTTAGTCGCAGGTTAACAAGAAAAATTAGAAAAAGAAGAATACTTTTAAGATCACTTTCGTTTTGTTTCTGGTTATTGGTATTATATCACATCATCACTCATTGTAACAATGTTAACTACTATTTTAGAATTTACAAGATACAAATCTTGTCCTTCTCTCTTCTTCTCTTTCTTTTTTTGTGTGGAAATGAATGATTTCTTTTCCTCGGGGTTTTTCTCGGTAGCCTCTGTTTCATTTCAAGTACAAACACGAGGCTTCTGTTGCAATATTTGCCCTGTTCTGTTTTGTCGAAAAAAGGCGAGCCCACTGTTGCAGCTTTTTCTTATCTTTATTCAACAAGATGCAGGTGTTGATTGAATCAGTTAAGACTCAAGGAACAAACAAACCCAACTTTTGCTATAGAATCGCTCAAAGCCTCACCGGAATATCGACCCAAGTAACGCCGACTTTTAACATTTAATATTTGCTTTCGCAGACCTGAAAAGATCGCGCAACCGGTTCGCCAAATCTATTTACTTCTTCAACAGCAGAAGTGGAAGGAACTTGAGGCTGCTTTAATGTGCAGGTATGTCCATACATTATTTCTCTGTCATGTTACATCAGGTATTCTTAATTTATAACTCATGCAAGCCCAAGCAGCCCTTGTTATCTTTTTATTTTGTTTACCCTTTGTCATGTTATTGATGTTTACCCAAAAAATTGAAGCTTTTTGTTTTTTTGCGGAAGTGCGACAAAAATATTATACCACACAAAACCTCATGCCATCTAAGAAACAAGAGAATAAACTACAATTAGCTACCTTAACTTCTAACATTACGTACATACGACATACGATTTTACCATGACAAGATAAAAATGGGTAACAAAAACATAATAAAGGTTTTGTTGATGGAATGGTTTTTGTGATGGCACCTTTCAAAATTTTTCCCATCGGAATTGTCTTCAATATTAAAACAATCCCAAGGGTGTCGAGTCGACTGCTGGCTCACGTTATGGTACAGTAAACGCCCGCATATAAGAACCAGTGAATTACGAACCTTCTAGGCTGAAGTCCTTACTCAAAACAATAGAAGAGACAATAGGCTATTGTATTTGAACAATAGGCTGGATGCAGAATTCACGGGTTCTTATACGCGGGTGTTTACTAATTTCCATGTGATAATTTGAATTGCGCTTTTGGGAGAGAGGGAGAGAACAGGTCACAACGGACAGTATAGATTCTGGAAAATGATTTACAGCATTTGAATCATTTATGAACTTGAACATAATCACGATAAGATTGTTTTCACATATTCTCTCCTCATAATGAAGTGTTTTCGTCCCTCTGCAAGGTGTTCCAATGTAATGTTATTCTTTATCAGCCAATTTTCGTTGTCGTCTTTCAAGCAATTGAAAAGACCCACACCAACACACGGTGAATTGGTGTGCACATGTAATCATCTATTAACGTAATTAACGCAGGCTTATCGTTTTGAAATTTGAATTGTTTGCTTGCTATGTATTCCCCAAACAACTTGCATGCATGTTGTGTTGTGAATATGAGATATGTATTCTTAATGTGCGTCACTGTGTATTATTACTTGATAAAACATTGGAAAATAACCTTTAATAATCTTTTGGGCAATCAGCATGCTAAACGATCATTTGATGGTTCCAACGTCATCATTTTTTATTTTAAATATATTTCAAAGAAGACAGCTGGTGCTCTATCAAAAAAGATGCCACAACGAATTGAATGAACGTCACCACGAGAAAGGAAATAAACTTTGCATAGATAATTCACCTGTTTTAATACATTGCAGCCAATTTCTTGAGTCTCATTTTAAGGCCATGATCAAGTTTATATCATATATATATTTATATCAACGTTATCAACGTTATCAACGTTTTTTACCAGGTTCGTGTTCAATTTGCTTAGTATTTCACGCAGAAGAGGTGATAAACAGCAGAAAGATACAATTATTTGCCCACGGGTGAAGAAGTTAAAAAAAGAATCTCTATATACTATTCTTGGGAATCGGAAATAAAAGTAAGTAATTCTTGAAACAACGATTATTTAAACCTGTTTACTTTGTTTATTCATTGCATTTTATTTGTTTGCCATTTGTTCATTCATTTAAGCTTAAATTTCTTTGAACCTCTTGTTTTATAAAAATCAATCATTTATGTTTAATTTGACTGCTAATCAAACAGGTGTTTTTCATTGTTGTTGGAAGGTGCTTCTGTTATTTCATTTCTGTTATCCCTAATATATATTCCAGCAGACATGATACTCTTTGGTTTAGCTGTCTTTAAAGTCGATTTCAAATTCAACAAATTCGACTAATTCAAGCTCATAAAAGAGGATTATTTTTGTTAAAATTTCAAACCCTACAAGGTATTTAGTCCCAAATCGATTCAAAACCAGTTGCGTATTGTATTGTTTCTCATTATTAAATTCTCATACCATTGTTGGACAACTCGAAATTTTGTATTATGACAGTGTTTGTTTCAAAGGTCAACAGCACCCAGGAGTGTGAGCTATTTGTGTTCAAATCTTGATCAAAGCTTTTTGTGTTCTTTATTGATTAAATATTTGTGGCAATGCAAGCCGCAAAAGCTCGTTATACTTCATAATATTCACCGGAAATCCTCCAATAAACCCCCTGCCACGTAAACGAAATTTAGCTGGATTTTCAATTGATATTAAGCTTTCCAAAAACTTTACTTTGCAGTCAACCAACAAAGCTATTTGTCTAAACTTACTGCTATTTACACTGCACTCACTGCACAGCATTGAATTTACATGTATTATACGTAAATGATATGAATTTTGTTGTCGCAGGTCTACAGTGGTGAGGAGCATTCAACATGGAAGTTTCTGAGCTTATGACCATGCTGGGTGATCCTGGAAAGTACCAGAGTTTTCTCTATTTCCTCTTCTGGCTTTGCAATTCAACAGTTGCCATGAATCATCTCATTATGAGCGTCTTTGGTGCTGCTCCTTCGCACAGGTAAAGAAGAATGAATGCACAGCTCTCTCCTGTTTTCGTAAATCACGATTGATCTGTCTTCACAAAGACAGACAATGGTCTTCAACATTGTCTGTCTTTGTGGAAGAAGGGAAGAAGGAAGATCTTTCCATAATCGTTGGGCAAGATGATGACTTTTAATAGATACGGTTGATCTTTCCATAGTCTTTTTGTAAAGTGATAACTTTTGTTAATACTGTTTATTGCCAAGCATATGCTTTAAGAAAGGTCAACAAGTTTCATTTATACCTGTTCTGTTTTTTATTTTAGCTGCACACTACCGAATGGGATTAGGCAGAGTAACTTTACAACACCCTATGGAATGAAAGATGGCAAGGTTTTGAGCACATTTGACAGTTGTAAGGTTTACGAGGGATTCAACGCCACTCTTCGTAAAACAATCGCCTGTCCCAATGGTTGGACCTTCAAAACATCACCAAGAGAATCGTCTATTATAACAGAGGTACATTTATTTTTCATCACCATCAGCACTGCATCATCGAGGACTTTTGTAACACATACACCAAAACCCTGTTTGCTCACAGCGCACACCAAAGGACTCTTGTAGCACACACACCAAAACCCTGTTTGCCTAACAGCACACTGAAACCCTGTTTGCTCACAGCTAGTTATGTTGTCTTCTAGGCAGGTTATTTAACTTGCGAGCCTGAGCTGTAATTTTCTCAAGAAGCCATCTTCTTATGCCTGGTTTCCATATAGTTGTTGAGGGTCGCTGAGGGTCGCTCAAAAGATTAAAAACACACAGAGTCAAACCTTGATTTTAATCCTTTGAGCGACCCTCAACGACCCTCAACGACTATATGGAAACCAGGCTTTATTATTAATAAAAAGTCCAGAAAGCTTTGTATCCTGAGATCGCCAGTGAAGCAAGCAATATCTGAATACTCTTTCTAAGAACAATGTCATTCTTTTCATATCTTTTAGTGGACATTGGTTTGTGAAGATAAGTACCGGGGGAGCTTGGCAATCACAATTTACTTTGCTGGAGTTATGATTGGCGGTGTGATATTTGGAATGATTTCTGATCGCTTCGGCCGTCGGCCCGTTCTCTTGACAACAATGTATTGTCATATTGTAATGGGTATTGGAGTTGCTTTCGTACAAAGCTATGTCGCATTTGTAGTGTTGAGGTTCGTTATAGGATTTCTAATGCAGGTATGACATCATCATATATATATTGTACTTATATTATCGTGTGCTACCATGTGGACATTGTCAATCTGAAGGCCCTCTGTCCTTTTGTCCACAGGGTCTTCAGATGTCTGCTTTCGTGATGATGGTAGAGATGACACCGATAAAACACAGAACGACTGTTGCTGGATTATTTGAGGTATTCTGGGCTGTTGGTACGATTTGGATGGCCTCTCTGTCGTGGATGATCAAGTCATGGAGATACATCCAATTGGCTCTGTGTATACCAAGTGTTCTGATGGTCATTCTCGTATGGTTCGTCATTTGATAAGTTCATTGAGAAAGCTCTCCTTTATCCCCCAGGCAAAGAGTAACTGGTCCAGTCATAAACACATCGCTATAAGATTCAGCTAACGAATTTAGGAGAACCATCTTTTTAACTTTAACTTTCAACTACAATTACTTCTTACTTTTCACGCCTAGGGTCCTACCTGAGTCAATGCGTTGGTACATCACCCATGGCAAGAACAAAGAGGCTCTATTAGTGGCAGCGAGGCTAGCTAAAGTGAACAAGATAAATTTGCCAAAGGACCTTGAAGTGCATGCTAAGAGCACGTTCAGTGGAAAGAAGCCAACAGATTACAGTGTCCTTGATCTGTTTAAGACCCCCATCATCAGAAAACGAGCCTTCGTGATGTTCTACATATGGTAAGACGTGTCTTGACACCTATCAGGTATAGAGTGCGCTGCTAAATGAACCACTTTCACGCCTTAGCTGTTCATTATTCAATGCTCTATTTATTTATATTTACAGGATGGCTTCATCTGTTGGTTACTATGGATTGTCGCTGAGTGCTTCTGGGCTTACTGGAAACAGATACTTGAATATATTCATTAGCAGTTTTGTGGAGCTGCCTGCTTTCGCCATGATCATCTACATTCTAAGAAGGTATTTCCTACCACATGGGCTTGAAGATGTTGCAAACCACTAACCATAAATCCTCGAATAAGCCCCCGGGGCTTATTTGCAAAAACGAAATTTTAGCCTGATTATTGTTCAATATTAAGCAAAATAAAAGCTATACGATGCAGCCAATCAATAAAGTTATTTGTTTAAACTTGTTGTTACTTGCAATACATTCACTGAACAACTTCAATGTCTGGAAACTTGGACTCAATATCCTTGCAAATGGTTATCAGGAAGGGAGCTTATTGGAAGGGAGGGCTTATTCGGAGCTGGAGCTTATTCGACGATTTACAGTAGGTTGTTCTGAATGCAATTATGATTCACCGTGTTATTTCTTTCGCAGATTTGGCCGACGATATCCTCTCTGTCTTTACTTTACTGTCGGTGGAGCTGTCTGCATAATAGCAGGATCTCTACCCCACAAAACAAGTAAGAGGACCTCTTCGCTACTGTTTATCCCTGACAGTTTAACTCCCAACTCCTACGTATCTGACATCTTCTTTTTTGCGTTAAGGTGGGGGTACAGATATCAAAATAATCTCAACAATTATGGCTCTTACTGGAAAATTCTTCATTGCTGCTGCCTTTGCTTCGATTTTTTTGTTCACCTCAGAGCTCTTTCCCACCATCATAAGGTAATATACTCATCTGTTGCGCTCTGCTGTTGAAAATCAATATATCTAAATAGACGAGATGAAAATCACAAAGCAATATAAATCAAATCGTTTCACTTCAATGCAGCCCATTAATATAAATCCTCTGCTTTTTCGAAGTAAATACCATTTCAAGTGTTTTTTAATATGTTTGAATTTTGCAGAAATGTAGCAATGGGTGGGTGCACGTTTTGGACAAGAGCTGGTGGAATGATAGCCCCTCAAATCCTTCTACTTGTGAGTATTCCCACATGTTTGTCTCTTTAGCTATCCGCTCCATTCCAGCGTGGTCCTGCAGAGTTTTAATTTAGCGTAAAATGTTTATGATAAATAACAGAATGGTCTATCATTCAAAAATTCATTTAAGGGGCTTTTGGTGATTTTGATGCTATTTTCAGTCTTCTTGGGTAGGTATTTTGGGAATTCGCAGCTCGACAATTCGTACGAACAGTATATTAAGCAATATCAAATAACAAGTGGCTGAAAAGTAATATTTTCCAGAGGCCTTCTGGTCACTTTGAGACCTTTCCAAGGTCCTGTCCCTGATATACATTTACTATCCTTTCTATTTATATTCAGAGCCATTACACGTTCAAGGAGCTGCCATTTTTGTTGTTCGGTGCCCTGGCACTTGTCGCTGCTGGACTATCACTACTGCTGCCGGAAACCAGGGGAATAGTTCTGCCAGATACCGTTGAAGAAGTGGAGGGCATAAAACCAGTCGAATTGGAGCTTCATAGTGCAGGGGATCCCGATTCGATGAAAAGTGTCTCTCGGGACAATCTTGTCGATAATGAAAAGGTCTGATGCCTCATACAAGCGCATTATATACACAAATATTCACATCACATTTACTGTTTTATCATTATTCGTTTATTTACGCTATTGATTTACGCCATACTTATCATTATTGAAACTTACCGATAAACATTATTAATTAATGATTAACATAACCGTGAATTTATTACTGATTTAATGTATCGACTGCTTTAATTACTTGTATTTTATCATGAGTATTTTATTTTATTTTGACTAAAAAGAAACTATTGATAAATGTAATCATTTGCAAATTGTCTTATTAATTAACTCAAAGTTTAACAGATGACATCACTGTTACAGCAACAACAACATATCGTTTATCTTGACAACAGGGCCTAAGCTCTGTTTTTCCATTTGGAGAATGAGTTATAACTGTAAGAAAGCTTAAAATGGTTGCATTTTTCAAGAAATGATCTTTATTTGCATTTAATTACGCATCAGGTACGTCAATTTTGCATTTTATTTTGAAACCACATATAACTACATCGTTTGTAGACAGTTTAAAGTTTTTGGTTAGGCCCAAACGCTATCAATAATTTATCCTCCCCATTTAACTGAGAGCTTTATTTAATACATTGGAAGCCACTTATGATTACAAATAGATTGCTCATCGAAAATCAAGAATTTAGATTTTTGATATTATGATCATATCAACTGTTTTCATTAGCTAAAAACTCCGTCCGCACAGGATGGATATCTCCGGCGTAAGCTACATGGATTCCACCTTGTTGGACAGGAGAGAGGAGGGGGCGTGAAAGGGGGCGTTTCTCTCTTGCTTTGCTCTGCTGCGCCCTAGCCTGTTTTTGTCTTTTCTTTCCACCAGCATAACATTACTTGTGCCAAGAAATATATTTAAAAAGTATTATGTATTGATGCATACCTAACCCTAGTAGTTAGTTATTTCGTTATCTTCTTTTATACTTTGCAGAAATCTCAATAACGTTCCTAGAGTCCATATTGAGTTTCATAGAAAGAGGACGAAACGATGTTGGTGCCAATTTTCACTTTGAAAGTTAATCACAAGATCCATCCACGCATGGTATCAGTTGGCAAATACGATGGAAAACATCCATGCCTTACTGCCGCAACAACTGCAAACAAGGTATCACATAAAGCTTTATCTTACTGCATCAAAACACACGATTCTTAAGTTAATAAACAGTGTACAGGCTACTTGTATAATATTGAACATCATTTCACCTGCTGGAAACTTGGTATTCATTACAGTAACATGGAGGTTGTATGATAGACAACCACTGTTCTACTCTTTCACATCATTCTGTGTGTGCAAGAACCCATCAAATTTTCAACCTTGGATTGCAGACACTGCAAGAAACAGAAGCTTCTAATACTTCTGTAAAAGGTCTATCAATCCTTGAGGCTTAATAGAGAGGCCTTATTTGAAATCTTGTTTTGAAAATTGGGCTTATTGAAGAGGGGCTTAGTAGAGAAGGGGTTTTAATAGAAACTTTGCAATAGTTGTTATCAAATAATCATTTGTAACTACTAATTACCACACTTCATTACAGGTTTTTATTCACAACCCACACTCCAGACTGAATGTAGGAGGAAGGATAACTGAGTCTGGAAGTGGAACTTCATCTGATATCAACTTATTGAACATAAATCAACATGTCAGCTCCATTTGCACTGGTTCATTGGATGACAGCGAGAGAGATCTACTTTTTGTTGGAACGCCAACTAATCTTCTTGCCTACGATGTGGAGAATAACTCTGATCTCTTCTACAAAGATGTAAGGATCATATCTTAATAGAAAAGCATTATATCCACTACTTTTATTAGGATCCTCTTTCCTTCAATGAACTCTATAACTATGTGATCTCAATTTATAATCCCTGTTGGGATTTTCAAATCCATCTTATCAAAAATGAAATATTGTGGAATGTATTGATCAAGGCAGGTTCCTGCAGCAGCTAAGCTATCTGTTTTGATGTAGATACTGTTCATCTATTCTGCAGGCCCCTGATGGTGTCAATGCACTAATTATTGGGCAAATAGGAACAGACCCAACACCATTGGTTTTCAGTGGAGGAAACTGTTCTGTTCAAGGCTTTGATGCTGATGGCAATGATATATTTTGGACTGTACGTTTTTGCTTACTGCTTTTTGTTGCTTACGTCTGTGTATTTTTACCTCATTTACAAATACCCGATTTAGCATTAAATGAGAATATGCTTGTGTTTTCTGTTCAGTGATTGTCATAATAAGAAGTTTATCATGAACAGGAGTGTTTGTGAGTACGACGTTTCGAGAGATACGTCTATTCTTATTGTGACAATCACTGAAAAGACAAACATGGACATATTTGCGATGGTAAGAAAAGTATCTCTCAAAACCTCGCTCGCACTCATTTCCATTTGTTTCCTAGGTAACTGGAGATAATGTCTGCTCATTGGCTTTGAGTGATTTCAATGAAGATGGCAACTTAGAGGTTTGTTTCGTAGCTTGTTCTGTTACTCATTTTTATTTTTCATTCTTATTTCTCTGTATGTTTATCTTGCTATCTTCATCCATACTTATTGCACCCTTTCGTTATTTATCAATAGTTACTTGTTGGCTCTGAGGATTACGACATTCGCGTTTTCAAAGATGATGAGATCATCGCTGAAATGACAGAGACCGAGGTATGTTCTATTGACACTTAAACCTACTTCCAATCTCCTATACGTTTCTATGTTTAATTGCGTTCTTTTGACAGCGCATCGAAAAACTTGAGTTTTGTCAATATTGTGCAAGACTTTCAGTCGTTCCAAAACAGATTTACCAAAAACGCAGGGAAACAAGGGATTGTGCAGTGATATTACGTCACCTTCAATTGACTCAACTCAAAAACACAATGCATTCAACTGTGCAACGTTTGCTTAATTGTCAACCCTATGAGCTGCATTATCTTTGGTTCGTTCCAGGCTGTCACGTCCTTGTATTCCCTGTATGGAAGTCGATTTGGCTACGCGCTGTCTAATGGCACTGTTGGCGTCTACGATAGGAGTGCTAGATATTGGAGGATAAAGGTATACGCTCAACGCATGCATTCGTAAACATATACAATCGAATCTCGCTATCTCGAACTTGGTTATCTCGAACAGATTCCCATTTCCCCTCGTTCTCTGTTTGTGTGAATTTAGTTCGGATATCTCGAACTCCCGCTATGTCGAACAAATTTTCATTTCCCGTGCGAGCTCGAGATAGCGAGAGTTGACTGTACATTGATTATTGGAATGTGAAAGCATTAGCTCGTACTGGTGTTGACTGAACATGATTCTATCTTTTTGCAGTCAAAGAATCAAGCAGTCACAATATATAGCTTTGATCTTGATGGCGATGGTGTACCAGAGCTTGTAACAGGCTGGTCCAATGGCAAGGTAACTGTATCATAACACTGTATTTATCATTTTAATTTCAGTTCATGCCTTGCATAGTCTTAGTCCCTCTGTAGCTCCATGTGACTTCATAGTGGACGCCAATGTAAATGCCATTGGCTGTTGGTTGCAGGTGCGTTTGATGCTAATGTTTGCTTTCATGCATCAATAGGTCGATGCAAGAAGCGACAGAACTGGTGAAGTGATGTTCAAAGACAACCTGGGTGCTGCCATAGCTGGAATCGTCGATGCTGATTACCGTATGGATGGAAAGCAACAATTAGTAGTTTGCTCCATGGATGGGGAAGGTAAGAACTGCTTTTGATGTATTAAGATGTAAAGGGAAAGCTTCAAGAGCACTTTACGCTACGAAATGCTGAGCTGAGCTGCCACCACATCATGCTAACGAGGCTTGGTAACTGGGTGGGTTCGAACCCACAACCTTCGGCCTCTCACGCCGACGCCCTACCTTTAGGTTATCCATTAGGTAGCTAATTGTATGCAGTGGTGATTTTCGAAATCTGTTTTTGTTATAGTTCGAGGGTATTTACCTTCGTCAGCTGAAAGCAAGAGTGTCGCTCTTGGAATTAATGCAGAACAAGATGCCCTCAGAGATCTGGCATCCAAGAAACAGAACCTTCTCCTAGAGTTGAAGAATTATGAAGAGAATATAAAGGTACGGATTGTGAAACTTTTGTCATCTTCTTTCTTGCTGGACAGGATGGGGTTATTTCTCCTTATGCTCGGATATCTACTGTTTTCTCTGTTTACCAAGTGACATTTGGTTCCATGCAAGATGTTGATCTTCGTGCTCCTTGTGTTTCAGTTTGGACGGCAATACAAAGATGGGGACCATCGAACTGGCGATGTTGGAATCATTCCGGCAAATACACAGCTGCAAACTTCACTAGTCGTTGCTTCGAGTGGAGACAATCAAAAACCTCATGTAACTCTCACCATCCAGGTATGCGACGCATTTTCAATCTCATTTCTGCTCCATCTAGAGCTCTTCGCAATCAAAACATTTTGTCATAGCAGGCGATCACTTTTCATAGCTTTATATAACGAGGGGGTTATTTTTGTACAAAGGTAGGATCAAGTGTGCAAATTTCCACTTTTTCTTTGCTAGACTACAAATGATACAGTGATTAAAGCCGTGATGATATTTGCCGAAGGTATATTTGAAGGAGAAAGCTACGTTGTGCACCCACAGATAGACAAACTTAGTAATAGTATTCATGTGCCTATCTATCAACCAAAGGATATGCCAGTGGATTTGCATATCAAGGCCCTTGTTGGTTATAAAACCAGGTGAATAAAACACATCCAAGTTTGTTTTGCGTAATTTTGAGATCAAATTCATTGCTTAATTTCTATGTTTTTCATATTTCTTATTGTTGATTCTTACTCCTTTATGAATTCGTTTGATTTCAGTCAACAGTTCCATGTTTTCGAGCTGACACGTCAATTACCACGGTGAGTATTATTGATATTCAAACAATACTTCATGCTTACATATTCTGTATAATACCACCTGTTTTCGTTTACAAGATACAGTTACCATGTTCGTGTTCTTCCATGCCGAGCACATATATGTGTATACCGTAAAGGCAAGGGAGGGTTACTTAATTTGAAGTTTTAGAGGGGGTTTAATAAGGAGGGGTGCTTAATAGAGAGGAGGATTATTAGAGAGGGGGCTTATTGGAGAGGGGGGCTTATTGGAGAGGGGGCTTAATAGAGAGGGGGTTTATTGGAGAGGGGCTTAGTAGAGAGGGGGATTATTAGAGAGGGGGCTTATTGGAGAGGGGGGCTTATTGGAGAGAGGGCTTAATAGAGAGGGGGCTTATTGGAGAGGGGCTTAATGGAGAGGGGGCTTATTGGAGAGGGCGGCTTAATAGAGGTTTGCAATATGTATGTGTGTATCACACGCAAGGTTTTATCTACACCACCATAGTGTGCTCGATGTAAAAAGTACAGAGCGTCAGAGGCAAGGAGGATCTGTCTTTTATTCAACTGTGCTTCAACTATAGTTTTCATATTTTTAATTCTTATAGATTTTCACTCTATACCATCTGTCCTGACGGCTATGCCGAGCCTAAATCGCATGTCCATTTTGAAGTCAACGAGAGAATCAATCGGGTTGTCATGTGGATAAATCAGAACTTTCTACTTGGAAGCGAGGTTGTTGCAGACAAGAATGCATTAAATATCAAATTTCTTGCACTTCGAACTGGTATGCCTATTTCTATTCAGATGACATCGAAAGGAGAGGTAATGCGAAGCAGCTTTCAGAAACATTACTTTTTTTAAATTGCCAGAATTATTCTTCAATTCATTTGTTTTTTTATATTTTATATTGTTATGATTTTGTGATGATTTTTTTTTCAGATTACTATCCGAACTGAGGATATGGAATTAGCTGGTATCGTTATCCAAGCTTTGGCCAGCTTTCTCGCCGTCACTGTAAGCTATTCAGAGGACCATCCTCTTGACTTTCATATCCAAATAATCTCTCCAATGATTTATGCATCTTTAAATGTATTCATTGCTTGCTGTTTTCTTTCAGGATCTGCAGTCAACTATTGATTTTCCAGACCATTTGGAAGAACTGAGAAACGTTCTTATGAAGGTTTAGTTTGTTTTTTGAAACACATTCATCTTTATTCATCAGATTGTTTCTTCCAGTTTTCCTATATTCAACATCAACAAGATATTTTGTTCTTGTTGAATTTTAGACGGACGAGCTGCATTCGGTTCGCGAGAAGTTGAATGCAGAAATGGCTGATCATTCAAATTTGATCAGAAGCCTGGTCGTCAGAGCCGAAGATGCCAGAATGATGTTTGATATGTGAGTTACGTTCATTCAAAAAATGCTTTACTAATTCATTATTAATTATCAAGTCAGCAAGGAACTATATTCATCAATGCAAGAGTTAACAGCTATGAGCTTCGAAGAGTTTGCAGCTAATGAATTGTTTTTGTAAACTGTAATAATTTGTTCTTGAACTATTTTTTTGCTTGTGCAATCTATTCATTTCTTCACTTTCAGGCCTAATATGAGAAAAGGGTACATGGAGCTGTATGACTTGAATAAAGATTTGATCAATGGCTACAAGATTCGTTGTAGTAATCACGAGGAACTTTTGTCCTGTTTGAAAATTGTTAATCAAACAATACAAAGAGCAGGCAATCTTAGAGGTAGGTTCATCTTGCTTCCTTTGAAACTCATCGCAGCGCAGTGCATTCTATTCTAAACCAAATTTGCTCCATCCTATTGTTTTCAAACAATATGTCATTCTTTTCTCTTTTGTCCGCTGAAAAAAATCGAGCGCAAGATTTTGGTCTCTTGTGGCCGTTTGCTCATTTGATATCGTTTGCTGTCTTGTGATTGGTTTAGAAAGTAACTCATTACGTGGGTTCAGTCATGTGTGGAAGCTAGAGTATAAAACTTTGCCATGCCCTCGCATTTTCCTTGTTGTATCTTGCTCTGACTGTGCGATTACTGTTAATATGTATCATATTTGTATCTATTTGCTTTTGACTCTAAAAGTGAGGTATTTTTTGTTATTTGTCTCTCCCTAGCGAACCTTTGATTATATCTCCATGAATCTCAGGTATCAGAGAGTGGATTTCTCGTTTATTTAACGTGCGTTTTAATGAATTTTCGGAGCCACGAGTAGTGATAACTCCGTCCATATTTACAACTTTTGCGGATCGATTCTATTCTTTTGACCAGCGGTGGAGATTAATTTCAAATGCGCGTGGAGACACTACACATGAATGCAGTGCGGTCGTTATCAGATTCTCTTAAGAAGGAGTATAGTCCCTTACTGAGTGTTTTGTTTATTTTAATTTAATATTTATTTACTTCTATTGTAGTTGGCAAGTCGAAGTCAGCTGTGATTGCAGCCTGCAGGAATGCAATCAAAGCAAACAACGTTAACGCTTTATTCAAAATCATTAAAGCTGGAACAACAGCGTCTTCTTAGACAGAATAAAAATGTCATTCATCTAAGTTGAATAGCTTCAATATAACTTTATCAACACAAAGGTAGACTGCTATTTTATTTCGTGCATCTTGCACCCTGTGTACATAAAGTCGTAATGTACAGATAATTGAAGACTATGTGCCTTAAAAATCATTAGATATTAGAAGGTTTTTTAGTTACAGTCAAGCTAAGCCAACCTTGAGTCTTTTGGCTTCTTTATCTTTATTTCAATCTAATGTGATTTTGCTTGAATAACGAGGGTATTAAAAGAGGCACTGTATATGATTGCCGAGTCTCTATAAAGAGCAAGGATACATGAAGTATTTATAATTTTCTTTGTGTATTATGTCTGTTAAAAGTTATGTGCTACAAACTTGTTGTTATTTTAATTTGTCACAGATTGTCCCCAGCTGGTGAAGTAAGTGTTGTTTAGTTTGGAGGAATAGTAAATACTATGTGCTGAGATTTTCTGATGGTAAACAGTTGAGCACGAAGGCACCTATTGTTAATTCTAGTTTGGAATTATTATTAAAACAGAACGAAATAGATCAACTTTGGCATGTATCTTGGATTTACATCATACATTAACATAGCTTTGTTTAACAGTACAAAAGATTTTAACCAATGTTAGCTTTTATGTTTTATGAAACTGGCTATGTTTTATTAAAATCATGAATAATACATGGCAAGCAAAATCGAAGAATTTTTCACCACAGTTTATTGTCAAAGGACTTTTATAGTTAAACAGGATTATTCAATGCCATATGTCATGCTCCTACGCATTTCACATTGTTTCAAGTTACCGCAGGCATTGTAGGACATTGTGGTGTAAAATCTGGATTGGAGTGTATTTGCATGTTGCAATGAAATCGTTTCAGGTCGCTGTGGTTTTGCAATGACTCACGCTGGTCAGCAAATTATCACCATTGGGTTGAATCTTCGAAGGATTGAATCGTCAAACCATCTGCTCTTTGGTCGAGATTTCAACATTTGTAAACTGAAATAAAGTCAAGTTTTCAAAATGCTGCTTCATATCTTCTTGCAAAGAAGAACAACTAAAACTTGAAAGAAAGTTCGCAGTGACAGGTAAGGTTTTTATCGTTGTTATAAATGTTTATGGTCTTCATAACTTCATAGTGTAAAGTTGCCGCTTGTTTTAAACATCGTGAATCCATTCCCCTGCAGAAGTGATTTTTAAAATTACGCCTAAATATTTTTTCACTGTTTTAAAAGCTAAAAAATCCCGACTAGGTTTGCGCACCCGATACTTGAAGCGATCTACGATCTTTCTAGTGACTTAGAAAATGTAGCTAATATATGTAAATTCGTGCATGAAATTTAGGTAATTTCAGAAAATGTATGAGTATATTTTATCGCTAGCCATCTAACTTAAGTTTTTCATATATTTTCTTGCTTGCTTTTGTGTAAATCAAAACAATTCTTAAAAGTAAAATCGGCAGTTCTATATTTGTAATTGCGTTTACTGCCAAAATTAAACTCTGCAATTAAAAGTAAAAAATAGCGCTCTGAATGAGAATTTATCAAAATCATCTAATCTAACGTATGCAGCTATCTTGCATAAGTTTCGATCAGTTAGTTGCTTGATTAAGTCAAAAGTCATAAATTTTTTAGTAGGTTCAGAGGCATTAGCTAGCTATTCATCAAGAATTTAGCATTTCAAATGACAAGCTTTTGCAGATTTTAATAAAATCGAATGTGATCTTTTACAGATTTGAGTAAGAGCACTGTAGCATTCATCGGAACTGATCAACTTGAAGTGTGACAGATTGTGGTTTGACTCAAATTAGCATCCAAGATGTGTCTGTCTTTTGAAATCGAAGAGAAATGGAACGTCTTCATAGAGTTCATGATATTTTTCACACTGCAAAGTTTGGATCTTGGTACCCATGCGGGAATCTTTGTTATGGTGCATGAAAAGGTTCAGAGTTGTGCCAAACTTGCGAGTTTTACGACCCAAATACCATGCTACAAAAATGCCAGCGGAACCATATCATACCTGAACCACTCATTGGACAAAAACTGGACTTTAACAGGATGCGACAGTAATTTCTTATACTGCGCCGGTGGTGGAAATGGAACTGCAACGGATCTTCAAAGCGACCTAGATCATCTTGATATAGTCCATTACGTTTTCTTGGCATTTCTGTGTTTGGGAGGTCTGCTCTTTGTGGTGCATGTTATTCTGCTTCTTCCAAACCTTTTCAAATCATTCAAGGAGAAGGATATGGATGTATTCCGAGAAACAGCACCAGGCATTTACAGGCATGTTTTGAAGTTCCATGTACTGTTCCTGATTTTGGAGACAATTTTCTTTGATATTCCATCCGGAGGAATTGTCATGGAGTTTATTGCCCAGTTGTGGAAAGCCCCAAATAATTTCAATTGTTGGGAATGTGCTACTTCACTTGCCGCAGTTCCAGATGAAAGCTCTCTTCCCCAAAGCAAAGTGTTCCTTGCATTAACATGTATTGGGATCGCTTTTATTGCGCTGTATAAAGGTAGGAAAATATATAAAATAAATCATAATGAATTTTCTGTGCTGATGTATTTTTATCTAACTTTCTACGTTTTTTACAAATCTAAAATTGACTTACTTTGCTCTGCAGGAATGATGCCTCTTTATTTATGGATAGGCAATCCATTTTGCTTTCCATGTATACCATTGCGTTTGCTGATCGTCCTTCCTGGTGGCTTAATCGCTCTTGTCATGACCCTTGGTCCAGTTTTCGGCATAGCCAAGAAGCGCTTGATACCATACGCCACGCTGCAAATGTTGGCGCAAATAAAGAATGTCGGAGATACCTTTTTCTCGATAGGTATGATATTCTGGGGCATTTTTGGCATCATTGCCGTCATGACCTTCGCATGCTGGTATAAATTCTGCCGAGAGGGTGCGAATAGCGATGCCAATTGTGGTTGTTGCTAATGAGCTCATCGCCAAAGATCATACTAAATATTTCGAAATATCATTAACTATTGATATTTTGACCAAATTTTATTTTCACAGTTTAAGAATTTAAGATAGCGAAAGTTTACTGTTGTACATACCCTATTCAGAGCATTTTTACCGGTTGCAAAAGATCGGTTTGTTTTACCCGGTTCATTATGCTTACATTTTTCCGTGTGGCTTTGAGTTTTGTTGACAAAATGACATGACACATTACTGACATGGCATATTCCAAATGCAAACCAATTTTTCTCGCACTGTTATGCTTGGAGGAAGTATTTGTATCAAATAAACTAGTTATTGGAAACACAAACATTGTTCTTATTTGTCAGAATTTAAAAGATAATGAAAAAGCGTAGATTTCAAGTCGTTGAGCTTTTAATGAAGTAGGTGAGGATGTTTAGTTTATTATATTGTAAATGAAGTTGAATTTAGGCCGTAATTGCGTTAATATAATTATTGCTTTGTTTGTCTCCCACTTCTCTTTGTTTGTTAATGCTTTCTCTGCCAATATTCCACTTTGCAATTTCTAAATTCAACAAAATAGCATCTTTACTCCGTATTAAGCAGTAATCAATAATCAGAATTTTTTGTAATGTAGTAATCAGAATGATAACGATAAATTTTGATAAGCGGCCAGTGCGCTAAGGCAATGTTCATTAGTTAATAATTTAACGAGATCAGGAGATCTTTGTCCTCAAGAACTTGGCATTTTAGAGATTGCTTTTTCTTATGTTTTTATGTTTTATTTATATTTAATATATTAATTTGCAGGTTTCATTAAATCAGTAAAGCACAGTAACGTTCAGCAAACATAATAGGTTCGTCTTTTTTTATCCACATCAACATCTGTCAAAAATGTGTCTGTCTTGGGAAGTAGAGGACAAATGGAATGTTTTCACAGAATTTATGATTTTTTTCACACTGTTATGCCTGGATATTGGTAGCCATGCAGGAATATTTATTATGGTACATCAAAAGGTTGAGAGTTGTGCCAAACTTGTGAGCCATACATCCAAAATACCATGCTACAAAAATGCCAATGGGACCATATCATATGTGAATAATACACTGGACAAAAACTGGGTCTTAACAGTGTGTGACAGTAATTTCTTATACTGTGCCGGTGGTGGAAATGGAACCGCAACAGCTTTGCGAGATGACCAGAAGCATCTAGCTCTCATTCATTACATTTTCTTGGCAATTCTATGCCTTGGAGGTCTCTTCTTTGTGGTGCATGTTGCTTTACTCCTCCCTAACTTGTTTATGTCGTTCAAAGAAAAGGATATGGATGTGTTCCGAGAAACAGCACCACCCATATACAAGCATGTTTTGAAGTTTCATGTACTCTTCCTGATTTTGGAGACTATTTTCTTTGATATTCCATCTGGAGGAATTGTCATGGAGTTTATTGCCCAGTTGTGGAAAGCCCCAAATAATTTCAATTGTTGGGAATGTGCTACTTCACTTGCCGCAGTTCCAGCTGAAAGCTCGCTTTCCCAAAGCAAAGTGTTTCTTGCATTAACATGTGTTGGGATCGCTTTCATTGCACTGTATAAAGGTAGGAAAATATATATAATATCATATCATATCATAATGAATTTACTGATGAGAATATCTTCTATTTTTGCTAATTTTTTCGAGGTTTTCATAGTTTTATTTGTCAACTTGCCCTCATCTAACTACAGTTTATTTGTTATGTTTTATAGGAATGCTGCCACTTTATTTATGGATAGGAAATCCATTTTGCTTTCCATGTGTACCATTGCGCTTATTGGTTGTCCTTCCTGGTGGCTTAATCGCCCTTGTCATGACCCTTGGTCCAATTTTCGGTATAGCCAAAAAGCGACTGATACCATATGCTTCAGTCCAAATGTTAGCCCAAGTGCAGAGTCTTGGAAATACTTTTTTCTCGATTGGTATGATATTCTGGGGCATTTTTGGCATTCTGTCTATCGTGATATTCATTTGCTGGTACAAATGCTGCCGAGAGGGCAGTGAAGGAGATGCAAGTTGTTGCTAATTCAAGCACATCGCCATGAGTGAACTCTTTTTATATGTTAATTTTTGGACTTTTCTCCGTCCTCAAACATTATTTTTGTCATCAAGAAAAGACCGTATTAGGTGCCCTGGGCGTTTATTAATTCCAGCACTTTTTAGGACGTTTATTTGAGGAAGGGGCTTAATCAAGGAAATGATAATTCGAAATATTTTGAACTCTTGATATTTTGACGAAATTTCTATTTCTTCAGTATAAGATTTAAGGTAGCATGAGGCAACTGTTGTATACGCCATATTTGTTTTATTTTTATTTATTATTCATTCTGATAAATAACCCGCATTGACCTTCTTTTTCAATCACTTCTGAAACCTTATGAATATTCTATCGCTAACTTTGAATCCTCCAGAAACAGTCTTACCTTGCAGAGGCCCATGGGGAGACTCATTCAGTAATATATACGAATCTTACATTATTTATTTACAACAACTTGGAGAGAGGTTGCCTTGTCGCATTCCTTCAGTTAGCCTTCGATGCACTGAAAGAGCGATCTTCAACAAAAATAGGGTAATTTCTTTTGTGTTTTGGCTTTCGATCCCAAGTATTTTCTGTTTTCACCCAGCGTTTCGTTTCAATCTTGTCATCCAATGTTTTTGCCAACAATCAATGAACCTAATTCTAAACAATTCCAAATTTATTGCCAACTGGTGTTTGTGTAAAATACCAGCAGGATTCTAAGAATGTTTGGAAAGCATTAGCACCAAGATTATCGGACACGCGGCCATGAGCAAGATTAGACAATTCTGGTTTTGTGGAAAATGAGTAAATAGTTTTCTTGTTTATAATTGACCATGTTTTTTTTATTGATTGCAACAGTGATCCATCTTTTCTGTGACCAATTATGTTTCTTGGTAACGCCATTAGCCGGTACGACGACTAGCACGAGTATTGCTGACAACAGTACAGTTGCAAGTTTGATATTTGTTGGTGACATTTCATTTGCTGGACCAGTGAAGTATTTCGTGGAAGAGAAACAATCTTGTGATTATCCATTTCTTTTCAAGAACGTGAAAGATCAACTCTCCAAGGCGGACTTTCGAGTGGGGAATTTGGAATGCGCTTTGCTGTCAAACAACAACACTGCTGCCGATGCAGATTTGGAGAGGAAATTAATCGTGCATTCTTGCAGCGATCGAAGTATCGAAGGATTAAAATACGCCGGATTTGATCTTCTCAAACTGGCTAACAATCATTTCAGTGATTTCGGTGTCACTGGGATGAGAAGCACCATTAGGGCACTGGAAAGCGCTGGAATCGGCCACGTGGGTGTGGCAGATAGCAAGAAGAATTTCCGACAAGAGCCTGTCGTGAAGATTATCAACGGTGTAAGGATCGGCTTTTTAGCTTACTGCCAGCAGAAAGAAGGTTGCGAGAGACTGTACTCTCGAGGTCCTGCCGTCTACAATCAACTGACGGCGAGAAAAGAGGTCAAAGCGTTGAAGAAGTCTGTTGATATTGTTATTGTTTTGTTGCACTGGAGCAAAGAGTATTTGCCAGTGCCACCGAAAGGCGTGAGGGACCTGGCCAAATCGCTGTATTCAGTTGGCGCTGATCTAATCGTTGGTGATCACCCACATGTCGTACAAGTATGTTTACGAGTTTATTCAGATGTTTTGTTTTCTGCAAGTTCTTATTTATTGTTCTTGTATTCACGGCAGCTTAATCTTTCAATTTTATGAATGCGTCCGAATTTTCTTGACCTGATTTTGGGGCAATGTTTGTGGACAAGGTTGTGAAATCCATCAATGCATTTAAAGTGTTTTGACCTTGATTCATAAATAATTTTCACGCGCAGCATTACAACCTGTAGCTTAAAATTACCTGTAGGTAAACGGACCTGTAGCTTTGAACTAAGGTAGACAGACCCTTATGCTAATTGAACGCAAAGCTGTACTCAGGGACGTGGAATCTGGGGGCCAGACCCCCTACTCTTTGGCGAACTATGCAAAAGTTACCCTTCCAAATCCAAAAATGAGTGGCCTGGGTGTGGTCATTGCCCTTTTTACCCCCTCCCCCACTTTTTAGGTGCTTCCTACGTTCCTGGCTTGTGTTTATTTTCAAGTCTAAACATAAAACTAACGCAATTGCTTTTTTTAACAGGGTCATGAATGCATCAAGAAGACCATGGTAGTGTATAGTCTTGGCAATTTTCTTTTTCTCAGAACCAACACGGGAGGCGAACGATTTCTAAAAAGTGGAGGCCCAACGGTTGATGATGTGTCGCAACATATTAAAAAACATAAAACTGTTTACAATCCAACGCAATTTTCATACATGTTCAGAGTCAAATTATCGAGGTAAGCCTAAAGTATATCTGCTTTTCCTTGAGTTCGAGATAGCGAGATTCGACTGTATAGTATACATTTGGACTCCCTGTGATATAGAATATAGATAGTTGTTGCATTACATGTGCGATATAGAACTATGGCGAAGCACTCGCATTGACGTTTTTCTTAGAGATACTAATCCGTGGAGATAGTACAATCAGTAATATGGGAATGTGTTATGTGTGTGTATGTATGCAAGTTGTGTTTTACATGTAGAATTTCATGATTCATTACATTCCGAACAGGAGTGGCATCGTCGAAGCTGAGTATCTTCAACTGGAAATAAAACACGATGACGAGACCAATTGCATTCAACCAACGCCAGTAACAGGAAATTGGGAGAAATTCTGTGACAAGGAGGATTACTATTGCTTTGATTATAGAAGCATATGTGATGCTAACTCAGAAATGATGGATGAGGGGATGTTTCAGGAACGCTTTGTCAATCGAAATTGTATCATTGGAAGTGGTCAGATCAGTTTGAGTTAATTTAATATCACAAAGATTAAAAAATGAAAAAGACAACTTCAGATTGTGGCTGTACGAGCTTTGAGCCCAGGCTCCCGGTAGCTTTGCTGGCAATACTGCTTACATTGCTGCCCTTGGCTCAAAGTTTTGACAGTATAAATCAATGCATCGCAAAACTTTTCATCGCATTAAGGACATTTCCAACCTTAAGAATGATAATTTGCTAATATTTCAGTATTAAATGCTTCAACAGATCAGTACAATATTCCATTCATTCAAATACTGAAAATTAAAGTACTAATCGGCTATGTTAAGTTCATTTTCACCTCTTCAAGTAAATATCTATGGTAGTTTGATGGCATTGTCTCAAATCAAAATCCCAGAAACCAATAGAGAACTTTCCAGAAGGTGCTTTGAAATAATCAAGTCCTCTTCCTATCTTTATCACCCAGCCATTATCAAATTCTATTTCCCTGTCATGCAAACTGTCAGACATATCAAATTCAAACTTGATACCCAAATTTTCCAAACTTTTCTGTATTTGCTCAAGCTTTTCGCATTGCTGAACGACATTATCAAAATCTGCAGCTGAAAAAAAGAAAATATTTTTTATGAAATATGTGTAGACCTTCCTATCCTGATATTTGAAAAGTTTATAAGAGCAAAAGGGGAGAATCCAAGCATTACACTGGCATCTTATATCAGCAGCAACATTGTTGTTGAAGTTATTAGGATGTGTTAAACGTTGGTTAATTGCAAATTACACTTACTGGTTGTGATTAGCTTGATAGACTTTAGGTTTTTCCCTTTTTTAACCAATAGTTCACAAAATCTAAGCAAGTTTAAGGTCTGGTGGTGTGTTCTGATGTATGGATCATGCACAACTATTCCAGTCAGCTTATCGTCTATATACTTTGAAAATAATCGGGAATAACTACATCCACACTGGCCATCTTTGATTTCAATTTTTTCGTGATATTTCCCAACACTTTCTTGATCTTTAACAAACTCTTTGAGTTGCTCTGCTCTGCTCATGTACTCGGTTATCCTCAATCTGGCATTCGTCCTAAATTTATCATCTGTGGATGTTTTTACTGACGCCAGAAGCATGTCTATGCCTTCTTGATAGCAAACAAGAGATTCTGGATACTTCTCTTGTTGATCAAGCTCCACTGCCCTTTTTAATACCTTTCCAGCTGCCTCCATAATGAAAGAAAACTGCATATAAAAAGAAAACTTCACAAATTAAAGAGAAAAACGCCTGGATGCCATATTTTGCGGAAGGTATTATTATTGTTGTTGTGTTGTCTCTTCAACCTGATGGACAAAATCGTTATTCCCGCCATTTTGTGGATTTAGCGGAAATTTCTTCCATGCGTTATCTAAAGATATGGCATCCAGAACAACCAAAATGACCAGTTTGCTCGAGAGAGGACGAGGTCAAACATCTTTGTTCAAAGATGTTTCATTTTACCTTGTGGACGAAACCAAAGATGAGGTGAGTGAACGTAGGCTCGTTATTTCGGGTATATAGTCTATTAATGAAGGTAAATTTGGCCTAACCCTAACCTTCTTTTGGTCACATCAGCATTTTAGAGCTGCCGGCTGCCTGCCTCTGACTTCCTTTACCAAATAAATCATATAATTTACCAATTATGTATGTATGCATATTTCCGATCTGACCCTGCTTTTGATTAAATAGTAGCATTTCCACTTTGCGTTTGGGCAAGCCATGCCGAGTTTTGAAAATGGGCGTGATCAAGTGGGCGTGGCATGCACCAGGTTTAGCTATGTTTGGCTTTGGTGTGGCGAAGCAAAGTTTTTAAGATGTCTTCAATCTCATAGGATGGAACAAGGGATTTTTTAATGTTGTAAGGCTTGTGAATCTCTTTTCAACTGCTCTTTTCAATCTATCTGCAATTATTATTTCTTCTTTTTATTTGCAGCCAAAAAACATTTTGAAGCAATTTGGAGCTAAGAGAGAGTTTTACATCAGTGACTTGGTCACACATGTCATTGCAGATGATGTAGATTTTCCTGAATACGAACAGGTCAAAGACGCAAAACTTGACGTGGTGAAAGTAAGTTTATTATACCTTTCATATTTGCAAATGATGTTCAACTCAATTCTTCATTTATCTGATGTTGTTTCTCTTGTTTTAGAGCACTTGGGTTGATGCATGCATCAGATGCGAGACAATTTTGCCGTATCATTTTCAATAACTAGGTTTTTCACACAGGGCAGTTGATAATGCTTTGTAGTACTTTATAATGCTTTTGTAGTAATTTATAATGCTTTTGTAGTACTTTATAATGCTTTTGTAGTACTTTATAATGCTTTTGTAGTACTTTATAATGCTTCATACTATCTCACATTAGGTTAGGATAGATGATTTGTTTTGATTGCTAGCTTTTATCTCTACCATGATCAAATCAAATAATGAGTCTCTTTAGAATCCTCTACAGCGAGAAGAGAGTCCTAATCTTCTTTAGCGAGGTGTATTCTCAAATCTGTATCAGTCAGATGGGCTCCTTAGCTGACTGGTACCTGATATATCTTGTAGTGTTTTGCTCCTTAACGCATGGCAGTGCAAAACCGTTTTCTCCAGAAGTGAATGCTATATTCAGTGGTCTTACTATGTGTCTTTCTCAGGTAAGCTCTCAATATGTATGTAACATGTACGTAATAACCAATGTAGGTTGTTGTACAATACTGTATCGATAGATAGATATAGCCTGATATTGCTAATAAGTGTATGTAATTTGCAATTGTGCTTCAAAATTGATAATTTATCTCCAACTAATCGTAATCTCTGAGAGAGACAATCTGATTGATAAATTAATCTTTTTCTTTTGTTGTAGATATCAAAGAGTGACAGAGATGCACTGTGGGCCATGGTGACGTACCACGGAGGAAATTGCCAACCAAACTTGAATGCAAAATGCACACATCTGATTTGTGGAAAAGCTTCTGGGGTATTTACTCACTATTACCAATACTCTTTCATATACAATATTATAAAGTATATATTGCATAGTATTGTATGGTTAAATGGTGCTTTAAACTGTTGAAAAATCATTTTATTTATTGTGTTAGTGTTTGCTACGTGTAATAATGAGTCGCAAAATATTTTTGTTTCCAGAGAAAGTTTGATTGTGCCATTCAGCATGTCGATAGACTGAAGATAGTGACACCAGACTGGGTCCCAGATTGCATCAAAGCAAACTCACGCATCAACGAGGAAGAATATTACCCCATTGAAGAAGCACCAAAGACCCCTGACTCTGCTAGAGCCATTGATGCCAGCCATAGCAGGCAACAAGTCACACCAAAATTGAATGAAGGTAAACCATCAGCACTCCTCACACCCGTTACTCCAAGTCAGGGAAGCGAACTGAAAGCTGTTTCCCCAAAGAAGCCACACCCTCCAACCTCACCTGTGTCAGAAGCAGATGATAATGATGTTAAGGATGCAGAAAATTCTGCTGCAAAGATCAATGCTCTTTCAACTGATAAAACAGGGAACCCTAATGCTGATGTATCCATGCCGCTGTCAGCAGCCAAAAGAGAACCAATGACTTCGGAATGTAAGTGCAGTGGGTAACTTTATTTAGAAATATTATGAGGAATTGTTCCGTGGTTTATAGTGTGGACAGTTTTTGTGCGATTCAAGGCTGTTTGATTGAAGGCTAAATGGTTTTTCGTTTTTTAAGGTCCTCCTCAAATGTTGAAGGGTTTTGTGTTTGTATTTGCTGATTACATGGAGCGTTTATCGGAAGAAACATTCAAGATATGGCTGGATGTGAGTGCGTCACATTTAATTGAAATCTGAATTGCATTTTGCTATGTTATATTTTGAAGCCTACGTGATTTTTATGATTTATAGGTGATAGTGAAATACGGAGGAGAGATTGAAAAAAGTTACTCTTCTCGTTGCACGCATTTTCTTTGTCTGCATCAACAAGGAGATGATTTCAAAAAGGTGGGATGAATAGGTATAATGTTTCGGTTGATTTAATGCGGGCGTATTTGACAATTTCTTACTTCTGCCTACTTTTACTATTCTTTCTTTTTTTCAGGCTCTAACAGAAGGGAAGAAAATAGCGACGGCACACTGGTTGAATGAGGTTTTGATGCAAAAAGAGATGTTTGTTCCAGCACAGCCACTACATTTCCCAGTTCCATTTTCAAATCTAGTCACAGGATGCAAAGATATGGTAAGTTTGGGAGCACTTTTTCGAATCTCGAAATTTCGATTTTCGATTTTCGAATTGCGTACACTGTGTGCTCTTTAACTTTCTTTATGACGAGCCAGCTTGCTTTCTTGTCGTCGATTTGAACTAACTGTCTGAAATAGTGACGTTTTATTTTCACAGTTAATATCAGTGAGTGGCTATACGGGAATGGAAAGAGTTATCATTAAAAACATTGTATCAATCCTTGGAGCTACATATACAGGATACTTTACGCAGGCCCACACTCATCTCATATGCAAAAGGTAATCTGTTTTTTTTTCGTTGGTTGCTTCCTCTGAGTGTTTATAAAATCATTTTTATTTCAGATGTTATTGTTTCTTTACATGTTTGTATTACGTAATTAGGGCTGAAGGACCAAAGTACGAGAAGGCAATAGAATGGGGTATCAGTATTGTAAATGCGAAATGGCTTGGTGACATGCTACAAGGTACGTCTGTATTTCAAGTCTTGCTTCAATAACAACGTCATTTCACACGCTTGGTAGTGACAACGTTGCTTTACAGCAGTAGTGTGTGTACAGCTTCTAGCTTCTTATTACAGTGAACACCCGCATATAAGACCCTGTGGATTCTGCATCCAGCCTATTGTTCAAATACAATAGCCTATTGTCTCTTCTATTGTTTTGAGCAGAGATTTCAGCCTGGAAGGTTCTTAATTCACTGGTTTTTATATGCGGGTGCTTACTGTATCGCACCAAGGCTGATGACTATAACACTAAGTTTGTTCTATGTTATCTATAGCTGGTCAAGCATTTCCATGTACTGGACTTGCAAGGTACACTAAGCTTGGTGAAGCAGATGAAATGCAACTGAACGAAGAATACGCGGAAGAGTTACTCGGTATTACTTTGTTTACTTCAATATAAGATGATGCATCGTTGCCAATCTACGCAATCATGCTCTGATCATTACAAGATCATCTTGCAATGAGCAGTTGATTTGCATTTGCGTATTTTCATGCATACTTTTTGAGCTCGTACAACGCATTTTCTCCAACCTGTTTCATGTTTCTTTCATAGCTGCGTGGAAGGCACCTGCTGAGAAACCCAAGGTAAAGGGTTAGAGTTAGAGGAATCACCAGTCATAATTATCGTGGATTCCTCTTTTCTCTCTAAGGATTATTCAGTTATCCCTTCAATAATAATTGTGTATTTCTTTGCTCGATTTTTTTTTATACTTTTGTTCTTTTCGTAGCCACCTCCGGAACCAGAGAGCGCGAAGCCGAAGAAACGAAAACCGTCAGATTCATCAGAGGTAAGCTAATCCCGAAATATTTATTTTATAATCGTGTGTTTGCTCGTCATATTTCTGTTCTGAAAATCACACCCACTTTCTTTTTTCTAGAAGATCCAAAAGGCAGTGGAACCGTCTCCAAAACAGAGGTAACAACAACTGTGTACCTCAACAACTAAACAGACTTGCTGATCTTGTCTACTGACTGTGAAGATTGGTATAATCGGTATCAATGCTTTATCACCCGGTTAAGTGTTCCTGCGCATTGTCTTGTAGAAAGCCTGATAACCCAGAAGAGAAGACCAAGGTTAATGTGTTGTTTACCGGCTTAACTGGACCAGCTGTTCATACATATTCACAGGTATTTACACGTGCAATAGGTCATACTGGCATTGAATTGTATTGCATTGCGTATGGCAGGATTTCTAACTTGCAAGCATGTTGCTTTTGGATCCACGGCATCGCTTTTGGTTGAAAAGAAGTTTTCACGCGTTTTTATGGATCTCGGATACTTTTGAACAGCGTTAATGAAGCGGTGCACAATGCAAGTATGCGTAGGCGCAGGTTTTTCCGTCGTACGTAACAATAATTATTGATTATTTTTTGTCACGTAGATGCTGAAGAAGATGAAGGGAGAAATTGCCAAAGGAGTGAAGAATTGTACGCATTTGATAGCTCCAAAGGTATATCATTTCATTGTTGTTCTTTGCATCTTTATCTACCCTACTTATTGTGCATCCTATAGTGCGATACCTCTGGGCGTTCGATGCCTCTGGGCATTCGATACCTCTGGGCGTTAGATACCTCTGGGCGTTAGATACCTCTGGGCGCTCGATGCTTGTGAGGGTTGTTTTCTAACAGTGACGATTCCTTCTGCAGATAACAAGAACAGTGAAGTTCTTGTCTGCAATCTCAGTTGTCAGTCATATCGTTACACCTCCTTGGATTGAAGACAGTTTCAAGGCTAGCACGCTATTAGGTAAATACAACACAATTGTGTCACAGAGTGTGGAAGAATATAATATTTGTTCTGATGTTGAATATCATGTATGCATTTTCTTCTTTCTTTTTGCTCAGATGAGCAGGAATACGCTCTCAAAGACCCCGAATCTGAGGAATATTTCGGCTTCAAGCTCGACATATCAATGCAAAGATCGCGAACAAGAAAAGTTTTCCAGGTAAGCAATTAATGACACGAAAGGTTCCTCCACAATCCCGAAGAAGGATGTTGGTATTGATACTGTGATCTATTGGAAGCAGACTTATATTAAGTGTGAACAGGCTACAGTGGTCGAAAGTTAGCTCTTTTTATTTTATCCACGAGAGGTCATACAGTAAAAACCCGCATATAAGAACTTGTAAATTTCCATCCAGCCTATTGTTCGAAGACAATGGGCTATTGTTTCTTCCATTGTTTTGAACAGAAATATTACCCTGAAGGTCCTTAATCCATTTGTTCTTATATGCGGGTTTTTACTGTATCTGATGTGTCTTTTTTGATTTTTAGGGCTTAAAGTTTTTTGTCACGCCGAACATTACACCATCACCCATCCCGATGAAGGAGATCATTGAGTGCGCAGGAGGAGAGGTGAGCACTGCGGAGGAGAGATGAACATTGTCTTTCTATTGTTCTATTCTGTTGCTTTATTCATGTCATGCTTAAGTGCTTAAAACTAGTTGGTACAATTACATGCTATTGTGTACTTATACTACTCTTTGGCTTTTGCTCAGATGTTTGAACTGAAAGAGGGTGAAGCATCAATGTCTCTGTTTATTGACAGTAAGATGAAGGTATATCAGTGTTGTTACTTTACAACAAGCAACAATCTTATTTATCTTTGCTACCTGGTATCGTGTGGAATTGCTTTGTTGTCGGCTGTGCAATTTTTTTGTGACGATGTGAAGTTCATAAGTGTGTTTGAGCTGATTTATTGTCTTGTTTTAGAAAAAGGATAACAGTTACGTTGTCACTTGCGAAGAAGACCGTAGCATTTGGGAACCTTTGCACAAAGATGGCCACGGTAGTTACATCTTGAACATTTAATATATCTACTCCACAAAGAAGCAAGCTTTACCGATTGATTGCAAGTACTACACTTTCTTTTTTTGTTACTGTAGAAGTTATGTGCAAGAATGTTTCTCTTTCTTTTTCAGAAGTTTATAACGTGGAGTTGGTATTATCTGGTGTCATGAAGCAAGAGCTGGAGTGGGATTCATATCCTTTTATTTAATAGATCTTAAAAATTTGTTACTTTTTTCGATCGGCAACTAGAATTAAGATATTCGAGATCGAAGATATGATTTAAAGTATAGATTATGCAGCTATGGAGAAATCTGAGAGTTTAGGCACGAGCAATTGACTTTGTTATTCTTTGACTTCTAACAAGCATCGGTTTTAAATTGAAAAGAGAATGCAGAAAAGAACTGGTTCTGTTTCGTGTGAAGTAGCAAGGGTCACTCAAGCAAGATTTATCTTTCACAGAGTTCAGAATGCAAGGGATCTGACAAACTTCGATCGTACTAATGTAAGGATTGGAATTAACATCTGCCATAGTAGTATACAAAGTAGCATTTATAATGAGGATTTTTTATTTTCTTTACTTTATTTATCGTTTTTATCATTATAGTTGTAAAATAGCATGGTTTGATTTATTAAACTGGTTTTGAGAATTTAATCTTGTTCATTTTTTGCGTGTAAAAATGCTGCATTATTCAGCTGAAATTGGTCCCCATGATGCGTTTTATTTGATCTTCATCGATTCCAAAACTGTACGACAAAACATTTCTCGTATAATGCTGAGGGACAAAACAGAAGATAGATTAGATATGGTGTTCTGCCTATCCCATTTCATGCTGCCGTGGTTACATGGAATTGGGTGATACTATCAAATATCAATCTGCCATGGCTTTGTGGAACTTTGTGATCGGAAGTTGCTACGAAACAGTTCTCTATTGTCTTTTAACACATGTCTGACATGTTGTCATTGGCAACGCTGAGCTTTGATACTCACACTGGCCTAAAAAAGGAACAGACTACATGTTGTGAAAGAAATTATTTTTGCTGGCTCACAGGTATGCATTCATATTTGTTATAACTGACTTTGGGGAATTATTTTCAGTAATAAAAATATTAGACTTTTAGATTACGCCATGTGATATGATGTAGGCCTTTAAGAGAAAGTTTTGGAAGATTAATAGATCAACATTACAGCTGAGTGTTATTACATATAACCTCTTTACGAAGCAAAGCAGCTTTTAGCTAGCACCTTTATAATGGATTCATACTGTATAAGTAAAGCACTGTAGTGGTTTCAAAATCGCTGATTTCAATTGCGATGTAATGGTTTCTATTTGATTGACCTCAATGTAATGGCTTCACTTTTTTATTGAAAATATTGTTGTCATCGTTGACTCCATTGTTGGCCTACGTCATTGATTGTATTGTATTCGACGGGTGGTGATTGATAAGGGTATGGATGAAAGGCGTCGTAATAGAGATAAATTGATGAATAATTTACTCAATTTGTAGATATATGCAAAGCTGAATAATGTCTGTTGCAAGTCAGAAGTTTGGAGCACTGCAGCCACCAGACAGTGCCCGAAGCAGCAGAAATGGCGTGGCACTGCCAGTGATTAAAGTGGCACATCCATCTTTGCGGATAGGAGACCCGTCTACGATTAACGTACGAGGAGTATCAAGACAGAGCAATTCAAGATGCTCGTCAATCAATGATAATCAGATCCAACAACAATTACCTCCCAACGTCCTCAGACCAATCACTGCTGATCAAATGCCTTTCGCCAACCGGCTGATCAAATCTCCACCCAGACACAACTCTCTACCTCCGCTTGGCGAGACCGCTGAAGTGAAGTTCGCAGACGACAGAACAAAACCCAGCATGCCCATATTTGGTAAATCTAAACATGATTTCAGTTTCAGTCATGCAGCATGGAGTCTCTTTTTCTCTTGTCACCCGTTTTCGAATTCAGCAACTGAATGCCTTTTTTTGCAATTACATTTTCCAGTTATATCTCTTCCAGAAGTGCGTGTACCCGCGTGTCCAAGGTTGACACGTGCACGCGCTTTCTCGATGTGCGTGTGACTGTATGCTTTTTGGAAATGTACAAAGCTCTTTTGATTCCAGGTAATCCATCAGACTTGAATGTGAACAGAACATCACGCCCAGGTACTACGTCGACCATAGAAACTGGCAGAGTTTCAACTGATGAGGTGAGGTGCATTTCTTGATGTTTATGGCTGCCTGTTTTAATTGTGTGCTTAGAAAGTGTCTAGAATTGGCATAGTGATGTTTGGCTGGCTTAATTATGTAGAGGGTGGAAAAAGAGCATTGCCTTTTCGTCGAATTGCAGTAGCGCAAATGCCACATTCAACTTGACCCATTGGAACTGCATGATGCTAGGAGTACTAACGAGGAGGACTTTATAAGATGAAGATGCTTGCTCTTTTTAACTCTCGTTTCGATTTTGATTGCAGATCGAGAAGTTGTTGAGAGAGAAATTGAAGAACAACTACCTGACAGTTAAAACTGCATTCAAGACATTTGATCCAGAAGGCAAAGGAATTGTTGATAGGTAAGGGAACTGTTTCACATCGTTATTTTCTGAACGTGTGTGTTGTGTTGCACTTTTGACTATGCTTGATTATGTAACCAAGTAATGCTGTTGAATTAGAATCATCTCGTTTTATTGCAGAGAATCAATGGCCAAAATCATCTCGAACTTTCTTGGAGTGCCTGTCGGACTCAGCCAGTTCAATAAACTAACAACCAGGTATTATTTGATTACACTAAAAATCCGCATGGGACAATCCGTAAATTTTGCAGCTGACCATTGTTCAAAAACAATGGGCTATTGTTTCTCCTATTGTTTTAAACAGAAATTTCAGCCCGGCGGCTCTTTTCCTACTTGTTCTTATATGCGTGTTTTTACTGTATTGTCAGAAATTGAATGATCTCGAGGAATATTTGTAAATGTAACTGTGAATGCAGATGATTTTGTGACTGTATTTTTCTTTTTAGTACCAGTTATAAACAATTCACATGTGCGACACGATAAACATGTCCATTAAACAGCTCTGTTCATTTGTAGGCTGCATTTGGATCACAAGAAGATGATTTCTTTTGAAGATTTCTACACCTGTTTTAGGCCATCTCAGGTATATTCTGCAGCCAAGTAATTCTTTGACGTTGTTGGTCTACGAATCAGCAGCGTGAGCTCGCTTCTATTCTTCTTTTTAGCATGAAAGCAGTGAGTATCCAACGTGGTTGGAATTGCAAAGGAGAGCAAAAGAAACAATGACGGCAACCCAGGTTTTCGTGCAGCTAAAAGAGAAAACAAAACAGAGGTAATGCATCAAGCTTATCAAATTGTAGGATAGGTTACCCCCGTCTTTGCAGATCTATTTACGATGGCATGCTTATCAGGCCATTGTAAATAGATCTAGAAGCGTTTATTTATGATAGCATGCTTATCAAGTATTTACAATTGTGTTCAAAACGTATTTTTGTTTGAATTCAGATTTATGGACATGGCCTGCATGGTGCCTCAAATGAATCCTGGAGGGACAAAGCGAATATTGAAGCCGGAATTTCGCAATGCACTCAACAACCTCGGCTTTCACATGGAAGACGACGAATACGAGAAACTCTGGTCGCGATTTGATTCAGAAAACATCGGAGCAGTTTCTGGCGATAAGATATTGATCAAACTTGGCATCACCCTAGGAGACAAGACGGGTATTTCACCAAGGAATGGTCTAAGCCCTACTGCAGGTACATTGCCCCCTGCCCCAAGGGCGTCACCTGTACCTGATGACGAGCAAGATGGATTGGACATGCAGCGATGGATGACAGACAAGTTCAGGGAGGGAGCGCGCGAGCTGATGCACGCCTTTTACGAGATGGATTTGGAAAAGAAGGGGACAGTAAACAAAGCACAACTTAAGAGAGTGCTGGCTGATTACAACATTCAGCTGGACGATAAGCAAATCATTGAGCTTCTGCAAAGGTTTCATGTCTTTTTTACGACTTTTCTGCCATTTCACAGTTCTCAATTCATCTTTGCTGAATTTAACGAGATTTAACGAGTCTGTCCACGGATTTAACGAGTTCAATGGTTTTTCCCAGGTGTGATCTTTCAATTACTGGTCCTATTGATTACAAGCATTTCATCAAAAGATTCAGGATAGAAGTGAAAGGTGGCATGGCTAATAAAATTCTCAGTGATCCTGCTCACAAGTAAGCATATGCTATAATTATTATTGCTATGCTTTCATCATTAACTTTGATTTTTTGAGCTTCATCCACTCTTTCAGCTTTTGCTTCTGGAAGCTAAGGAGCTTTATCCAAGCAGTTTTAAGTTGCTATGGCAAACTGGTGCCCCGGCAGCTAGCTAACACAAGCTTGCTGCTCTGATGTAATATTTTTGTTTTATTGAATCATATGTTTTATTTTAGATTTAATCAAGAAACAAAGGAGGCAATATTTTCAGATCCAAATGCTGCTGAATCCAAACTGATGGATCTTTTCCAAACAGAATTTCTCTCTCTTCTTGGATCATTCCAGTACGTACCAAGCCATTCATACAAGATCTTATGCCATGTACCCAAATTACATTTCTAAGCATAGATCTCGATATAACTCCTTTCATGATTTATTCAAGTAGGTTTTGTCCCGCTTTCAGCTTCTCTATGTAATTTAGGTACATTTTTAGTGCTCTTATGTCGCTAATTTCAAACAGATGTCACAAATTTCAGCTCGCAGTTACTGTTTTTTGCTTTCTTACAGCAAAATTGACAGAGCCAATACAATGAAGCTGTTGCCGAGCCAGTTTAGGGCAGTCATAGAGAGTAAATTCAAGTTTGAAGTCAGTGACGCAGCATTCAAGAATCTTATGAAAAGTGTACCTGTTGATGACCATGGAATGGTGAAATACGTAGAATTCATGTCAAGGTTTGATTCAAGGTATGTTGAAGTTGCATCACGAAATTCTGTCGTGTTTCTACTGTTTAGCTCGCTTTTTCGCGTTAAGGTGCAAAGAAGATTGTCTTTGTAATTGACCAGCCTTGGGTTTATTTATGGTAGTAGAGCCAGATCTAATATCTTAATTGGAGATGGCTCTACTTCTAAACTGTCAAATACTGGTACTGGAAAACAATGCTATAAGCACATATTTGTAGATCAAATCTTAATATTATCTTATTCCCAGTATTTAACAAACAAACCGATAGATCTGATCATGTTTCTTGTGTCTTTTTCAAGGGAAGCAAAAAGTCTCTTCGATGTCAAGTCAACGGTGGCCGCTCCGCGCGATCTGAAAGACTTCGATGATGAAATGCCGCTGCCCGCGTCACCGCGCGGTGAAAGGAATGCTTCGCGTGCCGCGTCGCGCGATTCGTACGACAGTCAAGAAGGAAGAAGTGTGGAAGAGTTGAGACCAATCATCAAAAATCTTCTTATGAAGAACTATCAAGCAATACAGAATGTAAGGTCTTAGGTTCGAGTCACTGTGCACTTGAACTAGAGTTTTCTTTAAGCATAAGCCAATTGCTTGATAGCCATTGAATTAAGAGCCTTCCAGGCTGAAATCTCTGCTCAAAACAATAGAAGAGACAATAGGCTATTGTATTTTAACAATAGGCTGGATGCAGAATTCACAGGTTCTTATACGCGGGTGCTTACTGTAATACACTTGCATGCTCGCGAATTTAAGATTAGCAACAAATGTCGAGTTTTTTTTACAGGAGTTTCAAGAACTTGATGAATTTAACAGTGGAAGATTTACCCCAGATATGCTGATGAAACTTCTGAAAAAGTAAGATACATACACGTTTAAAAAGTCTGCATCGAACAGTGTTTGGAATTCCTTTAGCATATGTCTAACAATTTTATGTTTGTTCGGATTTTCTAGGTTCGACCTCTATTTGAGTAGAAATGAGATGAAGCGTCTCTGGGATACAGTAATAACTGACCAGAAGGGTCATCTTGAGTTTATGCAATTCGTCCGCCATTTTGGCTACTCGCTGAAGTCTGCTGCCTTTCCTAACGCCAAGATATCCCCGCCAAAACGAGGCGACAGTGACTTTCAACTTCGATCGAAGAAACTGAACAGTGCCTACGATATGTTGGAAGATAACCTCAGATCCAGAATCGATCAGAACTGGGAAGAGATTCATAAGTATTTCCATGAAATTGATCCACAGAGAACGGGTTTCGCCACCAACGACCAGTTCAGAGTAAGTAGATTCTGCTTTTTTTAGAGGTTTATGGGGGACACGATGATTGGAGGGGACAGAGAAGTATTATACAAGGAATAAAACCTTTGAAATTTGCTCATTTCATTGAATCTCGTTTTAGAGTGTCTTCCAGAAGCTGTGTATTCAGTTGACAGACTACGAGTGTGATGTTCTGTCAAAAAAGTTCGACATTCTCAAGGATGGCAGGTAATTAGCTATATCAGTATTTCAAACATTCTCCAGTTTAACAAGGTACTAGTTTCAATAGATTTTGTCCTTTGAGTTTTGTCATCTCATCTCTGGAACAAACCAACCACCAACAACTTGGGAACAAACCACCTGACAACAAATTCACAGGGCTTAAACTAGACTTTCTCCATGAACGTGCATGACAACGTTTTTTGAGGTCTCACCTTGTGACCAGTTAATGCTTGCGCACAATTTGAGCCATAGAGATCTGTTCTATCCTAATTGAATTCTGAGGAAATTCTAGAATATAGCACATCTTGACTAACAATGATGCACTTCCAAGAGAACAAATTACATATGACTAAACTAAGTTTTCTTCATGACCATATTGGGTACATCTACCAGTTACTGTCGTCCTTCTAAAAGAAGATTCTGACAGGGTACAACCTTGAAACATTGTAAAATTTCTCTCTGACCCTTCACTGTTCATTTTCATTTAGAATCAGCTGGATTGAATTTTTGAAGCCTTTCTCTTCGAGACGACAAATCTACCGAAAAGGAAACAACATGATGAACATTCTGGCACACCAAACAAATCCGCAGGTACAAATTTAATGTTTCTTTCATGTATACCCATTATTCAATCATCTTCCCTTTCCATTGGTGCTCAATTTGTAAGTTGCTTGTTTTTAGGTCGTCCATGGACAAGGACCTCAGAATGGCAAAGGCCTTGTCCCAATATCATCAAAGTTGATAGAAAAGGTGCGTGCTTCGTAAATATCTACATTTACCGTAATGCTTCGATTAAACGCCCCCTTCTTTTAAACGCCCCCTCTAATAGACGCCCTCTTGTAGAGGGGCGTGTATTGTAGAGGAAGATGATGTTGATGATGACTTTGAACTAGATATTTTTTGCAATGATACTTCTGGAACCAGACTTTTTTAGTTGTTAATCGGAGTTTGCGATACATTCCTCGGATAATTTCCTGCTAGCGGGGGGAACATTGGCTTCAGCTGCTTACCACTGTTTCAATTTACCAGAATTTAAGATTTAAGGCTGAAAATGATATTGAATATATTTTTATACATATATTGTTATCGGTTAAACTTGAGAGGCACTTTGTCTTTCAGTTTCCAAGTGACACGAAGAGGTTACAGCGTGCGTTTCGAAAACTGGATGGATCAAACGTTGGCTCAGTGACAGTACAAGAGTTTACATTGGTTCTCAAACTCTGTGATGTCCAACTCGCTGAAGAAGAGACATTCCAGCTTTTATCTGAACTTGATAAGGGTATGACCGGACGCGTTCGCTACGTTGAATTTCTCAACAAACTCAAAGCCCTTTCATTTTGAGTTGTTTAAGTTAATAGTGTGAATTAAATAATATTTTATCTGCTCTACACTGCATGTTAAGTGGGTTGGTTTTATGAAGTCTTGTATAGTAGTTTTCTTTTGTAATTAATGGTGTAGACTTAACTTAAAAATGATAATAAGCTAATAATGAGTTGGTTATTTTCTTAAGTATTTCATGTGAAACTGGTAAGTTATTTTATTTTTAGATACTTTTTATTTTGTTATGAAAAATATGTTTGCATTTCTCTGTATCGTCAAGGGAATAAAATCAGTTGTTTTTTGTTTATTGCTTCATTGAGATATTTATTAAATTTTTTGCACTCCCTAAGGAACTGATAATGATAGCCAATTTTTGTAATTTTGACCCTGTGGTTATACTCTACTCAAGGCTATAATACGTTATATCTCTGTGGTTGTCGCTCCTGCACCACAATTTACGAAAACAAATCACCCGGATAGTCATATTTTTGTTTTACCGGATACCTTTCCGACCGAGCTTCTGGTAAAACAAATATAGAATCTCAAGTTTGGCAACGGTAGGGTCTTTGAATGTTTGATAATTGCGGGATTGAATCCGGAATTTGGCCAGGCCAAGCAACGATGAAAATAATGGAATTGAGGTCTGCACTGAAAAATTATTTGATTTAGCATGTATATTGGTCTATCATGTTTTGAATATCCCATGGCTGGTATGTTAATTGTGTTGGAATATTAAATTAACAACACTTCCTATTATACGTCATTACCACACCACCTCACCCAATATTTATGTCACGTGATCTGATCCGAGCCCTGGCAATCCGCCATTTTGAATATCAATTACTTTGCAATGGGCAGTTGGAAAATAATGGAGGATTTGACAGATATCCGTCGAAGAATATTATGATATTTCTTACTTGACTGCGTTAGTATTATCAAAATAAACTTTATGAAAACGATGATTAAGTTCTTGGGTACTGGAAATTTTAAACAGAAGAGATAATAGAGTTATTTTGAAGTTGAAAACATCGTGGAATGGCACTGGATTCTAAAAGGCCCAAGCAGGTGAAGAAAGCCTTCAACATTTGTGTGTTAGGCCTGTCTGGCATTGACCAAGACAGGACGTTATATGGTGTCGGAAAGTCGTGTCTTTGCAACAGATTTGTACGTCCAGCTCAGGATGATTACTGTGACAATCATTCTTCGGTATACAGCCCCTCGGATTTTAGTGGAAGCGTGATAAATAACGATCACTTTCTATTTTGGGGCAGTGTCTCGAAAATTGTCGAGGACAGCGAAATGATTTTCAACGTTGTTGAGCAGACGGAGTTTTTCGACGACTCCTCCTACACTTCTTTCAGCATCGGTGGCAAACTAACACCGTATTCTAAAAGGTGTACAAATACCAAATTGCACTCGGCAGGAAAATTGAAATACATCAGTCGAGACCAAGTTGCGCTTCAAGGAGATTATGAACAAATTCGCATGCCAGAACAAGATGGCAAATTTACAATCGACGGATTTATCTGTGTCTACGATGTTAGCAGTAATATCGCCGAAGAATCCGATAAAATAACACAACAGGAAGAGCTACTGTCTACTGCGCTATCTAGTATAAATAAAGCTAAAAAGCCCGTTGTAGTAGTTGCCACGAAATGTGACGAAAGTGTGGAAACATTGCTATCGCAAGCTCAAAAATTTGTTCACTCAAAGAAGCTTGCAGTCCCGCTTATCGAAACGTCTGCAGTTGGGGATATTAATATCACTTTGGGTTTTGCTGTGCTGGGGCAGATGGTTGAATCGAAGGGAAAATTCCGTTCGAAAATCTATCACTTTCAGGAGGCGTTATCGCTGCATCAGGAAATAGTGCAAAAATCCTTCGATAAATATCAAATACTTGTGAGGGGTGTTGTGACCGATTTGCGATCGTTGCAAAAATGGAGAGAGTTCAAGGTGAAGTATGAGTCAAACGAGGATTTAAAGGACTATGTTTTTATTGCTGGTTCAAAACAAGCAGAGAGAGTCTTTAATAAACAGGTATTGAAAATAAGACAACATTACAAGGAGAAAAAGTTGAACGAGTACTTGAGCAAATTGCCAGACGCACTTGATGAACTACTGCCGACTTTGAAATTAATTGAAAGTTATGAATGGAAGTGGGATAGTTGTCAACAGGCGATAAAATGTCACAAATCCTTCGATAAACAATTCAAAATTCTCCCAGAAGACGTAATTTGGGATGATATCGAAGAATTGTTGAATGAATCGGATGATAGGATTCCGTTTGATGTACTACATCTTGATAGATCAAGAGCATGCTTTGATCGCCATGTGAAGAAGCTTGTAGAATCTGGTCGTAAGGTTAGGATGAAGTCTGAGTTTCGTAAACTTCTTGAATTGACTGCTAAGATCAGGCCAGGTACAAGTTGGAGCGATGCTTATCTCTGGCTGTCAAACGAAGAATCTTATAAAAGTTTAGACGAGCACGAAAGAAAGGAAATATTCGAGAAATATTTGCAGGAAATTACTCTCGCTGCGAAACTGGACTTTCAAGAACTTCTCTTTGAATCTGCACCGAAGTTCATGAAGCTCGACCCGAACTGTAGGCCCTCGGAGGCAGACATGAAAGAACTCGATGTTTATTTGCAAGAAGACGAGCGCTACAAGAGGCTGGAATTCGTGGATAATGCCAGAGATATTTTGCTATTCAATCACATTGCACTCATGCAGAGCAGCACAAGATGCCTTAGTGGTCCAGAGACATGTATGGATCGACTTATGCAAGGAGTTGTTGAAATGACCGCTCATAGGTAAGGCATTTTTTCTTCATCAAATCCCCGTATTAACGTTATTAATTTTTAGTATTTTTGAGAGCTCAGGGCATGCAATATTTCATGAGTTCAGACCATGAAACTTGAAGCTATTACACACGGCTGTAAATAAATCAGAACCATAGGAAAACTTCCAGTTTCTATTCTCAGTAAAGTACTGCTATTATATTTCCCCTCATCATTTTGTGGCATTTAATTTAGCTAATGTCGCCCACTGCAACCGCCCTCACCCACTTGTAAGTATCATATGGGTCATGTATTGTCCCTGACAATGCAGATCAAACAATAGAAGTGTACAAAGAATATTGAATGGTTTCTTAGCATCGATTTTCAAAAGATTGTCGTGAAGGCGTATGAAGTGGTGTTTCCGCTGTGTCTACCAGCCAGAGCATGTATGCTGGCCACTGGCCACACGAAAACGCGGACCAACGAGGCAATGTTGCTTACAATAACAGTCTGTTCCACCATTTTCGTGAACAGCCAACCACATCAGGGATATTCTCGTTGTTTCCACATCTAATCCGGAATTATTGCCTGACAAGATGGTCTATTGTAAAACCCCCTTGAACTCATTAATTTTTAATCATTATATCGAAATCATTTGACACAACGAATTATCTCATAATGAAACGAAAGAGCAGATGTTACCATGTGGTCCGATCTGATCTTGCCTTCGTAAATAACACCACATGTTGCCACGAGGATCCTACAAATTTCCTTCTGCACTGGATAAGCAGCAGCATCATTTTTTACATCACTTCAAAATAACAACACGGGTATTTGCCCCATTTAACGCCCTGGGCCCTTATTTAGATTTAAAGCAGCTAGCTGTTGTGCTTATGAGAAGGTGGTAGGCGTTTATATGTTGATAAATGATGGCTGAGGTATCTAGATTTTGCTTGGTTAGATAGCTAAGTCATGCACTTAAATCGAACGCTTTTCAGGTCATGACGACTCCGCGTTGGGCATATGAATATGTAAATAGATTAAATAAGATCTAGTAGCTGTAACATGGGTCATAGTCATAGTTTCAGTGTCGTTTTCATTAAAATAAGTTGCTGATTTTTATAATAACAATAACTTGAAACATTCCCCGTATTTGAGATTGGATTTGCATTGGAAATTGCACAGGAGCGTCTTAGAGATCAAGATTATAACAAACTTTAAGCAATCTTTTAGCTGTAGAACATGTAATTTTGTTTATTGCATTGCATTATGCTTTGCTTGCTCGTGAAGCTGATGTATAACGGAGTATATATTGGTAACACCTGCGCAGGAGAAAGTTTTTCTTGTTTGAGAGCCGTTTGGTAATATAATGTGACGTTTGGTAATATTTTGCTTTTCTAGGCCAGCGTATAATCCATATGAAAACGATTTGTTGATGGACGGTGATGATGATGAACAAATTGGAATTGTTGTTTTTGGGACAAATGGCCTTGCTTCAGAGCTTGAAAAGAAAATCAAAGTAAGTCGATTCCCAAGTCTGCTCTTGTGGAATTATTTCTTCATTATTTTTGCCATCTGCTATTCATCATGCCCCTCTTTTATACTGATCTTAGTTAACTTTCAACCTAAGAGGAACACTGTTTTATTCACCAATCACTATTCGATACAGTAAAAACCCGCATATAAGAACCTGTGAATTTCCACCCAGCCTATTGTTCTAAGACAATAGGCTATTGTTTTTTTTATTGTTTTGAACATAAATATCACCTTGAAGGTTCTTAATCCATTGGTTCTTATATGCGGGTTTTTACTGCATCTTGAAGTCGTCAAATATTGTCTTTGATGACGTAATATATACCCTGCAGTTTGATTTGCTGATTTCAAATGCATTTCAATCATTGATGCATCGGTTACAACCTGTGCACTGCATGGTAGCCATGTGTTAGTGGGACTTTTTCTTCGTTTACAGTTGCAAAGCTCGTCAAGTGACAGTTTGGAGTACATTGTCGATGGTCAGATATTCGCATTGGATTTGAAAGTGATTGGTGATGATGTCAACAATGATCCCAACGATTTCATCAACTCTGTTCTTGACTTCAGGCCACAAGGTAAGATTCGACCCCCTGGTTTTCTACTGCTTGCCATTAAGTTCGTATGCAAAGTGCCCGGATGAAGGGTGTTCTGTACAATGCTTGTTCATTAGGAGGTATCTGTGTTGCTATTTGTTTTGTAGGCTCGTTGGCGATATTTTCTTGCGAGAATTCGTTGAACTACTTGAAGGAAGTGTTGAAAGTACTCAAGGACGCAGATGAAGGACAACAGGAGAATTTCTTGAATCTGCCATTCATACTTGTGATGGCAAGAGAATCTGGAAGAGAAGAAGATGTGAATTTCCTCATGCAAGAAGGACAAGAGCTCGCTGACCAGTACGTGTGATTTTAAAAATACCACCCCCCTCCCCGTTGCATTGCCGAATCTGTACAGTAAAAACCCGTGTATGAGAACCAATGGATTAAGAACCTTCAGGGTGATTTTGCTGCTCAAAACAATAGACGAAACAATAGCCTATTGTCTTGGAACAATAGGCTGGAAGGAAATTTTACAGGCTCTTATATGCGGGTTTTTACTGTAATAAATTCTTTATGTCATGGGTATCACCATGATCAGTAATGCAGCGAGAAATTATTTTTATTTTTATTGTTGGAATCCCCATATAGCAAGTTTCAAGGGAATCCCCGTGTAGCTTGGAAAGTGGATAACTTCAAAGCAGAGTAAATATTTACTGATGCTGTGCAGTTGTTTTGGTTGTTTGTGGAAGATTGAATGACGCCGCCAGGGTGTTTGATAATCTAGTAACCGAGCTGAAAAGCACATCTCTTTCAATGATCCATTCGTTGATATTAAGCGCCTCTGTTGTTTACAATCGGACATAAAGCTTACAGGCGCCGTTTTCTATTTGGATTACAAGCTATAGCCTTATATTTACGTTTTCGTCTTTCGTTAATGCCCATTGATTTGTACAAGAACACATTCGCTCTCCATATTGCCTAAATCTCGGCTCCTAATCAAATTTATTGTAAGGCAAAAGCAAGACTTTGCCTTTGTCGATGTCTGAGGGACTGTGCCGATCTCAAAAGAGGCGGCACTCGTGAATGATCTTAATACGAGGTTGTTTCACATTTGAACAATTACTTGTTTTTAGAGTGTCTATCACTCAGGTGTAAAATGCATCTACATCACTAATTATTACACCAAGCATCTGCGTTTATAGTTTATCTCCTTTTGAATCAATGCTTACGCGTCAATCATCTTCTAAGGCATTGAATAACGCCACTTGCTCTTCTCGTGTGCTGTGTAATTCTCCAGTTTATCTATAAAGCGAATTAAGCAATCAATTGGTAATTGGGTTTTCTAATTGATTGGAGATGTAATCGCCCATTGGGTGTCTGCAGCTGTGCATACGTTTCCGCTGTGCTCAAGAAACATTTCGGCTGTAGTATATGTACAACAGGGGGCAAAAGTCCTTGTGACACTTGTGAAATTAAAAAAAATACTATCGACCCAGAGGCCTTTATTCAAGGCCCCCACCCCCTAAGACAGAACTGTTCTCCTAAGCAGACCCTTGCTTTTGCGTGATGGTACCTCCATATTTGTGTGAAGTGAAGTCCTTTTAAAGCACGTTTAGGTTGGATAGCTGCAGTAGGTGTCCTGTAGAATCTCACCTTGTAGCACTCTGTTGAAGTTTTATTTTGTGGGACTGTTTGCCTTAGTTTTTGCTTGTGTGAAATGAAGCCCTTTTGAGCACGGTTAGGTTGGATAACCTTTTTGCAGCAGTATTTATCGTGTAGAATCTCATCTCGTAGCACTCTGCTGAAGTTTTATTTAGTGGAACTGTTTGCCTTAGTAGTTGCGTAAGTGATGTGTAACTCATAATTAATTGTCTTGGTTTTTTGTCTATGCAGGCTTCAGTGTCTTTTTGTCGATTATCCCTACACATTATCGACACTTGATGGTCGAATACACGAAACGCAAGTCCAAGATGCAATTCGAGGTATCGTCGATGTTATCAAGAAGAGGCTAAGACCACAATGCACCCCGAGCTTCTTGCCAGAGAAGACTCCAGATCTGAGGTATGCATTCCATTACTTATTATACTAGAGCATATCTATAGTAGGGAATACGGGGAAATTCGCGGTTTTGCAAGTGTTGTACGTATCCTACATTCTCCTCCTCCCCCAAACAATGTTGTCTCTAGAGACAGTCTTGTACAACATCAACAATGTTCTGTTCGCACGGTGACCACAAGGGTCTGCTTGAGAGAACAGCATTTTCTTAGGGGGTGGTGGCCTTGAATAAAATCCACAAAGATTCTTTAATGCATTTTTTGAAGGTTAGCAACGACTAAAAAAGCCCATGTTTGTTTTGTCCATATTGATGTATTAATATATTTATTAGTCCACAAAGAATAAATTTGCGGGTCGATAATTTTTATTTTTATTTTACAACTGTCACAAGGATTTTTGTTCCCTATTGTTACATCATCTACTTTCCATACGCATTTGAATGTTTGATAGCATGACCATTTTTGTTGATTTTTAGGATACTGCTGTGCGCAATGTGCGGTGATCAATACCCAGTTGAACTTATTCTTGGCCCTCTGTTACATCATCAGTCTTTGCTATGCAATTCATCAGCAAAGCCGGACACCGTCATCCTGGAAACGTATGTTGGAACTGACAAGAGGGTTGTATCAATCACACTTTCCTCCTACCACAGTAAGTCCATCGTTTCAGTACGTATAGTCTATATGTTTTACAGCTTGTGAACCACACAGCTGAGCTATATCGGATTGCTTTTGAGCAACATGGCTGAGCTATATAGCATAGGTCTTGATGGATATGGCTGAGCTATGCAGCATAACTTTTGAACAACATAGCTGAGCTATATAACATAGCTTTTGAACGATGTGGCATTATGATTTGATCATTGCTAGACATTGCAATTCGTATCCATTATAATTATTGATCTAGTTAATCAAAATGTGCTCTATATTTTGCGTGCACTGTGCTGAAGAAGAAAGACTTGTTTAATCATTCTAATGAATGTTCTTAACAGACACGTGTGCAACTCATTTGCCAATTAAGACGAAGTGTTAAAGCAGACAGTCTTTGTTTAAAAATACAATCATTTCTATTGATATTCATTGTTGATCAATTATAATCAACATCCCAGTATGAACATCGTAGTGTTTTGTTGAATAATCGACATCTTTTCTTCTAATCCCAAGGAGCACATAGTCTGAAAAACGAGCTCTTTCATGGCTTCATATTGGTGTACTCTGCTACGAGAATTGCTTCGTTCGAAACGCTAAGGTAACGTATCTCTTCGTTTGAAATTGTAAAGTCTTATAGTGGAAAGAACCTACACCTTTTATTGAACTCCCAGCACCATTTCACTCTATATCCTACATTTTGCTAGACATAAAAATAAGAGTGAATAATGATTAATAGGATGAGATGATCCAGTGAATTTTAATTTCGTTTACTGGATACCTTAAAAAGAGTACATTTTATTTGGTTAATAATGCATGATGGAATCGAAAATTCTCTTTATTTTTCTTGAGTATTCGTGCCGATTGTCATACCTGATAAACGGATCATCGATTGGATGTTCCTCGTATCCCATAGCTCTCAAACAAGATTGGACCAGTCGCTTTGGGAACTGGCCCTACCATAGTACACCTGTTAATATTAATAGCTTGCTTTAAGAGATCCGTTTGCGCGGACAAAGCCACCCCACTGCAAGATGAAAATTAGCAGAACTTCATCAGTAATAGATCTAGTTAGGCGAGTATTAATTGCTGGTTGTCTTTTTCAGTGCTTTTGCAAATACTGTTCCTCAAGTACCAATTCAGGTATTGGCAGTAACTGGTAGTGCCTCTGGTGCAAGTGTCGTGTTCCACAACGAGAAAGCATCCACTCTTCTTGCTGGTGGTACTAGTTTAGCCAACAAGCTCAGCGCAAAATTTCAAACGACGTCACCCTTGTTTCAACATCAAAGTACGTTCATTAGGCTTACTCTGAATCATTTAATTGCACTGTGTGTATCTACTTGTTGTGTTCCAAGTGAATGTTATTGCTAAGCTGTGTTAGCTACAGTAAGGCCCCACAATTACGAAACACGTTTTTTATATTGAGCTCTATTGTTTACGAAGATCTCTTATTGTTTTCCTATTGTTCCCAGAATATATCAGCTTGAAACTTTCTTGCTTGAGAAAGCTTGAAAATATATCAGCTTGAAACTTTCTTGTTTGTTTCTTGCAAGTAGTTTGTTATTTGCGGGCCCCACTGTATTTTACTGGTGTTTTGCTGTATAGCCCAGTTTACACTATGCAAAACTAACCTGGGTTTAACCCGGGTTCAACCTATTTGTGCTAAATGTTTTGTAGTGTAAACGCAAACCAATCCGGGTTAAATCAACCCGGGCTCAACCCAGGTTAGCTTTGCATAGTGTAAACAGGGCTTATGATTAGCAAGCTAAAGTGTTAACGTTGTTGTTTTTTACAGCTGGGGCATTTGCTGCTTTCTTCACATCTGCTTACCACAAGAAAGATGAAACGGAGTTCTTGATTGCCGGAATCAAGGGTCGTCCTTTGCCTGAGGTTCCTAAGCCGCACAACTCTACCTTGAAGCCGATGGCAAACGGAAATTCACAGAAGGAATCCGATTATGCAGAGATACCGGCCCGAAGCAACGCTCTTGTGACAACGAGCTTGGAAGTGAAAAGCGAGATTTCGGAAGACTCGGTGCCTTCTTCGCCGACCCGAGAATACCGAACCGACTCGTTCAAAGATCGGCGCTCTCGCTCATCCACTCAGGACAGCCGAGAATTATTCGATCCCGACGATTTATTCGAAGTTCCTCACGACGAAACAGGTTCGTAAACGCACAGATTTGATTCCGTTAGTTACCGAAAACTCTACCGAGAACTATGCGGGATTTACTGACAGGTATTAGAAAACCAGGGGGCGCTTAGTTGAGGAAATACGGTTGCCGTATTTGCTGTATAGAGATTCATATGACGTTGATGTGATTTTGTTTCTAGGCTTGTATGCCCAAGTGTTGAAAGACTTCAAGAAGAGAAAGCTAGCTGCTGAGAAGGAGTCAAGCGAAGGCGACGAGGAAAGCGAAGTACAATGGTGTGATAACGTTGCTTACGGCTCCAATAGTGATTTGAAGCTTGGGCCTAATCACAACAGGCAGTACAACACAGCACCGCACGCGTCTAAAAGTCAGAAAATCCCTGTCAGTGATAGAAAATACGCGACATTGAACACAGTAGCAACTAAAGCGAGTAGATACATCTACCCTGATTCAAGAGCCACTAACCTGACACCGAAAGACCAGTTACCTGTTGATGTTGGCTATGAGCCGGGTGATAGTTTGAGCTCTCTGTCTTCACAAAGTAAGGACTCGTTGGGGTCACAAGGTGGAGATGAACCGTACCTTGCCAGTGTACAGAGAAAGATCGATTATTTTAGGAGTCTGAATTCAACTAAGGATCCATACCCACCATCACCTCACTGGAGGCATGATCCCAGATCGAGGGCAGACTCCGATCAGAAAGCACCACTCGCTAAACAAGAGGTCAGTTTATTATTATTGTATATATTATGCATAATTTATGCATTGTACTGTCTGAGCAAATGTGTTATGATTTGCTTAGATATTATCATGAGTGTAGCATTTGCTGATGTGTTTCTTTGATGGGCTTCTGAGGACCCAAATCACACTACTACAAGCTTAAAGCTCAAACTCTTGTCTATTCTCAGACTATTTCATAATTTGGTACATTTCTAGCTTACGTACAGATGCAATATCTGTAGGTTCGTGTTTTTACTGCACACGACGAAAGCACAGCAAATGGTATTTAATATCGTTATATCATAGCATTTAATACTATAGCATACTTAGCGATGTTCTTCTTTCATGAAGGATGACCAGGAACCAGTTGATAACAGCATAGAAAAGGTTCGTGAAGAACTTCAAATAAAATTGTCCATACATGGTCAAGATGATGGTGGTCGTGTTGACTTACAGTCGAACAAGGATAGTCAAGAACCAGAGAAGCAGCTAGAGATATCACGCTCTTCTGACTCCTCGGACACGGTATCACGCTCTAGATCAGGTATGAATAAAGACGAATACCCATTTTATTCAATTTGCTATGTATATTATGGTTGTTCGTTTTGCTGGTGATTTGAAGGGTGACGTTCTTGGGATCCATTTTGTTGTGTTTCACCTCGATTTAACCTCGATTTGATCTGGCTACGTTCATAGGTTCAAAACACGAGACCCTGTCGCAGCAATTCAAGAAGATTATGCGCAAAATGTCACCCGCACCTTCGCCGGCTAACTCGGAGAGCGACCTGAACAAGTTGTCAACATCGAACACTCTGAAGAAGAAGTTCAAAGGACGAAAGAAACCCAACAGAAAGAAGGACCGCGACATTTCGCCGAGTTCCAACGATATCGGGGCGGCAGTTAGTCCACAGCCTCCTTCTGAAGATAGTTCAATTCTTGACACCTCGTTGGAGAAATCAGCCAGTCTGCCGATGCGAAAATCAAGTATGCATCTTATTAAATTCATGTCGTATTAGGTGTTATATACATCATGTCATGTGTCATGCTACATCATGTTATATGTCATGTTACATGCTACATCATGTTATATGTTACATCATGTTACATGTCATGTTACATGACATATTAGATGTTACATCAGACCCTAAGCCATCATTCGCTGTGCAGGTTGTTATTGGCCAGCGCCTAAGAACATGTATAATTGCACTCCATTGTTCGTGACATATTACTGTGCAATCATGCTTTAATGATGGGCTCTGTTACGATTTTTAGATTCTAAAAAGGGTGAGTTCAACTCACTGGAAAGAAAATCCAATAGGAAATTTGGCACGCGGAAAAGCAACAAGAATCCACCATCGATAGTTATCGATGACACTGGGGAGGTGCAGCACAATACTGGCACATTCAAGAAAGATAAGCACAAGAAACGACAGGTATGGATGATGCACAGACGACTATTGACGTAGCACTTAATGTCGACCTATTTATTTTCTGTTGCTGTGTTTATATACGTGTGGAAGAGTTGAATTGTTGTTTATATCGTAGAGTCGTGATGACTTTGAACTGGATGTGGATCAAAATGAGGTATCTTTGTTTATTGTTTGTTTATTAATAGTTGTTTACGTCTCCTGTTTCTATTTATTTTGTAGTTTTACATCAATTAAGTCGCTGACAATTTTACTTTAATTTGCATCCGTATACAGTAAAATGCTTGAATGTTTTTTGTTGCTTTCAGGTTCCTTCAGATGACGAGAAAGGATCTCCAAAAAGAAAGGTAGATTTTCACACTTGATTTCAAGTGATTAAAGCCAATATCTCCACCATTAGCACCGCTACCTAACATCGCTATTACAGTTGCCTTCAACTTTCTTGTACTCGTTACTATAGCGTGTCTTTTCTGTTTTCGTTGTAGCCAAGAAAGGCCAGGTCTCTCCGCTTTATCTCCCGCGGTGACAAAGACAAACTTAAGCAGGACAAGACCAGAAAAGAATGGGAGCGAAAGAAGAAAAAGCAGAGAGAAAAACCGTCATACAATTACTTTGGTAAATCATTGCAAGACGTTTGTGAAAATGAAACCTTATTACCAAGGTTCTTTGCCAATTGCATTGATCATATCGAGGCTGTTGGTGAGTAAATGTTTCTTGTTACTACACTCTATTAAGCACGGGTACCATTGTTGTTTTACGGACTGGGATGTTATTAGAACTTATGCTCATGCTGATCACCTTTTATTTGTGCAGGAATGGAAACCGAAGGTATTTATCGTGTCAGTGGCAACAAGCAAGATATTGATTACCTCCTAACACAGTTTGAAAACGGTTCGTTGTTTTTATTTCCATATTTATACCTTCAAAGCCCGGTTTCCATATAGTCGTTGAGGGTCGCTTATTAAAATCAACTTTGGACAACGTTTCTGTGATATTTCTAATCCTTTCAGCGACCCTCAGCTACCCTCAACGACTATATGGAAATCAGGCTTTCAACATCTGAAAATATCCTGAAACTGAAAGCTTTATAATCATCCGCTGTGACATCAATAACAAATCTGTGGTTTATTATTTATATGTTTGTATATGTGTTAATTGTGATTTCTTTATCAACAGACAAGAACTTGAATTTACAAGAGCTGAGCATTTCAATCCATTCTTTCACTGGTGCTTTGAAGCAGTTCTTTACGTTACTACCCGATCCCCTCGTTCCTGTGAATTGTTACGACCAAATCCTCGACAATATGAGTAAGTACATTTATTTCATATTTTTCTCTTTTTTTTCTCGTGTGTTGTGGCACTTAATTGATCTTTGTTTCTGTTTATTTAGTTATCATGAATGCTGATGAACGTCTGAGCAAACTAAAGGCACTAATACAAGGCTTTCCTAAGCAGAACCTAGCTGTATTCAAGAAACTCATGATACACCTTAAGCGGTAAGTGTTCTATATACTGTCTTATACTCCCTTCTTTTGCGTTCCTACATGAATATTCAAATGCGAATGGGAAGAGAATAAGTTGTTGTCTGCCAAGTAGTGATGTTTTTGGATAAATTAGCCACTTTGATCATATGTCCAGATGGTTCTAATATATTATATACACCACAGCTACCTGTTTACTTTAGTATTAAGGTAGTTCCACTGAGCTTCTGCCTTTCTATGATATTCATCGCATGGTAAAACAATTCGTGTTTTTTCGCAGAGTCACTGACCATAAATTGCATAACAAAATGGACGTTCGAAATTTGGGAATTTGTCTTTTTCCAACCGTGATGCGGCCAGATTTTACGAATATAGCCACGATATCGCAGAACATGAACATGGGTCTCTTCATTCAAACATGCATAGAACAGTGTGATGGCTTATTCGATTTGGAAGAAGATGATTCATAGAGAGAGAGGTAAAGCTGGAGATATTTTTGTAAATGATTTCAAGATGACTGCAACAGCTGTCATGCTGCGCAACACGGGTTGTTTCTAGCGACACGATTAGCCATGCGTCTGGTTGAACAATGTAACGAGATAGCACAGGCTACTGCATGATGGCATGATGAGGTCACGATAACCTTAGAGCATAGCCACGTTGTAGACACAGATTTGGAGCACAAGCAAATATTCGCTAAATTATCTGCAGGGGAAAAATTCGATTACCCTTATTTTGGGATTTTTTTGTACTAGTTGGCTAAGTTTAATTTCGAAAAGTTATTAGTTTATTGATAGTTAAGAGCTATTAGTTCCACTTTGTTTCAAATATCTTGCGGACAGCTTATAACTTTTCGACATTGGGATATAACACGACATAAAACTCTTCAAAATCTGACTTTCGGCACCCAGCACTTTGATTCATCTAAGCGGCTTTTACATTTTCTTTGGCCCGAGTAGTCTAATTTAGTTATGTACGTTTTATTGATGGCAGTGCTGTAGCCTTGTCCTGTTGCTCCAGCCTCGTGTTGAACAATTGAAAGGTTTTATATTTTTTGTTATTAGATGGTTATGATTATGATGATTATTAATATGATGATTGTTGTCAGAGATCGCTTTTGCCAACGTCGACTAATCCAACTGTGTTTTACCAAACTAACCGAACCCACTGCCCCAGGATAGATTTGGGGCTCGAGGACATACGCAGTGCATGTACCCCTCGTCTGATTTCATCAGCTATTGGCATTCGTTAATATATCTGTTTGAATGTTTGCGAAAACACAGTTGGTTTAAATTTAATTTTAGCGAGTCGATTTTAACCTTTTTGATTTGGTGCGATAATGATGATAATATTGGACTGTGCACTTTTGATGCATTAATGACGAATCAAGCGTTATCATATCATACTTAATTATTATTCGATCAACAAGTTTCACTTGTAGATAATCCTCTTTTAATTAGGCATAGTTTATTGTGAATAAGTCTCATTTTGTTATTTATTATTATAAGTGCTTAAAGATTAAAGACGAAATGAATACGTGTAACCGCTTGTCAATTTCATCTATTCAACCAAAGGTGGGGTGCACATGGTCTATTGGTTGGGCTGGGATTACACTGTGTAGATTACAACCGTTCTACTCGGTGTATCCCTGTTGTTGTGCACCAAACTCGTACCTTGCATATGATGACAAGTGTATGCGGCGAGCACACTCCAGCCCAGATATGAAGAGATTGCGGTTTGAGAGGGTTGACTTGTGAGTTGTGGACGATGTTGGATGGAATATTGGTGTCAATTCATCTGCAAAGTGCAAGCAAATGGTGTTATGGACGGGTAAGTATGTTGTTGTTGTTGTTGAACGCGTCAGCCGCTTTAGGACAATGTGAACAGCTGGTATTGGTTGTCTCGAACTATCATGTGTGAGATAAGTTGTCTTGAACATCTGCGAACCCCGATCAAAATCTTTTATAAGAACAACCTTTATAAGAAACACCAGGCTGAGATTAGGCCAAAAATAAGAACAACATAAGAAACAAAGCAGACTGACATTCAACAAAACTCAAGAAATAAAATATCAGCAACAATCGAAAATAACAAACTACTGTAAGAAATGTACGGAAAAATAAGGCTGAAGTTGGAGCCAAGTGTTCTCATAAAAAAACGTGTAGCTTGCTGAAACTATTTCACTGATTCTTAACCAAGTTTCGTTCCTTTCTCAGATTTGAAGCTGAATAGGCCAATACCCCATACCCCATGGCGGCAATTTTGTTTGCTACAGTTGACGATGCCACAATATCCAAATACAGATGATTCCAATCTTTACAACGAAACACACGATGCCGATGTTGAGTTTTGTTCCCAGCTAGTTCATCATGAAGATTGTTGCAAGCAAAGCACTCAAAATGGACCCTTGGTGAGTACAGTTCATATTCGTATCTTACAGAATCATCTCTGATGTATTTATTGCTGTTGCGTAGCGAAGCTTCTTCGCAACAGAATATAATCGAGTCCTTTTCGAGAAAAAGTCTTATGTCTTTGTGGGTTTGTGCTAGTAGAATGGCACAAAACTTTGCTGCAGTGCAGTGAGACGTTTCAGAGACATCGTGAAAGCGATATTTGGCTGGCTTTTCTACTGGTTATTAGCTTTTATTCAGGGCCAGAAACGAGAAGGCCCAAACAACGCCATTTTTATTTGGACAAGAACACAAGGGTTGCTTTCTTGTCGAACCCGAAGACTAACCCTGACCCTAACCGATACACCATACACTGTCAGTAGCATTATGTCATGTATACTCCTGCGCAGTAGCCTATATATGGCACTGCGCACATACACCCACCTTTACGGCCTCTAACCGTAATCCTAACCCTTACCATAAGCCTTCCCTAACCGATATACCATACACTGTTTGTAGCATAACGTCATGTATACTCCTGCGCAGTAGCCTATATATGGCACTGCGCATACACACCCACCTTTACGGCCTCTAACCCTAACCCTAACCCTGATCCTAACTCCAACCCTAACCCTAACCGATACACCATACACTGTCAGTTGCATTACGTCATGTATACTCCTGCGCAGTAGCCTATATATGGCACTGCGCATACACACCCACCTTTACGGCCTCTAACCCTAACCCTAACCCTGATCCTAACTCCAACTTTAACCCTAACCGATACACCATGCACTGTCAGTTGCATTACGTCATGTATACTCCTGCGCAGTAGCCTATATATGGCACTGCGCATACACACCCACCTTTACGGCCTCTAACTAACCCTAACTCTAATCCTTATCCTAACCCTAATCCTAACCGATACACCATACACTGTCAGTTGCATTACGTCATGTATACTCCTGCGCAGTGGCTTATTTATGGCACTGCGCATGCACACCCACCTTTACGGCCTCTAACCCTAACCCTAAGCCCAGCCCCAACCGATACACCATACACTGTCAGTCAGTCATGTACTGTCATGCAGCATCGCTCGCCTCATGCAAGATACTACCTGTCTGTAGCATTACGTAGCTGCGCAATACTATGTTGTAGTGCGCATACGCGCTCTCATTTTGGATATTTAAATTATAAATTGATGAAAACAAAATGTAGATGTTCTCATCAGGATTTGAACCAGTGGTCTCGAGCTTAGTGTGCAGGTAAGTTTCCAGTACTCTACAGAAGCGCTTCCTAGGAAAGGGGAATACATAAGGTCAAAGGAATCAACACAGCAAACATAGTCATCCTTCACCCGTCATATACGCTCTACATATATGCGTCATGCCATATTTGAAATTGGCCGGCACAGCAAATCATTCAGTTATACGAATCAACATGCTCCGAGTTTCAAAAATAACATTTCATCTAAAAATATGGATAAATACTCAAAAAGACGACAGGCATGAATTATCTTTTGCTATGCGAATCTCTTAAGTCTAAATCTAAATCACTAAAAAAATAGCCTAAATACTACAGAACAGATACATTCACACACAGACAGATACAACGTGTGATGTCCAATCCATCTACCTATGACTTAATGTTTATTGCAAAACTAAAAAACATCATATTGCTGAGTGCACGAGCTATCTATAAAACGGTGTTAGACACATTACGTATAGTGCAATGGTACAAAAGAACATTGTAATTGAATAGGAGTACATATTAAGATACATTGACGCATAACAAATAGTTGAAGATTAAAGTCCAAAGCTACGAGATTACAAAACGACAGAGTCACAATACAACTGGGTTACTTCTGTTGTCCTCGGTTTGTGAAGACGAGACACAGGAATGCGATGGCACGGAACGCAATGCCAAAGACAAAGAGGATGGTGAGGCAGAGACCATAGCTGTTGTAATCATAGTTGTTCTTATACGCAATCGTGTCGATAAGTGTACGCATTATATCAGGATAGCGTGCAGCCTCCTTCTCGAACAACGCTTCGACGAACCATCGACAGTAAGAGAGGCTGTATGCCATGGGACCAATGAAAGTAAAGTTGTTCAGTTCGCACAGGTCGGGCATGGAACCTGAAAGAAAAATGTTTGCATAAAATGCGTCTGCGATGTTTGTCAGAAGGCAGGTGCTGTGTGGAAGAGAATGCATGTCTGGTAGAGCTATGGCATTGCATGAAACTATAAAGAGGTCTTCTGCAAAGCGTGCAAAGATCCGGGGAAATGTCTAGGCTCTGTACGTGTGAACAGAGCCCTGAAGCTAGCCGTAAAGAGGTAGACTATATCTTAATCAAGATCAGGCTGTCTTGTTGATTGCCTTGAAGTGAAAGTGAAGAATGAATATTCACCTGAAAGGAGTGATGAGATCAGAACAACAACAACGGCTGCCATTTGAGAGTTTCTCGGATTGAAAATGCACGAAATTGCATAGCCTATGCCAGTGGTAGCAAACTGAGCCATGAAAACGGCACCATAATGATACTCGAACAATGCTGCAAACAGAAGGAAAGCATAAATATGAGCACTCGATGCAAACACGCCGACATGATACGACTTTGCAAGGTATCAAAAAAAGCAAACATTGAAATGTATTTAAGTTAATGATAGGACCATCAGTATGACGATAGGTTGGCTTACCTCTCGGTGCTGTGAAAGTGTACTGCAAGCTGAGATAGACTAGCGGGGTTATCATAATCAATGGCAGTTGGCAGACATTGACAGCTAAGAAGTAACTCAGTCGATTCACTCCACAAGCAGACTCTCTGAAAAAATACGAGTTATAATACGCTTATTGTTCAAGTACAACAGGCTATTGTTTCTTCTATTGTTTAAAGCAACAGGCTATTGTTTTTTCTGTTGTTCTGAGCAGAAATATCTATCTGAACGTTTCTTAATCTGAGACTCGGAGAATGGAGAACCTAATCTCCACCTATGGAAATGTTTTGCAGCTTTAGCATACAATTGTTGCGGTGTGTTGCCGATATGGTTGCTGGTACATAGGAAGGAGGCATTGACAATACTAAACAAGCATGCGCAGTACGCATATGCGAAATACCTACCTCCAGAACGTTGTTCGATGATTTCCAAAACATCGTAACGAGGCAAGAATGGCAGTGAGGCCGATGGCAAGAGCGCTCATTGTGTTCATGGCCAAAGTTTTCTCAAGCGACACCTAGGGAAAAAGTTTGATGTTTACACTGGTCTCCTCTCCCCTGTATTGAATTGAATTGGAGATTTATGTAGCATGCTCTGCGAAAGTCACTTCTGCTTCATATCATATATAACCTACCATATCCTACGATACCATATGATTTAATACCATTCGTTATGGTATTATTAAAGTATAATGAGTGTGCTTCGTTATCAAGTGACCTAGAAGTTTGATAGAAGCTAATAAATGGAAATTTTATACAATACCTCAGCGTACAAAGCACCCAGAACTCCTCCAGCCAACAACACAAGGAACATATCCAGCAGTAGAGATCTTATGTATCTGAACAGCAACACCCATTCGCGCTTTAGGAAGAATATGAACTGCGAGAATATATTTGGCATTGGTCGATCAATAAATTGAACTGAAATTGAAAATAAAAAGGTTGTTGATAAAATTACTTTTGGGTTTTTAGGAGGACCAATGGTTCAGTCTCGATGGAATTAGAATAAAGTAACCTCGGTTCAGTGTTATACAGTTTGAAACAGGTGTCTCGGAAAACATGCAACATGCTACAGAACAGCAACATAAATATGTGCCTAGACTAAATTGCTTATTGCTCAGAGGTCAAGAAATAACTTGCGAAGAAGAAAAGTCGTGCCCATCCTGTGTTTGAGGAGAATGAAGGATTTGTAAAGATACTGGCAATATTTAAGTCTGCACGTGGATACGCAAAGTGACTCGGTGGGGGAAATTTTTTAGCCTATTCTTTGCAAACTTTAAATGAACAATGGTTCCATAAATGTTCAGGACTTCCATGTGTTGCTATAGACAAGTGAAAGCGGGCGTGCAGTTTAATTTAAAGCAATGTAAGTTGCAGCTTTGGCAAACGCGAACCGAAATACAAAAATAAAGGGGCATGTAATTTAATACCATTGGCACCATCGGTCGTATCCAATGTGGCCATTTCGTGTTGTTCCGTTTCATTTGGTTCGATTTCAGCTTCTTTCTTCGTCATTTCCGGCTCTTTGTTGTTGCCGGAGATATGTTCCTCCCAGGCCTCAAATAATACTTTTGGGTTGAATGGTTCGTCACCCTTGTGGGTAACACCACCGATCACGTCCATGTAATAATCTGCTGGGTTTACGCCGTTCGGTACAGCACTTCCCATGTTCTCGAAGTACACTCTTGCACCTTCCACATCGCCTTGGTAAACTGTTCGTCCACCGGGACCAAGGAACAGAAGCTTGTGGAACATGCCTATGGATAAACAGAAAGGCTAATATCAATCTGTAATATCCATGCCCTGCTATAATTGCTTTGATTTCACCAGCAAAGGCGTTTCACCTTCTTTCTGTCCACATTGATCAGCAATGATAAAAATATTCCCTTGTTCAGTGATTGTCGTAATAAGAGTAGACGTTTATCATGTCATGAACAAAAGTGGTTATGAGTGCAACGTTTTAGCAATGATAAACACGAACAAATGGACTTACTGAAAATCTCGTATCTTGGCTGATGGATGACGCATACGACTGTCAAACGTCCCACTTCCGCCACCTTTCTCAAGGCCCTCAGAACTGACAAACTCGACGTACTGTCCAAGCCACTGCAAAATAAAACAGCTAAACACGTAGAGTTTTTTCCTTGCTACGGGTGATTCAGGTAGCCAAACATTATCACTGTCCTTTGAGGGCTGATTAAACTAGATATATGTATGTATGTATGTATGCATGTATGTATGTATGTGTGTATGTATGTATGTATATAATGTATGTATGTATGCATGCTTGTATAAACTGAGCAAATATACCTTGTCGGTTCGTCCAAGAAAAGTAACGTTGGGTCAGCGATAAGTTCCATTCCAATGTTCACCCTTTTCCTTTGTCCACCAGAAATTCCTCTTGTCTCCTGCAAAGAAAACCAATCATTACTCCATTCCACGTCACACTGCTCTTTCGGGGTCCACGGTAGCCTGGTCCGCGTTTTCATCCATGCCAACGACATAAATTAGTATAAAATTTGCTATTGTCATAAGGCGTTAAGCGACGCAATTTCTATTGTTAAACGACCTTACCTCATCTCCAATGGGGACGTCTTCGACGTGAGCAATTTCCAACAGCTCAAGAACCTAATTAAAAAACTTGCAATTTAGAATTATGCCTGGTTGGTTTATATGAAGGCTGCATATTCAATTTCCTGGCCATAAGAGACCCGTGAAATTGGAATTTGACTCCGTGGAATCGGAGGCTGCTATTGTGATCACAATTAACGATCATTTGATTGTTGTGATGATAATCATTGATTGCTTAAAGGAGACCTGCAAAGGTTTGGCAAGTTGAGCTTTGTTAACTAAGTTTGACCCGCTGAATTCAGTGGTGGTATTCATTTCTGCAGATTCGACGTATTTTTCTAGATATCGGCTCCCAAACTTTCGGGCGGCAGCCATTTTGTTTCAAGGACGAAAACGAGTTAGTTCATCTCTGACGTAACAACGTCTGAGATGAACTATCTATCATCTCATCTCAGGTGTGGCGAATGGAATGAGTCAGTTCAGTATCAGTTATACTCTGATTTCATTTTGTTCACGCTTATTTTCAGGTTTTACCCGAACTGTTATGATCAAATAGGATGTCAACGAACTTTGTTTATATAGTTTTTCTTGCCAAAGTAGGAGTAGGAAGAAAAATAGTTTTGGGGGGAACAACATACGGAAAGGCACCCACATGTTGATGGCATTCTGTTAGCCGTGCCTAGTTTTTTGACGCAGGTAACACTTCATCGGGAGCAATGATGAAAATGTTGCATGCGTTGCATGTTGAAAACATTATGATGGTTGGCTGTGCTGCTTATAATTCCAATTCTGTCAATGTTGATGTCTGGTCTGGTTCGCCTTCCTCGCTTGAATCAGAATCACTTCCGTTGGGCCTACTTTGCTTCGTTTTCTCGTGGCATTGGCTCGAATTGATAAGGCTCAACTATCCATTCTGAAGTATCAACACTTCCATAATCAAAATCGCCTTGGTTTGTTGCCATATTACAACACAGAACTTCCCAAAAGTAAATTTATAAAATGTTGTTATTCGTTTGGTACAGTATAACTGATACTGAACTGACTCATCATTCCATTCGCCACACCTGAGATGATAGATAGTTCATCTCGGACGTTGTTACGTCAGAGATGAACTAACTCGTTTTCGTCCTCGAAACAAAATGGCTGCCGCCCGAAAGTTTGGGAGCCGGTATCTAGAAAAATACGTCGAATCTGCAGAAATGAATACCACCACTGAATTCAGCGGGTCAAACTTAGTTAATAAAGCTCAACTTGCCAAACCTTTGCAGGTCTCCTTTAATGATTAAACGTACTTGTTTAACTTTTTTTCGAATCGTTTCATCATCTGTTGATGACGGCAAGCGCAGCCTCCCTTGGAAAAGAAGAACCTCTTTCACAGTCAACTTCCTGTGCATGGTATCTTCCTGCGGTACAAAACCAGTCACCTTGCGATACTTTGTCAGTGACGTCACCGGAGTGCCATTCACTTCAATCACACCACCCAAATCCTAAAGTATTACAAACGAGATAAGGGTTAACATTCGTGATAAAATATGTTGTACTATAAACAGAGCTGACTCTGTTCATAATACTGTACATTGAACAATCATGTGACATTGTATTATAAAAGCTTTATAACGCCCCTCTCTCTATTAAGCCCCCCTCTGAAACCTCGAAAATTAAAGAAGCCACTCCAGGGCTTAATATAACTCTTACGCTGATGTGCATTGTGCATTACGCAACACACTCAGAAAAAAATTGCTCGTGCAAATGTAGAATGCCACACTCGTACGTAGAGGTGTGGTTCTGGATCAAATTGAATTGAATTTCATTGATGCTACTTACTCCGTAGTAGGCTTTGCCGCTGAGGGCGTTTAAAAACGTTGTCTTCCCTGCACCAGATGGACCCATGACTGCTGTCACCTCTCCGCTGTTCACGGCTCCTGTCACTCCGGACAAGACGACTTTTTGATCTCTCTGCAAAGAACGGTCAAAGCTGGCATTGATGTTTGACTGCGATCAGCTGTTTAGGCATGCGCGCAAAGTATTCATAGACAAAGATTCATAGACAATTCAGTGAGAATTCTCAAAGAAAAGTCTTTGGTGGGAGCGTTTCATGCAAAATAATAGCAGGGCCTTTTTCAAGGGGCCTTGACTGGGAGAGGCCATCTATTGTATTCTACATTAAAGGAACAATAGGCCTATTGTTTTCATGATAAAAACAGCAGGGCAAAAGAGGGTGCTGAGTATGTTACAAAAGGCCTTGAATAATGGCATATTATGGGTTGTGTGATGTTTGATAAACCTTTGATACGTACAGATTTGAGCGTGAGGCTGAGTCCTTTGAATCCGATATCAATAGTGAATGATTTTGGTGTAATTTCATTACCATCAGTCATATCGATGGATTTTTGCATCGCCACCCCTTTTAGCCCAGCCGAGATATTGTAAGCTCTGCTGAAACTTCTGTCTCTCGTGTAAATACGAGTACCATAGAGATCCCAATAAAATTTGATGTCGGCTCGGTGGACGTACATCTGATAGAGAAGGATTATGATGACCAGGACCAGCGCGGCAAGCAGTGGTCCAGCTGCATTCTTCAACGGGGCAGATTCTCCTTTGCTGCATTTCGTGAGAAGCTGTTCGATAAATGATGGGACAATGTCAACGAGCTGTGCAATCCACAAGAATAAACAGAGAGAATTGTGCTAAATGTACCGAATTCGAGAGAAGATTCCACGAATACAATGTGATTATTGTTACTGTTTGTGCATAATGGATACAAAATGACAATAGCAGGAAAATATAGAAAAAGAATGATTACATACAAGTGTAGCTACTTACAGGGCAAGGTAAAGGTTCCACAGTTCCTGCCGGACAGAAATGCCCTCTCGGACAAATTCGGATGACGGTTGTATTGGGACAGTAATTTCCTTTGGGACATGGATCTGGCTTGCCTCTGCCTGGACATTCGTAACGAACAGGATTGCTTGATATGCGTGTTGGTGGTATTACTACATTTTTGGACTTTCGGCAGCATAACCCCATGTTGCTGCACAACGACGTTGTTTTCTGCAAAAAAAAGGGGCTTCAATTTTGAAGATTCAAGTGGTATGTGGTATGATCATAGTGTCATAGTGGTACGAAAAGAGGCTACTGCAATCAATGGTAGTTGGACATATGCAGGGAGATGCAATTTCTAAAAATTTACTTCAATCAAACGGCCTGGTATTTAGCAGGTAAATAAAAGCAAGGAAGGAGATGCTAAAATTCTCACCTTTCTGGGGGTTTCTTTTTTAAGCTGGACACAAAACGCACCCTTTGGGCATGGTAATATGCAGACTTGAAGCTCGGGACAGTAGAAGCCTATTAGAAAGCGCGAGACAAGACAATCATACGGAGCAACATTCAGCCACGGATTCATCTTCGCACGCAAAACAAGATTCAAAGTTGTCCTGAGTAAGCATTACGCTATATTGTTACTTGATAAGCAACTAAATACGTTCACATGCATTTGGTACTTGGTAAACTACTCCGTGAATTACCTGGCGGGCATGGTTGGGCCGTTCGGTTTGCACCAAGATAGAATCCTTCGCCACAAGCAGGCGAATCCCACGGAGGGGAGCAGGGAAACTTAACGATTCTTCTGTTGCCTGGCTGAAGAGAACTGTTGTTGGCCATCGTTGGTCTGTTTGGTGGGGGCATGGTCTTTGGTCGTGGTCGTATTTGGGTCGCATTGCATGGTTCGATGCCCGTGCAACACGCGGCTGCATATTCCGTTGGACAACACGCGAACGGAGGAGGACGTGGAGATTCTATGGAACAAAACAATCGAAATTCGCGTGTGACGCGTTTACGTTGTAACATCACAAAATCGTGGTCAGTACTTTAGCGTGCATATAAAGAATCTTTCAAACAAAACATAATAAAAATAATTTGATAAACTTATGGGCACGGTTACAAAACAAAACCCAGATCCTAAAACGAATTGAGAGTGGAGGTTGTTAATAACTAGGTGAACAAATAAAATGTTCATATGAACAGAAACAGGCGAAGAATTTATGCGATACTATCCCTCCCACTTTTTTCATCCCCACGTAGCGTCCTTCGCAGTTTTCTACGCATCCAGTTTACAATGTAATGCGCATCTCTTCATTCAGTCGACTAATCCATCTTATTAATACACTTTTCAATTGTATAGTCAAAGGCATTATTATTATCGAGTCGTTGAGCTTGAAACAATATTTCAAGTGAAGCAAAGCAGAGCCACACAATTGTATTTGCACACGCATGAAAGCGGATAAAAGCAACGGTTTCTGTTTCAAATGTTGCGGTATAAAATACAACGCATGGGTAGTTATGACATTCACCACTGCGTACGGAGGTTGTGATGAAACTGTGGCAAACTTTTGAAATATCACTTCAGATGAATGTGTGCATTCCATTCTTGTTCCTGGGAGGGGTTCTGTTTTGCGTGAGTCACTCACGTACTTTGTTTAATACATCCGTTATTTGAATTCTGTATGATCTGACCAAACAGATGCAATGCAAATCGCTATATATTCTTTATTTAAACTATCAAATATGAGCACAAGGATTTCTGGTGGTATATTGTGCATAACAGGTTAACATACACACGCGCACGTTTTCATTTTTAACAGTTTCCTGATCTACATTTAATGTACGAGATATCAGATTTCAAAAAACAAGCAAAAGTTTTGGAAAACAGCTGAATGTGCAATATTTTCGTCTCCTACCTTCCGTTCTAACTAAATATTACAGCGAAATGATTAAATTCTGGATTGAATTTTTGATTTGGCGCGTGGAGCCTTGTATGGAAAGTCGAATATCATTAAAACGGCGTGTGATTTGCTTTTAATAATGATCAAAAGTTGTAATGTACATTGTAATGAAATGAAACTGTGGCAAACTTTTGAAATATCACTTCAGATGAATGTGTGCATTCCATTCTTGTTCCTGGGAGGGGTTCTGTTTTGCGTGAGTCACTCACGTACTTTGTTTAATACATCCGTTATTTGAATTCTGTATGATCTGACCAAACAGATGCAATGCAAATCGCTATATATTCTTTATTTAAACTATCAAATATGAGCACAAGGATTTCTGGTGGTATATTGTGCATAACAGGTTAACATACACACGCGCACGTTTTCATTTTTAACAGTTTCCTGATCTACATTTAATGTACGAGATATCAGATTTCAAAAAACAAGCAAAAGTTTTGGAAAACAGCTGAATGTGCAATATTTTCGTCTCCTACCTTCCGTTCTAACTAAATATTACAGCGAAATGATTAAATTCTGGATTGAATTTTTGATTTGGCGCGTGGAGCCTTGTATGGAAAGTCGAATATCATTAAAACGGCGTGTGATTTGCTTTTAATAATGATCAAAAGTTGTAATGTACATTGTAATGAAATGAAACTGTGGCAAACTTTTGAAATATCACTTCAGATGAATGTGTGCATTCCATTCTTGTTCCTGGGAGGGGTTCTGTTTTGCGTGAGTCACTCACGTACTTTGTTTAATACATCCGTTATTTGAATTCTGTATGATCTGACCAAACAGATGCAATGCAAATCGCTATATATTCTTTATTTAAACTATCAAATATGAGCACAAGGATTTCTGGTGGTATATTGTGCATAACAGGTTAACATACACACGCGCACGTTTTCATTTTTAACAGTTTCCTGATCTACATTTAATGTACGAGATATCAGATTTCAAAAAACAAGCAAAAGTTTTGGAAAACAGCTGAATGTGCAATATTTTCGTCTCCTACCTTCCGTTCTAACTAAATATTACAGCGAAATGATTAAATTCTGGATTGAATTTTTGATTTGGCGCGTGGAGCCTTGTATGGAAAGTCGAATATCATTAAAACGGCGTGTGATTTGCTTTTAATAATGATCAAAAGTTGTAATGTTTGACAGCCTGGCCGCTCCTTGATATTTCTATTTTACGCCTTCATACATTTATGGGCTGAGTTTTGGGTAAATCGAATCGTGTGTTGCTATTTGCAAGTCGATTCGAACGAAGTCTAAGGTTTATTGAAATCCAACCAAATCTGTTATTAACAAATGCTCAAATGGGAACAGTAATATAATCGCTCGCTGCTGAATAAAAGTCGATAATCATTTCGCCCAAAGGCCAACACCAAACCGCCGGAACAACATTGATTTAAATGAACAAATGCAAAACCCCACGACCAATTCCTTTCTCACTTTTTGAAATATCATAATTTACTTACTCTTGCATCGGTTTTCGCATGCCACTGAGGCAATGCCGATCAGTAATAAAATATGGAATAACATCATTTTTGTTGGGACCACGCAAGCGAAGGGCCTTGTTTTGTTTGCCTTTCGCCGCTTTGCAGTGAAGAGTCAATACTTCTTGTGCTCCGTTTGTTGTTACCTCAAGCTTCGTATAATTCCCTCTGACTTCCTTTTCTGCGTTTGCAAGTTGCAACACAAATATTTCTTCAACAACAACTCATTTGCCCCGTCAGCGGGTTGATGCTTCACTGCTTCCTTTTGTCATGTCCAGCAGCCCTGTGTTTGCTTATATACTGTCGCGTCATCTATTCGTCACCCAAGTCGGAAAACAAAGACTTGTCAAAGTTGTTGATTCGAGGACTTGTTTGCTAATGAGATATCTCGAGACCGATGTGGGTGCCCTACCCTGCCCCCAAATGTTGCCAAATGCCCCCATCCAAACTCACCTTCAAACTGATTATTGATTCAAAGGGAGAAAAGCATTCTTGCAATACCATTCTATAAGTTGATTACCACAAATCTGCACGCAATGCAATGTAACAATTCACTCCTCCCATTGTCAAGGCGGTAAAAGATGGAATGGAAACTGACCGGAAATAAAGCTGGAATAAAGGAATGGAATGGAAATAACAACAACAGAGAAAACAGCCTTTTTACAATTTCTAATATAAAATATATTACCATTATTCACTGATTTTGGTAATTTATTAGCTGAGTAATGACTCGAATGGTACGGAATTGGATTAGAGCAAGGAGGGTCTTTTACTACGAATATCTTCGTCCCATGTCACTTCTCTTGGTGCTGCTATTGACATCCTTTGAGAGACAAAATGGTCGACGTGTGGGCCTGATGTTATTCCACATTTTGAATTATCAATGCAACAGAATATATCAGTGAATCTCACGAATTCAATCCTTACACGGTCCATCGTGCACCTTTGTGATATAGAAATCTTTTCTACACGATATTGACCGCATTATACAGTCACTTGGATACGTTCTCCCGTCACTGGCACACAGCATCATACCGGGACGTATGTCGCAAAAACGGGGACATAAACAATGGGGACGCTTGGTGAATGGGTTAAGCATACATTTGGCGTGTCTCGGACATCTTTTTAGTAAACATGGATCTATAGACTGGCGCTGTTTCTTTGTCGTTGCTGAGTCTGAAAGAGAATCAAGTGGCGGTGTCAACCGTAACAAATAGGGATGGTAATGTTATAAAACTTTGTGAACACGCCCCTATGAAAAAAAACCCACACCCTCTTGATGACCAAATGCCTTATAACACAATGATACATGGACTAGAAAAAACAGAAAATTGACCCTGGAAATTATTGGGAAAGACACTTTCCCCCATGTTCCTGGAGTGTGGCCAAAAAGTTTAACGTAGCTCTCTAACAAAATCATAGAGGATTCATGTATCAAATAACGATATCTTATAATTAACGTACCGCAGTAGCCGTCGGCCATAGATATGCGACTCTGCATCCTGCATGCTGCTATTTTGAGGAAACATTCCGATGGGTAGTTCCTCTGTATGCCTGTCTCCACATCAGTGCCACAGACTGGTCTGAGTTTTATGAAATCGCAAAAGCCTGGACACGTGCACTCTCTCCGTCGTTGGGCATTGAGTTTGCATTCCGCATGATACCTGCATGTTTGTCTGCCACATTTTTGCCCTTTCGGTTGCTCGGGGGACACCTTGGGGGCGCGTGGGTCGAAGCAGACCTTTGAACAGCCGTCAAAACAGCAACTCTGTCGTCCTGGGCAGTCTTCGTGCCGAAAACATTTGTTTATCGTTCGTTGAACGGGATAGCACGAGCTCTTTGAGATAACAGGCTGCTTCGACGGGCAGCCTAATCTCGTTCCATTGCATCGTTCACGACACACGTCATAATTTACAAAGTTATTATTATTTCCACCGCATCCGCTGTATCGAAAAGCCACACAGCTATCGTTCGTTACGTCATAGTAATAATGGTTGAAAACTCCGTCGCAATTGCCAGCCTCCATTTGAGATCGGCATGTTGTTTCACGTGGCTCTAAAACAGAGAATATAACTTAGCTAGAAGAAGAATGCACAGAGTGAATGGAATGGAAGTAACTATAACGTTGTTTGTGTATTATCAGAGCAATAGGTCTTGTTGTAAAAGGCTTTCTTACCGCTTACTTTAATGCGTAATGTTACTTCAGAAGCATACTGTTTTCCATCCGCCGTATTTCTGCAGATGTATTTGCCGGAATGCGCAAATACAGCCCTGTGTATCGTGAGGTATGTTATCCGCTTTCTGCTGTGTGTGCTTAGCATGCTTGTTGGCATTGATACCTCTCTGTTGCACTCTATTTTCAACCATCGCAAGTTGGCAACCCTTTCAACGGATTCACAAGCAAGCTGCACCTTGTCTCCTGCCTCAATAACCCCAAATGCACCACTGATTTTAGGCTTGTGGTCTGAGAAATAAAGATAAGCAGTTGAAAATAAAATGAATTAAGGTAAATAATAATAATACCGTAAATCCTCGAATTAGCCTCCTGGGGGCTTATTTATTTTTGACATTTTCAGAGGGGGGCTTATTCGAGGGGGGGCCAATGCGAGGATTTACGGTAACATTGAGATACTAAGTGCAGTGTAGCTGCAAACATGACGGTATCGATCACCTGGGACGTATTTACAGAGTCCTGTATTCAGCATTTTTATGGTTGTATGCTTCTTGCAAGCTGCTTGATTCAAGAGACATTCATTGTCGTACGTCATTCCATCGTCACCACAAACTGGCTCTGATGAAACGGGACAGCCCATGCAGACACATTCAGGTGTATTGGTTACGAGGCTGACCTCACAAATCGTTCCTTGTTTGGTGCATTCGTGCTTGAGACACAACTCTATGAATAGAAACTAGATACAGTAGAATTGTGTGTGTTTGGATGGAGCTGAGAAAATCTACTTGTTTTAATAATGTGCAAAGTACGGCTTTGATGATTGATTTTCTAATAAGTGTCGCTGTTAAATGAAACATAAACGTAAATTCACATCTAGACTTAAGTAGTATTTATTGAAAAAGACGCATGATTCGCTGCAAGTCTGAGTTTCGGAGTCTATATACCGCTCTACACATATGTGTATTGAGCACTTTTCAATGGTGTTTGCCAAAAATTCCTCTTATTATTATTATTATTATTGTTATTAAATTCACATCTATCTATGTGCGACGGGTTATGCTTCATTCGTGAATTTGCGTCTGAATGTAACATACCTTCGTGGCATTTGTCCACCGTGGTGAGAACATTACTCAACGGGTTGCATATGTTTCCATGTTCACAGCATCTACGTAGATTAAACAGTTTAGCATTGTATAATAGCACCAAGCAAGGATCAGTAAACGAACGAGATAAAAAATTATTTGAAAAAGCGAATTGAACGGTTGTCACCTTGAGCAGTTCGATTTGTAACAGAAGACTGTAGCAAGCTGGGGACAAGATGCTTGATCAGGCGAGCTGGCCCTGGATGAACACTTTTCTGAAGTAGAATAAATATACTATATACCCAGTAAAAAGATAAAATTATTTCAAGGAGAATTTTCGAGGAACTATCTGCGGAGGTGTTGCAGAACCTAATGGTCGTCAGCATGCACAGCAACATATTCTTCGGTGCTGCGCAGGAGCGTACTTGACGTAATGGTATCGTGGATGATATGGTTGAGCTATGCGTCATGGAAGAACATCGTAGATGAACCTTGCACAATATACGCCCAAATGATTGTACCCCCAACCATATCCTGAATATCGTTTGCCCCCCCCCCCGAGAGTAAGTAATGCAAATTGCAACGAGGCTGGGACAAATATAATGTGAAGGACCGTACACTCATTTTATTTTATAAGCAATTTCAACTCGGGCTCAGTACTAAAAATTGCTTAGCTGGAAGGCGAATTTGAGTACTCAAAATTGCTTAGCAATTGCTTAACTTTTTGTTCGTGTTTTTTGAAAATAGATTATAATTGTGGTTAAAGAAACTGAAAACGGTTTGATAATTGGTAAGTATTGAAAGTCAACAAGTATTGAGGGCAGATAACGCTTTCACGGGTTATTCATGTTAGTATGATGGTGTCAGTTCACATTTCCTGTTAAATACTGAAAATATATTTTTTCAAATTGCTTAGCAGTCTTCAATCCAGTACTAAAATTGCTTAACTTTTTTCCTTGCCGAGTGCTGCCTTGCTTATAAAGCAGTTGCTTATAAAGCAAAATGAGTGTACCGGCTGTTTTGATAACCACTGGCCCATCTGGCCTGGCAGTGAGACATCTGAGAGTGCCGCAACTGTCGTATTCGCAGCATTTGAAATCACCCTGGCAGTTGTGATCAGCGTGGCAATCCATTTCGGGATCAGGAGGACACGTGGTTGAAATGTTTCTCGATATCGACTTTGGGCATCTGCCTGGCTTTTGAAATCCTTCAACAAGGATACAGACAGTTAATATTGTATACATGTGTGTTATTTATTTTGTAAGAAAATGAAAACAGGAAAGACTGTGGCCTTGGGATAAGCTACACCGCTTAAACATGAATTTATGCATTGATAAACTATGCAAATATACAAATGTATGAATCATGTTGAATGTGGAAGGGGAAGGATTGGTATTGAAAACGAAAACAAAATAATCTTCTCTCTGGCCTTTTCATTTGAGTATGAGAGGGTGGAGACAAGTTTATTTGTGCTGAGATGTTCAATCAGATCACATTGTCAACAGATTGGCCAAATCATATCGTGGTCTTATTGTATAAACAGATGAGGGACAAAAAAGTTATATATGGTTCTTTTATTTATTTTAATAATAACACAAAGAAAAGCCAACATTGATTCAACTGCTGGGTTTATATCGATGATGATAAATAGAAAAATTTATGAACAATGGAAGTATATTTGTTCAGAGCAATGCCTTCGAGAGCTTACCATGAGTTGCCAAGAAACTGAAGATAAAAATACTGCAATATATTCCGAACTTCATGATTCTGATTGGTTCATGTACAAGTGGTTGAATAATGCTATCTCAAGATGAATTTTAAATATTTTTTTATTTCGTGCTTGACTCACTAAACGGATGTGTTTCGCAAAGTAAACAAAGCTAACCGGAAGTGGTTTTTACAAACCCAATCAGAAATATGTCTTCAATCACAATATGAGACAGAGATAAAACTGTGTGAAGCCTCAACAACTCAACTGGGAAACCTGTGAAATGCGGACTGTGAAGCTCTGACACAGAATATTCTGTGGCTCTGACCTTTGCAATTTGATAATATTGAATTGAATGAGTTTATGTTTTCGTCAAGCTTACGTCATAACCTATTTTTTCTCATAACGAGGCTGAGTTTGCAGCCTCGTGGTGCAATGATCCGGGACCTTTTAAGGTGACTTGAAGGAAAGCATGTTGGCTATCGTTCTTTTCCCAAATCTTTACGTTCGTGGCAGTGAGAAAATATCATAATGCCAGTAAGTTGCAATATTTTTTATTATAAGCCTTCGTAGTTGTCTTTTTAATCTGATTATTATTAGTTTTTTCATTTTGTTATCGCGCAGTCAAGTTTATTTGCCTGTCGGATTGAGCATAATTGTTACCGACCGCATGTCATTTGTTCTCTCGGCTTGACTTGGCTAGGCCCTCGGCTTTCTGATTTTTGCTTTTTATATGATGACGTTTTGAAACATCGTTATATCCTACTTAACCGATATCCTGCAATGTTTTTAACAATTATTAATCTGTCTTTATAGTTGTCCAGAGATTTACTTCACCCCTCCATCAAGGCAATGCTTTTAATAATTATTAATTTGTTTTGCTATAGTTGTTCAGAGATTTACTTCACCCCTCCATCGAGGATGAGAAGAGAAGACATAAGCTCAAACGTTTAGTACAATCACCAAATTCCTACTTCATGGATGTCAAGTGCCCAGGATGTTTCAAGATCACCACTGTTTTCAGTCATGCCCAGACAGTTGTACTCTGTGTCAGTTGTTCAACAGTCCTTTGCCAGCCAACCGGGGGACGAGCAAGACTGACGGAAGGTAAGATGATGCAGCTCAGATGATTGATATCCAAGCTTTTTAATCCTAAGCTATGTTTCTGTTTTGTGTCTAATATTTGTCACCCCCAGTTAAATTTGAAAGAGACTGCAAAGAGTTTCAAATCTGAAATACCAGGCATAAAATATAATATTTGTTGAAGATGTGCAGAATGTATGAGCTACCAGCAGCTGATGTTTTTATTTTTGTTTAAGGTTGCTCTTTCAGGAAGAAGCCCCAGTAAATGGGAGCTTCAGAAATGTACAAAAAATTTGATGGAAGGAAGAAGAGAGGTTTTTGGGTATTAATGGTAAAGTTTGGGAATGAGAAGGAAGAGGAAGTTTTAACAATCACATTGCAGTATGTTGCATAATAATGAACAAAATAAATAGCAGTAAAATAATAGATCTGATTGTCAATGAAGACAGAAGTGTAGATTGATATTTCCAAGTGTAAAGATTGATATTTTCAATAAACTTGTCATCTTATCTTCCATCAATTTGTTTTTTTATTGTGGTCAACATTCTGAGCAACATAAAACCATGTTATTTTGGCATGAGATTAATAGCGAGTGGATGGAACTGCAAAAAGGTCTCTGCTAGAGCATTCTGTTCTTGAATTTTAAAGTATTAAATATTAATATTTTAAAGGGTGACATGAAACACTGACAGGATTCTGTGAATTTTGTTGCATTTCCAAGAATCCTTTTAGTATCACAATAATCATTGAAAACAACTTGGTTTTGAGAATGATTTAAAGTTAACAGGCATGTCACTGCAGCCAATCACAGAGCTCTGTTTTCATGATTTAAACACAACAATGTTTTGCGAGGAATTCGCTGCAATAACTTTCACAATGCTGAGAGCTCTTGTCATATCTCTAAGGCAGGCAGAACCCACGAATCATAAAGTTGAATTGAATACAAGTCAATTGCTCTTGTGTCAATCAATTGCTAGCTTTGTTGTTGCTAATCACAATTGTGACGGTGCAGAGTAATAATGGAATATTTTACTATAAACACTAAGCTCAGGAGAATTGCTATTTATAATTACAAACTTCTCGTCTATCCAGTTTCTATTAATGTACAATATTTATAAAAGTTTGCCGATGAATTTCGAAACAAACTCGGTTTTATCGTTACGTCATTGATGTAAAGCGTTGAGCCATTCTTTGACAATTTTCTTAGATTGGTCCTGCTCATTGAACACGTAGCGTGTCCTGTGTCTCTCTCGTTCCGTGTGGCATTTAAGATCTGCTTGCGTGAAACCGTTTTTTACACTATTATCTTCTGTTTTTTGACGGCGAACGGAGCTTAAACCAGTCGTAACAGATGCAGCCTGTTGAGGAGTCAAGTGGTTTTTTTGTTGTGTTGTTGCTTTGGTCACTGCTTTGGTACAATCAAATTTGTGCTGTTGTATAGGGGATGGTGGAGCCGTTGATACGGAGCATTTCTTGATTTGTTCATCCGATGAAATTTGGTCATTCCTATTACCTTCGTCTGTCCAGAGTTGAATTATAACCAAGTTACCTTTCTCGCACAGTTTATCCCGTCTCCCGTGTTCAGGCAACGAGCTAACAACTGCTGACGACGGCACCACTGTTGGCAGGGAAACACTGTGTTTCAACTGTTGATCAGCTTTGTTTCGGTTGACTTTTCCTTGTCCATGTTTCACAGTTTCTGAGTTGTTGCAGCTCTGATCATTCGCCAGTCTCCAATTCTGCTGAGCTGTCTGTGAACTTAACTTGCTACCGTTTGTTGATATTGCCGGTAAGTAAGAATTCTGCTTTGTATACATGCTACAAAGCGCTAATAGCTTATGCTATATTGTAGCTATATATTGTATGCTTTAATTGCGAGTCCCATAAAACATGTGTAAGCGTGCATTTTGCCAATACACCCGACGTCTTTTCGTGAACCTTTTGCAGTTATCTTTTCATCAGTTAACGTAAATGACACCTTCAGGTATTCCTTGAAGACAAACTCTTCTCTTTATGGCATCGTATATGGGCTTTTTTCATTGTCATTTCTAATGGCTATTAATCGTCTTTAATTGTACCTTTATTTCGCATAAACAGCTCCTCGGAATTGTCATTACCCTCCCGAGAGAGCTCCCAAACAAATTCGAATCCGAGGCTCGCCTTGCTTCATTCATTCCAGTCTCAGATTCATCCCCTCGTCTTCGTTTATTTATTTTCATTTTTTCCACGGAGCGCAGTGGCAGCCATGTTGTATCAAAAAAACAGAGCTAAACTTAAGTTTAAATGAAAATTAATCCTTATAGCTATTATCGTATGTGGAATAATATTGCTTGGAGGAACACAGTGGGGAAAACTCAACATGTTTAAGCATCATCGTATGTCACTTATGGGCAGGACGGATTTAGTAGCGGCGGGCCTAGGAGACATCAAGTCCTTGGAGTGCAGGGAACTACTCACAGTGAATTTCAGGAATCTTAATGAATTCCCAGTTAAATTACATTGGATAGATTACAATGGAAATACCAAGCTTTACTGTGCTTTGAAACAGACCACAGCGTCGTCAGATGGTTTTTGCATGCAAACGTTTCTTACTCATCCTTGGTTTGCAACTGATATGAAGTGCAAAGAGATCATGACGATTAATTTTCAAAAAGTTTTCAGACCTGTAACTGCACAAGATTTCGTCCACGAAGTCGAAAAATATAACAGACTAAAGGCATTGTACTTTATCTTTATGCTTATATTTCCATGCAGATTTGTTTAATTTGTGTACTCCCGCCCATCCGTCCTTTTCCTTTTGCAAATTTAATCAAAAGTTGACTTCTACTTTCACAGATCTCATCAAACGACAGTGTTGATTTAATAAACCAAGAAGAATTAACCGAGAGCGTTGATGCTTACATCACCCCAACAAGTATTTTAAACCTATTATTTTATTATTAGTTGTTTTTAAGTTTAGCAGATGTAAAGTTTAAAATTAATATCTTGAATTATTTTTAACCATGCACTTTCTGTGTTAGTTTTCAAGCTAGAAGAATTATGCAGCATCAAGATTTGCAAGCTTATGAGTGAGGAAGAGATCAGAAAAGTTGAAATTCCACCCAGCATTGCTGACAATATATTAAGCATTCGTAAAAATTTAATGTTTCCATGATATTATAATAATAATTTTACATATTTTTAAGGTATTGTTTTGTTAAATTTTAATTGAAGAAGCAATGTAAAATAATTATATTTCCCAGATTTCTGTATGCATATTTGTTTTTTCAAGGTATTGTTTTGTTGACTTTTTATGGAAGAATTTACGTAGAATAATTATATCTACAAGATTTTTACTTGCAATTTTTTTCTGATTTTCGGGTCTTTGAACAAGTTCTGATTCCACAGATGCATTCCGGCTTTTATGCATAGTCGCCAAAATTTGGCGCGGGTGATTAACATGCGCATGATTCTTTCTTAAAATGGCGGCCGATGAGAAATGCCAAATTTCAGCGTTGGCTTCAGCATTCAAGTGATTTATTGTTAGATAGACACTTTAGATATATCGAACTTGCTGAATTTCTACAAATATATGGTTTCTGTGCTACTGGTTTTAAAATGTGAGTAAAGTATCAACTTGCAAGTAAATGCATCGATCGCTATTTAGGGTTGCATGTTCATGCACCACTTTTGCATTGTTGTTTCGTTTTAGGGCCTATTTTGAATGAATTGGTAAAAAATTATATCTCATTAATTTTCATAGAAAATTGTCTTAAGATAGAGAATTTTACTGTTGAAAATCTAGCCGGATACAGTCTGAGACTTAATGAATAATTTACATCGCAAAGGTGGTGCTACATTTGAAAATATCAGATTGAAAAGAATATTTATTTGTGCTGATTTTTTGCAAGACCTTCCTTTCCGCCATGTGTATTACGCCGGCGGATGCTAAGACAATAAGAAACGATGCGCCTACGCCATGTAGAAGGTGTTGCGGTGGCGTGCATAAGTGAATGTTTGAGATTAAACTGAATGTTTTTATTTTAGCAACGACCAATCATGAAAGACAAGAGCTCAGTCGATCAACAAAATGAAAGAAAATCAATATCAAAGAAAAAGAAATCACCAATTGAAGACCCAAAGCAAAGAAAATTATCTTTCGCTAAATGTCCACCAGTTTCCAAGAAAGACCAAGAGATGGTAATTTCATCGGACTCAGACTCAGATGAGCCATTATCTGTAATAAAGAAGACTTTAAACAGTCCATCGGTAGAAAAGAATATTATATCAAAGAAAAACTCTCCATCAGCCAAGAAGTTGACTTCTTCAAAAGATAAACAGTCATTATCGCCATCTAAGAAAGGAAAAGAGAAAAATGAATTATCTCAAATCAAGAAGAGTACACCAAAAAGTCAAATCGTGAATGGTAAAACAAAGGATGTCATGCAAGTTTTGTCTGATTCAGACTCGGAACTGGATATCCCTCTCTCAAAATTGAAAGATTCTCCAAATTTTAAGATTAAAACACCGAGCAAGAAACCTATATTTACAGATAGATCAAACTCGGCAAAAGTTTTGAAAAGCTTAGCTACGTCTGACAGATCCCCAAAGGTCAAAATATCTTGTGCAAAATCTCCAAAAATAAAAAACAAGGTATGTAACAAATTCATTCCTTAAAATAGAAACTTCTTTTCATTTTATTAGTTAAGTGTTTGATGATCGCAATTTGGAGAGAATAGAATGTTATTTGCTTACAGGCTGGTGTTGATTTCAAGCAAAGAACTCTTTTCGATTTTGGAGCTCAGGCTGTCAGAGACCCTTTAGTCTTCCAAGTACAGTAAGTAAACACAAATGCACTGAAGTATCTTTAATTTCATATGTGTAATAATCTTTTTTGGGTTTGCATTTTGTTGTTTTTGCATTTTCTTTTATTAAAATCATCAATTTTTTCAGATTTGTGAAACCGATAGATGGAAATCTAGCCTCAAAGTCCATAGCTGAATCCAGTTTAAAACCCAAAGTAGATTGGTGAGGTCAAATTTTGCACCACTTTCACTTACAACTGTCATATCTCTGAAATAAAGTGTTGCCTTGATAACCAGGGAAAATGCACAAAAAGCCAGTTGTAGGTTTTTGAATAATTCAAATGTTTTTATTACAATTCAAAATTCATCATATTATGATTTCAGGAAAAACTTGACAGATGAAGAAAGAGAGAAAATACGACAGCAAAAGCGGTGAGAGTCCTTTTTATGTTTTGGTTCAGATGACGTCAGGTTGTGCTCTTGCATGTTGACGATCTGCTATCTTGACTTGCGAATGACGTATTCTCTGTTGTTCATTTGCAGGGAAGAGTGGAACAGACTACGGCGAGAGAGAAACAAGGTGAGAATAAATAAACGCCAAAGATTACCATTCTCCATGTCTCTTAGGTCCAGTTTAGACAACGCATTTTGAGCGCAGCCAATTAAATTCGATTAAAAGCGCTCAAAAGACGCTGTTAATTATTTCTGAGCGAATTATCAACCCATTTAATTGACACATTGGTCTTTAGAGCAAACTGAGCCTTACTTTGACAATATTCTCGTCACTTTATTTCCTGTGGTTTTGAAGCGTGGACTTGATTGATGGATTAACTGATTGATTGATGGATTGATGGATGGATTGATCGATTTATTGATGGATTGGGTGATGAGTTGATTGATCGATGGATGGATTGATTGATGGATTGACGGATTGATTGATCGATTGATGGATGGATTGGTTGATGGATTGATCCATTGATTGATTGATTGATGGATTAGCAAATATGCATGGTATTGGTTTATGTGCCAAGCGCAAAGGGACCACTGAATAGCGCTCAATACTAATCTAACCAGTGCTACCCTGGTCCTTCCTCTTGATGCGACCCCACTTCGAGGAATTGCAGAGAATTGGCAAATGCCCTCCTCACATGTGTATTCATCTCATCGTAGACGAAGAACCAGAAGTTTGACGATCTTGAACTCACCAACATTCCTGAATTGCCAGCGGCAAAGCCGATAGTAATGCCCGAGGGAATACCCAATTCTGCGTTTGGTGACATAGCAATGCTCGTAGAGTTCTGTTACACGTTCAACAAGTTTCTTGCTCCCGAAGACAGTCCCACCATCACAGCAGGTAGCTAAAACAAGCTTCTCATATCCAAACTCAGCCTCTTTTCAAAATATTCCTCGATTAGCTTTGATTCATTCTACACCGTATTTTCTATGTTCGCTGCACACTGAATCCATACGTATAAAATATTGTTATTGCTTCTAGAGCTGTTGATGAAGGCGTTGGCTGCCGGTAGTCAAGGGGCTGGCATCGTTTCCAAGATGCTGCTCATATTGCTTAGAGCTTTGATCGGAGAAGAGGAGAGAGAGGTTTGAAGCATGTCACATTCGAGTATCCCCGCCTCTATATTCCGTTGAATCATGCAGAGACAGTGTAAAGAAATCTACCGTGCAAAGACGTTTTGAAAAATGATTTTAATTTGACACTAGGCATTCTTGTGCTATCTTTCTTGCTGGATATTGTGACTCAAAAAGGATTCATTAATGCCTTTCTGTTCTTTGCAGGTGAATGGGTTGGGTATAGGCTTGGCTGACATGCCCATAACGGCTTTTACAGTATCTGACCTGATTTTCCACTACCTGAAGTTCACATCGGAAGAAGGAACGGGTAATGCAGAGGCATCAAAAGATGACAATGACGACGCAAGCAGCGTGGAAAGCGAAGAGGATGATGATACGAAACTTACAGTGTCTTACATGACTGTGGTATGCTTACTTAAATTTCCTCACCACCGAGTCTAAACATGATAATAGTCCCAAGCTTTGTTTACACCGTATGCTAACTAACCCGGGCTCGCACCGTGTTAAACTAACAGCTTCATGGATGGATTAGTTTAACAGGAACTGTAGCATGTCTTTGGCCTTCCTCACCACAGAGTCTAAACATGATGATAGTGACAAGCTTTGTTTACACTGTACGCCAACTAACCTGGGCTCGCCTCGGGTTAAACTAACAGCTTCATAGATTGGTTAGTTTAACAACAACTGTAGCATGTCTTTGGCCTGTCTGCAAAGGATGGTTGTGCCCCATTTTAGCTTCTTTCCAATGTATGAAGCAGGCAAGCTAGATTGTATTGGAATGAACATAAGTGATCTGATTTGTCTTCGATTTTTTGTCAGCCTCAGAGAATCATTAAGAGCATTGAAAACGAGGAATTCTTCAAATTAAGTGCTGCTGATCAGTTACGGGTAGGTTATAAACCAACGGTTATAAACTTATAATTTGCATTTATTATGCAGCATATAATATAGAAAGATGATATCATTGAGGTGTGAAGTTTAAGAGTTGCTTGACAAATTTTTATTTAGATTAAGATAGTTAATCTTCCATGCTCTTCTTTCGTCAGGTGCTCATGTTTCTCTTCCATAAAATCATCGATTCGGAATATTTTGTTGAATATCTGGAGAATCTGAAAATGGAATCCAAAGAGCTTTGGTAAAGTTACGATTGTGTTATTCGAGATCAGATAAGCAAGTAATAAGCAACCTGGGCTGAAAAATAATTAAATGTGTTTTTTATGTGAAGGCGGCAGCAGGATGCTTTTAGTAAAAAGATTGCCAAAGAAAAGAAAGACGAGGGAGGCAAGAAAGACGAGGTTTTGTGTTTATGTTGATTTTTGCTCAATATTTATTTGCGCCTGGCGAAATATGATAGTAATAAGCTATCTGTATCCAATGTTGATCTCAGCGTAGAAAACAGCGCTATAGATAAATTCTGGTACTTATGAATGTCTTGTTGAATTTTAGGCGCAGAAGCCAGCTGTTACACTCGATAAATTTGGTGCAAAAGTGGCGACTTCCAAGGACACGCCTGCGGCCATTGATTCAAAAGAAGCGACGGATACTGTTGGCGCGGATCATAACGCCCCAGCGGATGAAGTCAGCGAGAACAAAACGGACGGCGACCAGCTAGTCGCAGAGAAGAAGGAAGCAAAAGAACACCAAGACGCGAAGAAGCAAGAAGCAAAGACAGAGGCACAGGAAATTAATATAACTGATGATGATAAGTTGATGAAAGATTATCCTAAGGAACCTGTTGCTGATCTTGTTCATGTTATCAGGCAAAGGCGTATCATGGTGGCTAAGCAGGCGGCTATGAAGGATGAGGAAGAGAGAAAAGAAAAAGAAAGGTGTCTTATCTCTTCTGTTTGTTTTCTACGTTTTCACATATGTTTTTGTTGCATTTATGATAGCTAGAAATTTAGCGGCATTGAAGCTGGTGATAATTTGATTGAAGATGTTTTTTGAATTGTCTTGCAGGAGGAAAATGATGGATGAATTGCAGCAGAAAATGAGGAAGATGCAAGCATGGAGGGTGAGGAATTATACACCCGTTTATGACCAATTCTTCAATGCTTCTGCGTAGAGTTTAGTTTTTCCTCCTTCGTAGTTGTTAGTCTACGTTACGATGTCCATTTATCCCAGAAAACATTTGTTAAGTCAGGGCTCGACACGAGAAAGTACAACCTTCTGCTAGCTTGCAAGTACGATATCTGATTCAATTACATAGTGACTTGAGTTTCATACAACATATTGTGTCTGACGACAGACAGCTTAGACATAAGTTAAACACAATAACAATCAAACAATTATAACATGACATTAATTAGTACAGTAATAATAACAATCATAGCACGTTTCCAGTTTTTTTGTCGTTTTGTGTTGTAGGATGGTTTGGAGAAGTGCAAGAAATCCTTGCGCTTGGAGCCTCTTGGAGTGGACAGACATTTCAAATTGTACTGGGTCTTCAGTGGAGGAATGCCTGGCATTTATGTTGAAGATGGATGGATGTATCATGCTGGGGAACATAGAACAATAGACAGGTATCTTGGATGCATTGGCATTGCTTGCTGTGACATTTTATTACAAGGCAATGTTAGCTGCGGATCTGTTTGATACAGCTTGAGCTCAAGTGGAAGTCAACTCAGATTCTATTGACAATTGGATTTATTTTACAGCTGGGAATGCTACGATACGGTTGAAGATGTCGAAAAGCTCATGAAAAACTTGGCCTGGCAAGGAGTGCGCGAGAGCGTCTTGAAGTCAGAACTATCTAATCACTACAAATCGATTTTAAACGGCATCAAAAAGAAGTAGGCTCCTCCTTTTTTGTACTTTTTTGGATTTTATGATGCAAAGGAATACTTGTTATCATTTGCTGTGCTATTTGTTTTGCAGGAATATTGATCATTTTGAACTGAAACCTTACGATGTGTTTGAAGAATCTCTCAAAGTTTTAAAAGAAGTAATATTATCGTCGCTTCTTCATTTTCATGTGACCTTTGCATTTTGAATCAGGGCCTTTTGAAAGTTGCAACTTTAGAACGGGGAGATGCTTGTTTACTGGTTCTGTTATCCAACCCGCCACTCCAAATATGCATAATCAAGTCTATCTCATCGCTGTATAAGTTGTATTCATTTTTTTCATTTATTATTTCATTTTTTTAGGATATGATTGAATCTGGAGTTCGAATAGTTCGTGGTGTTCTGGGAATAATTGCCAATCATGAGAACTGGGAGAAACAAGTGAAGGAAGCACGAACGCTCGAAGAAATAGTAAGTAGAGATTCAAGATATCAATTACTCTAAGCTTTTTTATCAAATATGATAGCTACAATGGTGGACAAAATCCTGGGAATTTTGCGCGAATTTTTCATCCTTTCCTCTTCCAAGCAACGTTGTTTCCAGAGACCGTCTTATACAATGTCGACAAAATTCCTTTTGCACGATTATTACAAGGGTCGGATTGAGAGAACAACATTGTTTGAGGGGGAGTGGGGGTTGAAAAGAATAGAAACGTTTACAAGTTGCTGAACTTGTTTCGTATTTTTACAAATGTCACAAGGACTTTTGTCCACAATTGTAGCTAGTTTTAATCTTGCGCTCCAGGTTCCTTTGGTGTTGGAACTGCAACAAGGGATTCTTCTCAAGTATTTGGAAGGGCCAATGGACCAATCTAAAGGAGAGAAAATCGTTCAGACGTGGCAGGAGAATGTTAAACAAGTCAAGACCTTGTCTGCTTTGCACACACTGCTTGGGATACTTGAAAATTCAGTAAAATGGGACAAGTCAGCAGAACACGCGGTAAGCTGGTTATTTATGTCAAAAACACCCCGTCAGCTATATTTCCAAGGACAATTAATGCTCTCTTGGTTTTAACAGATTTCTTAAGCTATTTTGAGATGTCAATAGAGTGGTATTATTTTGTTCCTATCGATTCGTGATGCTTATGTTTACTACCCTACAGAGATGCAAAATATGTCGCAAGAAGGCTGGTGACGACTATCTGGTGCTATGCGACGAATGCAATCGAGGCTATCATCCTTATTGCTTGCGACCTGCTTTACTTGATATTCCATTCGATAATTGGAAGTGTCCAGCCTGTGAGGTATGTCGTGGCTGATAATGGACAACCCTAACTACTGATCTGAACATTAACACGTCCAATACAAGCATTGATGATACATGTATTCTGTTTGTGAATAAGAATGTTTTTATTTCGTTTTTAGCCTTTGAAAGCCACACCTCGTGCCTCCAGATCTACTCGCAGAGCCACTGCAGATGAGCCTGTACGTTTGGTTTCTTTCTTCTACTTTCTTCTACTTTGAGCGTCTTTTATTTGCTGGACTTCACTGATTTTAAGCTGACTTCAGGTCCTGGAAACCAAGGCTCCAAGAACTCCACAAGCATTGCTTTTGGTGAACTTGATTAATTTCCTCAGCTCATTCGATGTCATAAATTGTATGATTTATTTCTTGCACAGGAAGAAGCAAGCTCTGAGGAAGAGGGGGAAGAATTAGATGACGAAGAAGCAGAGGAAATCGAGTCAGATCACGAGAGTTTGTGTCACGTTTGTGGTGAAGATGGTGAACTCATCTGCTGTGATCAATGTCCAAAAGTTTATCATCTAGACTGTCATGAACCTCCTATTAGACGATTACCAAGGTGCGTTATGGAAGCTAATCAAAGCCGAAAGCCCTGTTGTTTGAGAGTTTTATCTCGGTTTTTTGCTAATCTTTCTTCACATTTGTTTGTATATTTTCAGGGGAATGTGGATTTGTTTCATCTGTCGAAATCCAAAAGCATTTACAAGATCACAGAAAAGAAATGGCCGAGGTTTTTTAATGTTTATTCGCTTTATGAAACTCTTAGTTTAACGCTACTTTCAGTACAGTTTTGAGTGATCTAGTTGACGTGGTTGATGTTATAGAGAAAGCCACGAAGTCGAAATCTTCGAAGAATACTCGAGGTCGAGGGAAGGCTGCAGGAAGACGTGGAAGAAGAAGTGCTCGTGAGTCGGAAGATGATAATTCGGATGTTGAAGGGCAAGAAGAAGGTGAGTCAGAGAATGAAGAAGATGACGAAGAAGAACAAGTCAGAGAGACGAAGAGAAGCACTCGTAATCAAAGACAAACAAGAACAAATTTACGAAGAAGTAACGTGTCTACAGAAGAAAGCGAAGAAGAAGGAGATAAGGACGAGGAAGAAGAAGAGTTGGAGGATGATGAAGAAGGAAGAACTCGTTCAACAAGGTGAGTAAATATTATTATCCATGGATATTGATTATTATTTGTTTTTTATCTTATATATAAATATGTTATGTCTTTTTTTTCAGAAGCAAGAAAGTTTCAAACACCAGAGAAGCAAAGAAGAAAGGGACCAGAACCAAAGCCAGCAAAGGCAAGACGAAAACCCGACAGGCAGTTGAAGAATCTGATGATGTAGACATGCAGACTGGAAGTGAGGAAGATAGAAGAAATTCTTCGTCAAGAAGAACAACCAGGAAAAGAAAAGCTCGCGCTTTTGTTGACGATAACGACGGTGATGATGGCGACAATGACAATGATGGCGATGATGATAACGATGGTCTGGAAGGGGATTCCCCAAGGTACTCTAAGAGAAAGAAGAGAAATCAAAAGTATTCTAGTGATCAAAATGATAACGATTCTTTAAGAAGATCATCGAATAAAAGAAAACGTGGTCGTAGACAGAATTTAGAGGTATATTGATTCTGTTTTGATTTGTGCCTTTGTGTTTTCATCAGTGCCTTAGTGTTTTGATTTGTGCCTCAATGTTTTGATCAGTACCTTCATGTTTTGATCAATGCCTTCATGTTTTGATTTGTGCCTTGGTGTTTTGATTAGTATTTTCTGCCGGGATATGAGCTTTATTTATGAGTATGTAGTAAACGAACCCCCCTCTTAGGGGAATCTTGCCCCTCTTTACTTTTTCGTTCTCCCTGATCTCCCTGCCTTTTGTTACAGATCGTTGCATGCGAAGATATTCTTCGTGGAGTTTGGAAAGATGAGAACTCGTATCCATTTAGAAACCCAGTCGATTTAAAAAAGGTACATACCCTTCTTTATTCTGATCTGATACAAATTTCAATGATTTTACCCCCTAATCATACCACAAGATCCAAAGAAGAACAATGTGATGATGATGTATGATCAGGGGGTTGTAGTTTGTTTGATTTGCATATTGCAGGTTCCTGATTACATCAACTACGTGAAAAATCCTATCGACTTGAGCACGATTCGTGATAAACTCGATATGCTAGAATACGAAGACGCCTTCCAGTTTCTCGAGGATGTTAAGCTGATTTTTAGCAATTCGAAATTATACAACGAGGTAAGAGAGTCGAGATGCTGCACTTTATTCTCTTTCACCACACTTATTTATTTTTACATTAATTCATTTCATTCATGCATGCCTGTGATCATCTATTCATTTATTAGTTCATTCATTTATCTTATTATTTTTATAATTATCCATTATTTCGTTCATGCATTCACTCATTCATTTGGTTATTTATTCTTTTAGGACACTTCACAGGTTGGCCAAGCTGCACTGCAGTTAAAATCTATGTTCTATAACTTGGTTAAAGAATATTTACCAGGGCTTCACAGTACACTTTGTAATTCAAGCTGATCTACTTTAACATCTTCTATATACAGTCAGCAAAGGTATACCCATTGGCAGTCGTGTCTCTTGCATTATACCACGAAGGCATCCAAAACGTAACGTGTATGGTATCAAGGGGGTACCAATGAATTTGAAGATCTTTTTCAGCAATTCAGATTTTGAAGAGGGTCATCGAGTTCTGTCCATTTCAAAATAAAAATGAAATATTTGCATTTGAGACTTTAAGAGAAGAAACTGGTTTTTTTATGTTTTGTTAAATGCAGGCTGGCATATTCTAGTATTTATGGGTAATTGACATTTCTGTCTATCATGATAATTTCTATGTTGTTTAATATTACTCATTATTCTGTACATTTGCTGTAGTTTGAACACTGCGAAATAGCGAGGATCTAGTTATGCTAGTGGAGATAGCCTTTCTTTTAACTTTCTATGGTGTTTTTGATCATTTTAATCTGTCAAAAATAATTAATCTTGAATATTATAACACTTGTGTCTTTATCAATTTTCATCCTCATGGTTGATTCGGATCGAACTAGACACAGGGATACAATGCAGCGAATCTTTTCGTGTCCTGTGTTGAAAAGAGGCTGTAACTGACAAGAGGCCAACAACCCGCCCAGTATGCTGGGGGCGTGACGAACATGGATTGGGTGGATGTGAAAAAACAATTGGGTTTAAAATTCTTATAACAAATTCAGCCATCCGAAGAAGTTTATCTGTGATAAGACCTTTTCAATTTCATTCTGGGTTATTATCAAGTCTACTACACCCAAGTTCAATTGTTCAGGAAGCTATTAAACTGACGATTGATATCCATCGCTCTTCGTATATTGAATTTTATAACCCAGCTGCGACTTGGTTTTCAGAGAAAATCTTCCAAAATGCCTGTTTTTCATACAAAAACTATCGAGGCAATCCTAGAGCCAGTTGCTCAGCAGGTATTCATTGTTATTTTTATATTTTTCATGCTATATTTTCTTCAATTCTTCACAGAGCTCGTAGAGTTTGAATATACCATATCGTCGTAGCTTCTTGTACAAATTTCCTCGGGCCTAAATTTTACACCATGAATGGCAAAAACATTTAGGGTGTGACATTGTATTGTTGTGCAACGAATATACGATAATGGGTTTTCCGTAACTGCGAGAAATGTTTCTATCACCAATCACCCACTCGTTCTTTTCCGGTTATCCGGCCACGAATACAATAAATAAACAGCTTGAAAACACTTAATTTAGGTCTTTGATGCTATAAACTAATCTATTTCTTCATATTTTTTATTTTGCATCTGTAATGTGGTTGATTTAATGCACAACAATTTCACACGTGCCTTCCGACACCAATGAAAATATCGAGAGTTGCAAAAGATAAATATTTCTCGATAATTCAACTCAAAATTCCATTGTTCTTTCAAGCGATAAAAACCAAAAACTGACAAAATTAAATCAGCTATTTAAAGAACTTTAACTTACTTTTATTAAGTTTTACGTGCATTTAAACAATACAATAATAAATTGTTTACTTATAAATTACTTGTTGATTTGCATCAGCGTGATGCCTTCAGTTTTGCTGATTAATATGAAGATGTAGATGTATTATTATATATAATTTTATTCAGGTTTCTGAGCTGGTCATTCTTCATGAAAAGAGTGAATCAGGTCTGCCCATCCCTGACTTAAGTGGTCCTATCATGGCAGTTGGTCAAGCAGTCCAGAACCTTACACTGGTAAGTGAATTGCAGTTGATTTATTTATTTTATTGATCGCTGCTTGCTTTATGATTACATCTTGTGCTGCACAATACATAAGTGAGTTTTTTATTTTTTGCCTGTAGATCGGAAGGCAGACCTTGCAAGGCAGCAAAGACAAGACCCTGAAGCAAGAGATGCCTGTGGCCTTGCAAAGAGTTGAGGAATCAGCTATGTTTCTTATGGAAGCAAGTGGGTTGCTCAAGAAGGATCCCCTTTCAATTGACGCCAGGAAGAAGTTGATTAATGGCGCTCGTGGTATTTTATCCGGTACGTCAACTCTGCTGTTAACTTTTGATGATGCAGAAGTCCGAAAGATCCTTAAAGCATGCAAGTCCCTGCTGGAATACTTGAGAGTTAGTGAGCTTGTTGAGATCATGCCAGACGTGATAACATTTGTGAAGAACTTGACACCAGCTGTATTTAACATGGTGAAACTTGTGGAGAGCAGACAGGCTGATCTGACACACAAGGTTCATCAGGACTTGCTCAAGATGCATTGTAATGATGTAAAGAAGTCAATCCCAACACTGATAACGGCTATGAAGGCTTTTGTCGTCACGCTGGAAAGAGGTAAGGCTGAGCAAGACTATTTCTACATGCTTCTGAATAGCCAGCTGGTTGTATTTGTCACTACATCTAGTTGTATATTAGCAAAAATTCAAACTGTAATGAACAGCTTAAATGTTTGGTTCAAGCCACTGACTCTTTACGAAAAGGCACAAAGTAGGGGAAAAAGTCCTTGGGACACCTGTAGGATTACAAGAAGGAGTTATCGACTCATAACCTTCTTTTTTGTGGGCTCTATCCAACCTTCTATTACCCCTAAGCGAATTTTGCTCTCTTGAGCAGACCCTTGTGATCATTGTGCAAAAGGGATTTTGCTGATATTGCACAAAAAGACTGTCTTTTGAGACAACATTGTTTGGGGAGGAAGGAGATGCATGATGCACATAAAACTTGCGAAGATCACAAACGTCCCAGGACATTTGTGATCTTCATGACGTTGTTTGTCCTCTACTGTAGCCAGCAGGATTTGAATTATAGTACTAATGTTTTTGTGCCACAGGTGGACCAGGCAGAGCTGAGGCACAGGAGAACCGTAACTTCAGAATTACAAAACTCTCCGATGACATCCTTGAGATAATGCGCATCTTGCAGCTCAAAGTTTATGACGAAGAAGAAGGAGAGGATCCAACAACTGAGATGAGGAAAGCTCAGGGTGTGATCGCTGGCAAGATGGATCAAGCCAAGGATTGGTTGTCTAATCCAGCAGCCGATGCTAATGGATTGGGTAAGCTGGATTGATATCGGATTAATCTTTTGATAATCCAGAATTGAATCCGCAAACTAGTTGGTTGATCGCCATCGTCTCTAATTGTGATCGGAAATCAATAATATAGCGAAGAAAGTATCATGCGCTTGATAAATTGAAAAGGTTAATCGTTTTTGGAAGGTTTTGATTTTTCACTGCTTGTCAGCCACCTTTTTGCGTTTTCTTTAGGAGAAAGAGCAATACGGGATATTCTGAAGCAAGCAAGATTAGTTGGAGTAGCTGGGTCAGATCCCAGAATAGGAAAAGTCTGCGATGAGTTGGATCAGTTGATGGATAACTTATCTTCATTAAGAGCGAGAGGAATGGTTCGTTATTCTGTATTGCCTCTTTAGTCTGTGCACTTTGTAATCTCTGTCCCATGTAACACATGTTCCATTTTCCACCCTACTATACGACTATCTTAAAAGACTGTTCCATATGACTATACGACTATCTTATACGACTATCCTATACGACAGTCCCATGTGACTACACCACTATCTTATACGACTATCCTATGCGACTGCCCCATGTGACTATATGACTATCCTATACGACTGTCCCATATGACTAGACTATACACTATCCTATACGACTATCCTATACGATTGTATAATATGACTATACTATAGTATACGACTATCCTATACGACTATCTTATACGACTATGCTATACTCGTTGTCTCTTTTTTTTAGGGAGGTTCACCTGAAGCGATGCAACTTGCGAATGAAATAGGAAAGAGATTGGACTACTTGCAGATGCTAGTGGATGATACCATTGCCAAAGAGGCAGCCAGTGGTAGACGACTACCAGCACCTACCACAGTTGCACGTGCTGAACAGGCATTGCATTGGATCAACGATCCTACCGGAGCTCCTGATGCCGTGGGTCAGTGTTCTTTACACAAATACAGTGTCATCATTTGCATCATTACATCAGTCAAACGGCATGGCTGTGACGTTTACAGATCGATTCAAGTTGGATACGTTTTAGTGTACCACAGGGTACAACGGTCCTAAAAGAGTTTTGTTGATATTGTATAAAGCTGTTTTTTGAAGCAGCATTGTTTGGGGGGAGGAGGGGTTGTGAAGGATCCCAGGGATTTTGTCCTTCATTGTAGCTCAATTCTTGTATTGTAGTGCGTTGCAATGCTCCGCAGGTTTATTAGTTTTTTGTGCGTTTTGTTTCGAAGGACGAAGAGCTGTTTCTGTTTTGATAATGGAGGGACGCGGATTGGCTGAAAATCTCGACGGCCCGGAAAGGATAGAAATGTTGCGAACATGTGACAAGATTGAACAACTCACTAACGAGTTGGCCAACTTGAAGGCCAGAGGAAAGGTTCGTTGTATTGGATAGCTTAGCGTACTGCATTGAAGCTGGATGCAGATTGATCATTGAAGTGACGTCATTCGTTTATGATATTTATTCAACCAGGGAAATTCACCTGAAGCGAAGAAAATAGCTCAACAGCTAAGTGCAGAGGTTGAGAAATTGCAAGGTTTGATGCAAAAGGCATTGGCCCGGTCTGTTGTTGAGCATTTTATGGATCCGATTGGACCATTGAATGCATTGAGCAAAGCAGCGTATGCTCCACCAGGTATAATAACACATTGTTCTATTTAAGTTGAGAACACAGTATTACATCTATATACTTATATTCAGAATGCAATTAAGAATGAAGCCATAATATACTGGGATATTGTCCATTATCATCATGTAGCAACTGAGGTGCTGCATCCAACCACTAGCTGCTACTGTAGCAGTTTACTACAAGTATGTATGCAAGTTGAGTGTATGGTTGTTTGTATCTCTTTCGAATGAGGCATTGCTGCTTGTTGCTTGCAGGACAACCAAATCGCGATGCAGATTACGAGGAGAAAGCTGGTGCGTTTGAGCATGCGTGTAATCTCATGTCTGATACCGCTGAACAGGCTGCATCCACTGGCGGTGCCACGAATAAACATCTGAGAGACATGATTAAGAATAAAGTTATGGAGGTTAGTAAAAGCTTTATCGCGATAACAATCATTATGATATAATGATTGTTATCATGATAAAATAACGAAATAACAATCATTATGACGATAATAATATAAAAAGTCCTCCTCGTCATTTTCTTCATCATTATCATCATAATTTCTAATAGCTTTCGAATTATTCTCTATTTTTTCTTTCCAAGGTTCGTTTGTTGACACCTCAATGCTCCCACGCAGGCAAGCTGCTCTTGGCCAGCAATGGCGACGCAGCGACTGCTGAAAACTTCGAAGGAATGAAAAACGAACTGAGGGAGAAACTCGACGAGCTTACAGGCCTCGTTGACATGGCAACTGCAGCTCCCGATTTCATCAAAGCAAGTGGTAAGTGAAATCATGTCCATCCACTTGTGAGCTAGTCATTGGCGATCATTTGATCAGCAATGGTTTGATAAAGCAGCACCCTAAGAGTCTGTTTATACTGCGCAGTCATAAATAGACGTCTATGTCATTGATTCAAGGAGTACAATGCACCTTATTCATCGTTTTTGACTATTTATCTTTTGCTTGCTTATCTCACTTTGACAATGCTACATCTACTTTGTTTTTAGAGGAGATGATCAAGAGGGATTCTGAAGCAGCCGTCACTGCAGCAAAACAGTCAAACCTACCTGTAAGTAGCTAGTAATTTATCATTTAGTGCAGATAAGAAGGGTCTATCAGGTTGCAGTTGTCTCACTGAGGTCTCAAAGTTTTCCTCGAGCTGTTGTGCGGTTGGGTGGGACGTTTGATTAATAATTTACAGCTACGTTGGTCGTGATCTGCTCTTTTTCTTCTCCCCTTGCTTTTGCAATGAGCTTTTACTTGCTTAGATTCCTATTGTGAACGTTTTGTTGTTATGGCGATGGGGAATTCTAGAAGTAGAGGTTGGGGTGGGGAGTGTTGTATGTTTTTTTGGACGTGTCAATTGCTGGAGACCCTCTTCGGGACAGTGGCAAAATCGTGGCATTTGCTACGCTTGTAATAGCCTTGCTTTGTGTGTGTACAGTCTCGGTCTCAATACGAGGTTGTTTATTTTCAGATTGTTGTCGAGAAGAGTTCCAGAATAGCTCGATGTGCTGGTCGTATTGTTCAAGTAGCCAAAGGAGAGGTGGAAAACATTGAAGATCCGAAGTTCAAAAATGACGTGAACCATGCAGCTGAGGCTTTGAGTCAACGTAAGATATACGATAATTCGGATAAGTGGAACATTCGATAAGTGGAACCATTTTTTTCTGTCCCGTGCAGGTTCCACTTATCGAGAGTAGACTATATAATCATATATTATAGTCATAATATATGGTATAGTCTTATAGTATTGTCATTTTGAATAGTTTTTCTTATATAGTATAAATGTTAAGCATAGTCGTATATATTTGTCGAAAGCATCGTGACTTGTCTGAGTATCATTGATATTTCCTTAAAACTAATAGGATGAAAATAAATACATAGTGTGATAATTAATGATGTTATGTTGTTGTTTCTGTTCAGGCATATCACCTCTTATATTGTATGCTAAGTCAGTAGCATCAAAGCCTCAAGACAAGGCATCTAAAGATGGCTTTGTAAAGTCTATGGATGATGTAAGTTGATTTTATAACTGGTTTATAATAGTCTTCACAGGCGTGGATCCAGAAGGGTGCTCTGGGTGCTTGAGCACTCCTGGAAATTTTTCCTGGATCCGCCCTTGCTTCAGTTAATGCCAGTGAATATTAGTGAGAACATACTGCTATGCTAATGAGTTATGGTGGTTGTTTGGCTTTGCTGCAAGCTTTCTCGTTTGCCTTCAATCACGCTTAACAAGTAGAGCAACACAATGACAGTGGTCATCCAGTTGCTGGAAGAACAAACTGAATTCAAAATCAATGTTTTTGTTGAATTGAGTGATAATGTATACAGTGTTTAGCAGTCGGCAAGCTTATCTCAGTCTAAAATTTGATTGAAACTCCATAAAACATTCTTAAAATTATGAATAATACATGCCATGTTGATCAAATATTCAATCCCAGAAACCAATGTTGATTCACGTTGAATAGTTTGTGAATGCAAGGCTTTGAATTAGTTCTTCGACAAGACGTTGTTAATGTCAATGTTACTGCCTATTCTATGCGCTTTTTTCTGATTAAAAGGAAACACAAGCTTTGCCAACAGGAAGCACACTAATTTGTAGATGTTTTCTTTGCTTATCTAAGCCCTATTTACACCATGCAAAACTAACCTGCGTTAAACCCTGGTTCAATCCGAGTTCACAGAACCCACCTCCAGATGTGGGCTGAACCCGGGTTAAATCAACCCGGGTTAGTTTTGCATAGTGTAAGCAGGGCTCTAATAGACTGACTTATTCAAGCTGGTGCTAATTTCTTTAATTGGTGATATATTCTTTCTTTAATAGTTACAAGGAATTCTGTGAAGCTTGGCAGGATGTCTGTCATAGTTTCAAGCCATCCTATAACATAACTTCTTTTTTTTTTAGATTAAAGACAGTGTGGCAGACTTGAGGAAGATCTTCATCCCTGACATGCCAGACATGTCTAAGCTGAAACTTAGTGAGATTTCCTAATTTATATACCTCATAAACTCTTTATATAATACACAAATTATATCATACACAAGCTTTAGTACCCTCAGACGGCCGCTGTATGTTTTGGTGATATGATTCTGATGCATGTTTTTTAACTGTAGCCGATGCTGGTCCAGCAAGACCTCCTCCTCCGCGTCCACCACTCCCAGCTGCGGAGGTCATCGAACCTCAAGAGGCACAAGTGTTTGAAGCCGTCCTCAAAGCACCTCCAGCTGATAACCGAATGGCGGTAAGTTCAATACTGCTATAGACTCAAATCGCTGCCACTAAGCTTGCTTAGACAGCCTAGAACGATAATACTATCATGTAATGTTAATCTCCTGATATCCCTCCGCATATATATTTGTGACGGTGAAGAGCTTTAGCATAGCGATGTAACCTGAAGTTGTTTTTTATGCTTGCCTCTTTTTGATGTCGTGTCTGATATCAAGGAATTTTTGCCATTTTATCTCAGTTTGTATATTGTTGATTGCTTAGGTTGCTGCTCACCATCTGCATTCAGAAGCAACGAAGTGGGAAGAAGAAGGGAATGCCATCATCACAGCTGCTAAACATCTGGCTTTGCTTTTTGCCAAAATGTCCAAATTTGTCAGGTTCGTGCTATAGATTCTTTCATCATAAGCTTTTTTCTGGTTATTTGCAGCAACAGAAACTATTTCTGTTTTTACTCAGCTTCAATACTGAGCTTTCGAGCTACTCGTGTTTTTATTGTTGTTTCATTGCCGTTTTAGTGAAGGCGAAAGTCCACCCTCCAAAAAGGAGCTTATTGATACAGCCAAACTGATTGCTATTGGCAGCGGCAATGTTGTTAAGCTTGCAAAAGAGGTTGCTGAACAGTGCCCGGATAAGAGGCTGAGACAGGTATGTTTATTGAATTTCATTACTGATTGAGCTGCCTGGATGCTAAAGATTTCTTCTAATGTATTTTTTTTATTTTTTCCAGGTCCTTAATCAAACCGTTGAACGAATTCCAACCATCAGTACTCAACTTAAGATTCTTGCTACTGTCAAGGCCACTATGTTTGGTTCCAAAGGTAGATACACCTCTATAACTACTTCTTTATAATTACTCAAATGCTATATTCTATTATATGCGTTATCAGAGGCGTAGGAAGGCTCCCACTGGCACCTACTTCAGTATACACCTATCACCATACACCTAATAAATTTCTACTCTTAGTATACACCTATGCTACTTAGAATAGAAGCAAGAAAATAGACTAGTTCACTGTTACTCTGAGTTTCATGCTTTAGCAATCATCAGACAGACTATAATATATAGTTATATAATATATAATATGTTATAGTCTGTCTGATGATTGCGAAAGCATGAAACTCAGAGTAACAGTGAACTAGTCTACCTTCTTGCTTCTATTCTATTATTCCTCTGTACTTCTGTACATCGAGCACTGTGATGCCAGTGTAGACAGTAAGAATCTATAGACCTATGCTATTTATATACTTATATATTTTTTCATATTCTTATTTTTCTTATTGGTCAATTGAGTTATTCATAATCGTTTCTTAGATGCACAAGCTGATCTCGAGGCTACAGAGATGCTTGTAGGATGCGCTGAGAACCTCATGTCTGCCGTGAGACAGACGGTGAAGGAGACCGAGGCAGCCTCGGTTAAGATCCGTGGACCAAGTTGGCAGTGGAAACGTTCGTAACTCGCCACATGCGTGCGCAGCATTTTTGTCACCAGTGGTCACCAGACTTATACTCAATTGCTCTTTACAAGACGTCGTCTTTACCACGACTTGAAAAGATGTTATTTTACCAGAGCAGATAAAACTTTTTTTGATATGCCAACGAACTCTCCTTAAATGCATTTTAAGGACCTTTTATTTTTCTATCAGTAGCTACAAGTCATAACTTTATATACAGAATTGATTTTTTATAGATTGTAGAATCCAAATCCACAAAATGAAATGACTTCATATTGATTTAATCATCTCGTTCTCGTGGTACCATATATCAAAATATGTTACCCGCACGTTTTTCATGCTCAGTTTCATCATAGTTAATAGACTATGGTTTCATCTCAGAAAAGCAGAATAACACTAATATTTTGACCTTACATATTTCCAACCATTCACAAGAAAACGTAATTTTGACAAGTTTTTTGCTGCGAAATTCGACCCGCAGTTGAAGTTGACGTCCACACCCCATAAAAACATAAGAAGCGGGAGTCTTGAGTAGAAGATAGAAGATTATGCTTTTGTCCTGGTGAAGGGCCAGTCAAAAGGGTTCTCATAAGTCGGATTACTTTATATTTATTCGTGATTTTGTTGGGCATCAAATAGGCTTATCTTCTTGTTTTGTTTCCAGGCCGCAATTACCACAGGAGTCACAAGACTCGAAGCAAATATGTTTCGCTCTAATTCAGAACATCTCTTTGTCGGCCTGTTTCCTTTGCTAAAGGCTTCAAATTCCACAACAAACAATTTTAATTGCACTGTATCGCCAGTTATGAAGCAAACATTCAACAATGCATATTTTTGCAGTGTAGAACCTTGGGATTTCGTTGTGCCACATGAGATAAATAAAATATTTTCTCCCAAATCAACAAAACAACCGTATTGCATTATCAAAGAACTTGCCTTTCAAGACGAATATAGCTAATTTTGCAGCTTACGAAATACTTACTTTTGATCTTAGCAGAATCAATAAACGCAAGAGTAAATGTTTTGCCAATGTCCTTGTTGTACCCGCCATGTTTACTTTCTCACCGTGGTGAACACAAGTTTGCATCGGCTGAGATGAATATCTAATTAAGCCCAGGGTTGCTGCATTTATTGATGAAAAAATTATATTGTTAAATTGGTTTGAGTTGCCTTCCTTATGCTTTGCATGCAAATATTATCATGAAAAACACCAGCAACCTTCATTATGCATTGTATGTAAAATGCATTGAAAACTTATGCAGGAAAGACGGATGAAAAATGTTCAACTGCAATACATTTAGGCCACGATCGACCATGCAATACAAGCGATTCATGCTGTTCTATGGCTGAAAAAAGAGAAGGCTGAATGAATTCAATATAAAATTGTGAACCTCTTTTGCGATGCATTGATCAATCTTGTGCATTATATGCAAAAAACAAGTGCTCGTAGAGCGAACCCAAGTGGATGGAATATTGTTGATGTAAATTGATGATTGCCAATGACAAGTAGGACTTAGCTTTGGACAGATATTCGGGGGGAGATTCAACACACTTTTAACTGTGTGTCACCTGTTGAAATGTTCTTTCAGAACACCTCACAACCAGCTGAGTATTCAAATTCGCTTCCAATTAACAACAGTATGGCTCGAGATATAATGCTCTTAATAATAATAATAATCTTTAATATTTATACAGGTTAATTTGTTCAGTAAGTAAATTACTGTTCTCCCGTTCTCTACTGTTCTCTTCTAACAAACATGCGAAATTTTATTACTCTAAGATCCGACAAAACAGAAGAAAATAGTCCTCAGAAAGAAAGCTTGCATCAAAATGACAGATCAATGAAAAAACTTGAAAAAGGTGCATATTATATTTCTACTTTGGATTCAGTCCTTCTACATACTTTAGACTGAAAGGAAACTTGTTTTTATTGAAGGAATTTCGTGGAAAATATGAACACTGGTATTTTATCATTTATCACATATCTAGCCAGTTCCAATGTAATTTCAGACAATTCCGCTGAGATATTCGACACCTTGGAGAGGCCGGAAAACAATCCTCAAGTCATCAATCATCGTCAAATCGTTTTTCACTCAAAAGCTGTATGCAATTATCTCATTCAACCCCCCTTGTCGCTCGTCTATCAACACACCGCAATGTTAATTGTTTATTCAGATGTATTGTCCTATTGTGCTTCTCATCTGTGCTTTGCAAACATACTGGCCGTCACACAGCTCCGAAATAGAACGCCTAACTTGATATCACGTTTGGCACAAGGTTAGCCCGTCTCCTTGTGAATTCTGTTGCCGTTTTTTCATTCGAAATTTTTGTTTATTGTTACAGAATTGGATGGTTGTTTGGTGATTTATATGATTTGAGAAAAATACTGTCGGTTCACGATGATCGAAGTTTATCTTTGATCGATACACGACTTCATCGATTGCTGAAGATGCCGAGGAAAAAAAAGCAAGGTTCGTTCGTGTCTTTTGTTGACAATCTCATGCATGCCTCGTGATTTTAACGAAAGTTCAAGTCTCACGAGGCAACGAATCTCGATTTAGATCAAACTTCCAAGTTTATAAACATCACTTGAGACGGTGTAGTGTCCTATGTGTAACATTTCGTTCTATGAGACCAATGCTCTCGCGTGAAAAGCGAAGAACCCGAAGTTGATTTGAATGAAGCCATTTTGAAAAATATTCCATCGTGCCGCCCTAAATTTTCTTTTCTCGAGTATTGTTAGTTTTGAAGTTTCCACGCGTTACAGACCAGCTAAAAGCGCCCTTATGGTTCATTTAACATATTTTCAGTGTTTAGAATAATGTTTTTGCCCAAGTTACTTCATGTTCGTCCACATATTGTTATTTCTCTGCGCACATAAGGACAGTTTTTACAAGCGTGAAGAAAGCAATTCGATGAATAGCAGTTCCGAACAGGTTTCGCATTCACAGTTCTTTTACTCATTTCTCGAGCGATATATTTTCAGGAATGTGGCCAGTTCTTTGGGGAAAAGTGTTCTGATCTAAGTCACATACTTTTTAGTGACTTTTCTTTATCGATACCGCTTTGTAAGCTGCTTTATTTGAGTTTTTTCACTTTCCTCTTTCAAACACTTTTTGCAATGGAGGAACGAAGCCATTGATATCATTGAAACCCAATGAACTTTATATTCGTTCGAAAATGTTAGAGTTTTTCACAGTCTAAAGTTATCGAAAAATTCACTACATATTTTATATTTTTATATGAAATATTTGGTTCGTAATGATGAAACGATCGATAAATATTGAACCGTTTAACTATGCGACTGAGTCGGATTTGTCTTCGGGAAGCCATTTTTAACTTCACATTATTTCAACTCGTCTTTGTATATTTCTGTAATAATTGCGACTAAAAACTAACCAATATGCTTATCATTAGACGAATATATTTCGTTTCGTTTTTCAGTTTCCATAACGGTATATCTGCTCAGAAATTGCTTGTCGTAGCTTGGCAATACTTTCAACAACCCTTTTTGTGATATTTCAAAAAAGTTGTTGTTTTTGTAAATCGAACGAGCGGCCATTCTTCAGGAATTGAAACTTAAAATATTATTAAAAGCCTAAAGGATGCGATATTTGTCGTAAAGGTCGGTAAGGAAAATTAAGAAAATCCTTTCCTGAACTTCCAGTACTTTCAGTAGATTAGCAAAATCGAAATTTAAATGTGAAATTTTGTGAAATAGCCAAATCGCGCGCCATGTTTTGCAAGAATCTTCGCAGATGTCTTTTTGTCCACGTTGTTTCGTCCAATTTCTTTCAATTTCGAATCGAAAAGGATTGTCAAAGTAAATTTAATTATTTTCAACACATTTAAAATTGAGATGGACTATTAAATCGTACTTGTATTATTTTATTTTTATCAATGGTGATGAGTAAAAAGTTATGCTTTATTTATTCGCTTTTCATAAAATGAAAACTTGTTGAGAGTTTTATTAAATCTTCGAAGTTACTTTTGAAAATTTTCCAATAAATACCAAAATTAGATATCCGACTGATTAGTTTCGAAAAGCGGTAGTTTAACTTTTAGGAAACAAAATATGCTGAAATATATCAGTCGAATATATAATTTCGGCATAACTTTAATTTATCGTGATGTTCAGAAAGAAACAAAGATTTCAAAATGGCGATTTTATTTGTCTTATTAAAAGCGATAGACGATTGGAAATGCATTCGCAGTTAATTTGAGTTGACCAATTTGTTGATGCTTTGTGTGTTGGCCCCGTTTATCAAAGTTATTTACATGGATATTTGAGGAAATTTCACAAATATCCTCGTTGAGAATTCTCGAGCTGAAATTACTATTTTGTCTTCGTTGTTTTAGAGCTGTTTACTAGCCATATCAAATTCACCAGACCGTTCATTTCCTCTGTTCGGTTTGAATAATTGCATTATCGCGTGAAAGCTAGATAATACACGCAAACCCGACAACTCCCAAGGTTTTCTGTTATGAACTTTTATATTTCCAGGTTTTATAGGAATATTCCTGCACTCAAATGTATTTCAAAAATTCTCAAATTTCAGGGCCATAGCTTTTACTAAGTGTTTCTCGTATTGTTATTTTGTCTCGTTAATTGTTTTATACTGGCGGAAATAGCTCTCAAATCTAATATATCGCAACTTCGAAATTTGACCCTACTATTTGACTCAGCTCAAGGTGATAGCTCCGTGTTTTATATTCCGAGATTATAACATGTAGATAATTTATCTTTTTATAGCAATTGCTGCAAACTACAATTTTCAAGCTACTTGGGAACTTCATTATGTTTCGTACTTTTTGAGAGTTTTCAAGAAGCTGTTTAACCTGAAGAAAACTTACGTTGCTGAGGTGAGTGTGCTGTATAACATACTGAGCTTGTTTTCACTTTCTATTGAAGTTGTTTTTGTTTTTAATATTTTATAAGGGCGAAAAACTTTGCTTCGTATTGGGATATTGGTTTTACAAACTCTATTGTGATGCGGTTCTCGATAACATGATTTCGGCTGGCATTGTTTTTGTTTTTGTCATGCTTTGCAATAAAACACAAAATTTAACAAGCTCTGCTTTGTGTATGCTAATATTTTTTCACCACGTCGATTTTTCAGATTTCTCAATTTTCAATGAAATTATTATCTGAACAACTTTTGAACACTTATATTTACCATTTCATCTGGTCAAAAATATCTTGACTATAGTGCATTATTATTTATTTTTGAATAAGTTTCTATAGCTATTTTCATCCATACAATAATACATGATCCAATATTCACAAAATGGCAGCCTATTTTTGTCCCACGACGAAAAGCGTGTCAAATTACAACCTTGTAGGTTTGTCTGCCAGCAATCATATCAGACCATCTTATTTCAACAGATCAAATCTCTTTTTAACAAATATAACCTCAGGTTTACCCAGCAATGTATTTCCATGAAGCAGTTTTACTTATCTGCAGCTTAATCAAATTTAATAACCACCAACTTGTCTATATTCTGTGGGCCTGTTCATCATTTTCGCTTTACCTTGTTGTGTCTGGGTTCTTAGCTACGAATTTATTCGAATTTAGCCAAATATTCGTTTCGTTTCGAGCAGGGAAAACTATATTTTCCATTTTAATAGTTGTTATTACGTCCCACTAATTGGTATTACAATCTATTCAAATGCTTTTCCATGCAAACAGATGTACGATTTGAAAGATATTTGCTTTATATATTATTCCAAATATAATGGCGAACGCAGTTCAGCAATGTTAATGGTCTCCGCCTAATTGAAGCTTTCCTTTCCTGGGTTGAAAGTTTTATGTGACGTTGGTCAATTAATATTATAAGTCTGCCAGCTGTTAGCACAGTCCCTTTGCAATAAACAGCGCCTTTAGGATGATGAAACTCCCAATTTCTTGCTTTGAGTTTGAGAAACTAGAAACTCTAACTTTTCTTTTGTGGTGCATATTTGTGTTTTCTGAATATCAACAACTGCGAGTTTACCGATGGACTATGTGAAACATCCTTCATCAAATTTCCATCATTCGTCTGACTAGAGATTAGTGGCTGTTTTTAATCCTCAACGAAAGACTTTCACTTCGCTTACCAAAAACCCGCACCATTATTTATCCACAGGCTTTTCATTTTGAAAGAATTTTGTTTTTTATTTTATAACGGTCAAGCAATCTTTTGGAATTACATATTACTCAACAGAGCACAATATACTTAATTTTCACTGTTTTTATTTTTTCAGTTTTTGGAAAAAGAAATCTGTTATGAATCCATACAGAGTCATTTTGGCGAGGATATTGCCAGAGTTGTGGAGTATTTAACCAAGGAAGAAAACCTAGGGTGAGTTCGTTATTTCACATCAGGAACCTGTAAACCAAGTATATTTTCTTTTTATATTTGAATCAGGCTTTGAAAAGCCATAACCCCAAGGCCACTAGCATGAATCCCACTGTTTTGCGGGCAAAATCTTCTGTTTCAAAACAATAACTTCAAACATTAGCGTCTTATATCTCTGGATTAATTTCCTTTTGCATTAATCCCGCAATTGAAAGGGCTTTGCTTCGTAACCCTGGTTTTGCGATGTTTGTGAGCTGCAGTGACATCATATGGAATTATATTATTGATTGAGGGCGACTTATTGATTGGGTAATGGGATTATGGTGACTGCATTGCTTAGGCAACCCGAATACTGTATTGTAAGGTATGGTTGTGCAATTTAATAAACAGATATAGAATTGAGGCAAACTGGTTTTCAACTGCACATCTTTTTCTGGCCTATGCCGTGTTGTTTTGCTGAATGTTATTGTGTCTAATCCATAAACAATGCAGAATAGTGATAAAGGGAAAGCCTTCCCAGTTTAGCGTTGTCGAGAATGTGGACTAATCTCGCGATTGAATGCGAGTCTTAACGGTGCACGCATGCAGAGGTTCATTCCAGTTGAGATTCTAATTGACGTGGCTTGTTTGGTATTTGAACGTTTAAAAGGCCACGCTATTATCACATATATAGTTTTTTGCAATGTAGCTCATTGCACCAAGGTTTTCGTTAGAAATAAACCCAAAAGCAGACATGTGTTACAGCTGCACTAGATGAATTTAAGTGAGATTGACAGAACAGATTGATGCTCTGGATTCTTTCTGCCTTTAATTAATCATGTGATTACGGGTGTATTTCCAGAAATTTAATTACGGTAAACCAGATGGTTGAGAATGTGAAAGTTGTTTTGGTCGAAATTGCGGTTTTTCTAGCTCTCTTTTCTTCTACAATATTCCTGTTTTAATACGACTGTCTTCTAGTTGAGATATTGAAATCTAAATACGACTATTGTATTGCCTCCCTAGTTCAATCCTGTTCAACCTTGTTCAACTTAACAGGTAGATCTACAGTCTGCGTGGCTTCAATTTTTTTGTTTTTCTTCCACAGAGCGACAAATTGGGAGGTCGTTCTCGAGGAGCAGATGTGCAAGAACGCTGTTCACCCTAACATTTTGAAAGGAACTGATTTCAACTCCTTGGATCCAGAGCAAAGAGTATGTTTTATTTTTATTTTGATCTGCAATATTGAACTCTATAGATAAGCTGGTCGACAAACAGTTGAGCAAGAAGGACATCTGTTATTGTGAAAGAACTGATTTATTTTCTATCCGGGGGAGTTTTCCATTATTTTAGCTTTTTCTATTCGGCGAGTGCTGACCTTATTATTATTCACGCTGCACATGTTCGTTGACATGGTCGCAAACGTCGATTTTGAAGTTTTGTTGTTCAGATGACCCACGCCAAGTGAATTTGTTGCAGATTTTCTTCATCCACTCTCACAGGCAAGGTCATATATCGTGTTTGCCTAGCACAAGTGTTGATTCGGTGTATTTTCTTTATTTGTATTCAGCTGCAGTTGTTGAAGATACTTGTTGATCTTGTTCGCGAAGTTCGGGAAGAAGAAATTGCAGTGTTCGGAAGAAGTCTGAAGAGCAAAAGCTTGGTAAGTGTTGCTTTTAATCACATATGTTGGCTATGTGAATTAGGCCTACTGATTCTTTCGTATCACATCTTTATATTGGAACAGCTAGCCACTCTTAATTGAAAGCGAAAATCCTGCATGAATGCCATTGAACATACATGGCATCTGAGGATTGTCAGAATCGATTAAAATCCGACGCCAACTTGTATTGATCTAAGTTTGTATATTCAAGTTGTGGGCAATGATTAAAATCGAAGCGATATCGTTTGGCATTGTCGCTATTGATAAGCTGATGTAATTTGTGCCGGTTAGGCCTAAAGCGAGATTAAGAGTCTGATCTTTTTTTCTTTATATCGTCGCAGAGATTCAAATCTGTTGGCAAAGATAAACACGAGAACAACTATTGGACATTTGGAAGTAAGTTGCCTTTTTCAACTCTGTTTTTTCTGCCCAACTTTAAAATCTGTTCATGCGTTTAGATTCCAGTACAATTCTTGATAAGTATATAGAAAGAAAGCGCTGAAATTTTATGTCAATTGAGTTCTGTTTGAAGATTTAGGCCCATAGCTTCTGCTATAACGTTGTTTATTAGCAGGTCGTTTTAGCTCCAAAACATGGCAGCTGTCTGCTCGTATAAATATAATCAAATTTCTAATGCAGTTTCAAATTTCAACAAGCAATACGATATAGGACTAATTCAGTTTAACGGGCAAAGGAGCCAAACAAGAAATTTAACACGAAAAGAACTGGTTTATCTTGCATTAATCCTCGCTTTAATATCTTTCTCGTGGCTTTATTTAAAATTAGTAATCCGCAAATGAGTAGTCCTTATCATTTATTAATTCATCATGTCGGCTATTGTTGTAAACACTAAAAATTGTGGCATTTGTCGTAAAAATATGGTTGACCGCACTAACGTGGCGCATTTTTCTCATAACATATTTATGAAAATATTAAATATCAAGATTAGCTGCCGAATCTATCATCGTAACGTAAAAGTGAACATTGAATCTGTGTTTGGATGGGAACAGGTTCAAGTAGTTTTAAAGTGATGCTGTTAGACTTGGCAGATTTTTTTAGTTAAAATTGTTCGCTTTGCAAATGCTTAAAAAGCCTAGTGCAGAATGTATATACCACCTTATTGAATTGAAGTAATATAAATCGCCGAAAGCATATTTCGCCATGTTTTCACCTGTCCTATTTGACCTATTTGTTTTGTATAAACATTTTGCGCGTGTACACTGCACACGTTGTGATATTCAAGTTGAATTTTTTTCTTTCCAAGGTTCGAGACTCTTCAGAGAATTTTCAAAGCCAAATTCAAGACGGTTTGTTAAATTATCGATCGCTTAATTCATTGTTATGTATTTTATTTTTTTGTATTTGAAATTCAAAAGTTTTCTTATTTTATTTTAGGTTTGAATCAGTTTGTACGACTGCAAGTGAATGGGAAGGATTCATTTTGTAAGTTTTGTTACTTTTTAATTTCACAATTTCTGTTAATTGAGACTGTGGTTGGCTTTGGCCTAGGTTTTCTATCCGGTTATACTCATTACTACGAGGAATTATTTACCCAAAATTGCTTGGTGAAAAATGGCGAGAATAATTTAAGCGACTTGATTAATGGGCCTAACACATATTTGATCAGTTTTTTTAATCTCACGTGATAAAATGTGACAAATCAAACCTAAAACCAAACATCGAACTTCGAAAAAGAGTTGAGATGATAAATTCAGAGTTTATTTTTTGATTCACTCTTGATTCGGGGAATGCATATAGTGTTGGTGTTCTTTTGTCGGAAAATCAATATTTGCACCAGTTTTTTTACGAAACTAATGAGATGGTCATGTTTTGCAATGCATTTTGGTGAAATTGCGCAAACAATTACACTATACTTCTGCTACCATCCATAGCAAAGCAAAAATAGGAAAAATATATATGCATGAAGTAGTCATCGTGAAGTACTTGGTTAATCAAGGCCTTCGGACAATGGATCATTTCTTTCAATTTTATTTTCTTGTGTTCATGACATTCTCCCTGGCAGGCAAAATTAATCCTTTTTCCGTTTGAATTATGCTGCAAATATATCTTCATCGATATATTCATGCCAAGAGATTATCTTTTGGATAAGCCATTTGAATGATAGTATTGTCGTTATCTATAAGCCACCACCGTGTGTGTTCTATAGGTCGGAAGAGGCTTTAAACTATCATCAATTGAAACAAGAGGCATCTGCTGATAACTTCTGGAGTTTGAATAAAATTTATAGGCCTGTTTCAAATTGAGCACCTATTACTGAAATTACGTGACGCACAAGCCTTTACCATATTTGTATGGAAATCAATTTAAGTGACTTGGGTATTTTCGAGTGACATGAAGTGGGATTTTAATTTTGGTTTGTTTCTTGTAGAACTCTGAGGCCGTCACCAAACAAGAACGAGAAGGAGCTGCACAAGTCATTGAAACATGTTTGGGGTAAAATCAAGGATCACATTCAACTTGCTCAACTGAAAATGAAGGGCACACTGGAGCTAAGTCAAATGGCTGTGAAGGAGCATTTCGAGGTAACTGCGCTGCTTGTCATGCTATATTTGTAAACACCTTTGGCCTGGATATCTTCGTAGTGCAGTTGAGATGATTTCCTTCTAAATTGATTGGTTCATTCTAAATTTTCCACTTAGCTACTGTGGTGAAGTCAGTGTCGTGCAGTTGTTTTGTGACGTGCTGTGTTTCCTCGAATAAAAACCACCCTAAATAGTGCTGAAGTTAATTAAGGAAGTACGGTATTTCATTCACGCTGATTACAGTAATTGCGGCATTGCTCGAAATTTATGCTATAGACTATGTAATGTATCATATCCGTAGTGTGTGCAATTAAGTGGAGAGATAATGACAGACCAAATGTAGCTGATTGCTATCATTAGCCTGTGTCAGTGAAGTCATATATCCAGCATTATCTTGCATTCATTCTAATTACGTGTCGTAACTTGCTCGTATTTCTAGTTTCTGATATTTAGTGCGGTGATTAGTTGTATACATGGGGTATTTCATGTTTCCTGTTTATATAAGATTCGAACGAAACGTGTTCTTAGTACATAGTCCTAGTGGATACACTCAGCTGTCTCGTGAAAGAATCCTAAGTTTCCCCGGCTCAGTTTTATTTGATATAATCGAGCGAGTGCTAACAAGTTTATCGTTTCGTGATCCAATGTTTAGTGACTGAGTTTGTTCATGTTGACATGCTGGTACTTTGTTTTTTGTTGCCAATTTGTGAGACAACCATCTCCTTAACAAGGTAATGAATGCTGTATGAATCCAACCGTATAGAGAAGACAGGCTGTCTTTTCGACAATAATTGACAGCAATACTTTGTATTGTGAATGAAGATTCACATGTCAATCAAATGTTTGCCAGGTTCCACTATTTATTCGATCAATAAAACAACCCGCGTTTGAGTGCGGAATAACCCGTCGAAGCGCCACCAACCTGCAGAATGCTACATGGTTCATGGGATCGTGCTTTTAATCAAATTTCACATAGCTTTTGCTTAACTCGGTTCGTCCATAAGACAATTACATTTGCCTTGCTGTAAAGTTTGATTATGGGGAATATGGCTGTATAGTTATAGCTGAATATTTGATTGGCTGTTGTGTTGTTGTAATACAGCTGACGACGGATTGGGTGTGAATTGTCAAGTTATACAACTCATTCTGGGTATTGATATAAATAGTGGCCTGAATGGAATTTGGTCCGAGTTGAAGCGGCCTTTTCGAGAGGAATTTCGAAAGAAACTGCGTGATTTTTTCCTCGTCTTCTTTCAATTATTTTATTCTACGAAGTTATTTGGAGTAAAAGCAATCCTGGCTATGTATTATCTGCAGGTCTCATGCGAAGTGTGTAAGTGTGGTTTAAAATTCGTACGCTTCGCTTATTCAATTATCGTAGTGTTAATAGCTTAGCTTACGATATCAGCTTGTGTCTAACTCTTGTCGTAAAGGGACGATTTGAATTCGAAGCTTGGTTAATCGATTGCCGTTATAGTTTTAAGAACTTCAGTTTTTCTATTGGTCTGTGATTTCCAAAGCAGGCCTTCGAGCAACACAACAAACAACTGACTGCTTAAAACAAGCACTATAGTAGAGAAAATGTAACTGAGCCAATTTTCGCTCTTTTAAATTGCAAAACCGTGAAAGCAATTTACTCCTTGGTCGTTTATTCTAATTAGCGTTTACGAATTATTGCATTGTTGCCGCTTACAAATAACATGTGCTGTGTATTTTTTGTTTTATATTGAACAACAAAGGCCTTGTGTTTTTTGTTGCCTACATTGACACAAAGCTTAAATTATAGCGAACAGTGAGGCTTGGTCGAAACGTGTGCCTACATTGTTCTGTTTTCAATGCTCTGCTGGGGTATTGTTGCGTATTTGCATTGCTTTGCTATTGCTTTAGTTTTGACTGCATCTGTTCTCTTATCAATTTTCCTCGTTTGAGAAGAATATTCTCTGTTAGTTTCATTCTGTTTTGCTTATTGGGTGTAGGATTTTGTGAATTGTATTTTCCATACGACAAACGTTGCTTTATGCTTTTGTTTTGTTGACCTGCAACGTGTTATGTTATCATGCGAAGTTTCCCAAAACCAATTGTTTCTCATTAGTTGTTCTCTGGATGCAGTTGTATGACGAGTACTTTATGGCATGTTTTTGTTTTTCTTTCGGCTTTTTAGCTCTATACACCAGCGATGTGATATTTACTTGCGTCTATTGTTGCATGAATAGCCAGCCATACACTTTAATGCAATAAATTATGCAGTGCATCAGATGAAACCACTAGCTTCTATTTTTTTCCTAATCTTCACAAGTAAACTCGCTACATCAAGCAGGAAATGTATTGAAGCCAGCATGAACCATTCATAGGCTGCAGCCAACAGTAATCTCTATCATTATTTCAGTAAGCAGATTATTTTGATCTGCTTAACTGTATGCCCCTTATTCGTGTTACAAGATTTAACCAACTTGCTTAGTGTTTATGGTATTGTCAAGTCTTTATCTAAATCAATTGAGTTCAGTGAAATAGCATTTCTTATCAGTTAAATTGATGTCATCAGTGGCTGTTTGAGTGTATTCTTGCTTTAGTACTGCATAATTGGATGTTGTTCTGTGAGCTGTTTCGGCTTACATCCGTGTATTTTTGTGCCCTAATCCAATTCAGCTTGTTGTTTTATCAGCTGTTGTTTTTATACAATTTGCAAGCCTGCTTAGATGGCTATACAGTTTATTGTTTTTGATTAGATCTTTGTAAACTTCTGCTGTTTCTGTGTTGTCTTTTGCAAGCTTCGTGTTCACTGGGTTTTCATTCTTTTCAGCTTAAGCGACACGCAGAGGCAATAGAAGCCATAGAATCTGATTTAGAGAAACCGAAAATGACGAAACTCGTTAAGATGCCACCGAAGCTTGTCAAACAAAAAGAAAAGGTATAATTGCTACTACTTTTGTCACAGTTTTGGGTGCCTAAATTTTAGGGTGCCTAGTATAGTAGTATAGTTGGCAGGAGGTGACTGAGGCAGCATCATGGAGCCAACGGCAATAAAGGCTTCGGCATACTACTGAGCTTTTTTTATAAACTCGTTTCTTGTGCGTAGAGATCATTCAATATGGTTTCATTTGTAAAAAGCATTATGCTCTTTAAACGGGTGATCGCATTGAATTTGAAATTGTTTACTCTAATTTGAAAACATGCTGTTGCGCTGTACCACCTTGAGGTGATTCAGTGTTTATGTGAATGTATTCAATAGCCATGCATCATCCAATGCAGAAATAAGCCGAGAAAATGAATCGAACGACTCGAATATTCAACTCGTTTCAATCATGTTTATTTCAAGGCATTCAATTCAAAGAGTCTTCCTATCTCAATCGCTTACGTTAGGCTGGGTTTTCAAATTACAAAACAGAAAATGATTATATCGTAAATAGATAAATAGTTTTAATCGCGTGTTCCGACATCTTTTTTATTTGTTTATAGTTTTCTCGTGTGTTGTCAGAATATAACGAATGCTTCTGTTCCGGTTCCGCGTTTTAGGATAGCGACCGAATCATTTCTCCAATGCTGGGCACTAGGCCAGTCCTCCAAAATGGCAGCTCGGATAAATTCAAGAAGAGGCCAGTGAAGCCAAAAGTTAAAAAACGCGACGTGAGTTTGAGTTTAGAGTTTAATTTCGTATTTGTCATCTTATATGATGCGCAGTAACCGTTCTGATTCGCCTGACTGTTGCCCCCCCCTCCCCAATCGTATCATAATAGTAATGGCCCACACCATTGCCTTGGTAATCAAATTTCATCTTCAATTCATCCAATTAAATCATTGATCTGTCAAGTTTTTAATTGTTTGAGGGAGAGGGGTGAACTTTATTGTTGGACTTGTCGGGGCCTTGGGAAAGGAGAAAACGTTCGGGGTGTCGGGAATTCGTGTTAAGCGGTAGTCGACTTATCGATGTCCAATTGTAGTTTTGATTGCCCCAATATTTTGTCCACTATTTTAGCTATTTCGATATTTATTGGATGTGTGTTGCTTCTTTTAGGATAAAATAAAGTCAAGCAAGTTAAAGGAAAACCTCTTGCATAGAACTGAAAAATCGAATGTGAATGTGAAAAAAACTGATGTTGTCATGAAGCCAAAAGTACCAGATGATGAGGTATTGTTTTTATAAAGTTGCTTAGTTTAATATTAATGTTGATTATTACGTGCCATGAAGAATAGAAGCAAAAATAATAATTATTTCGTTGACGATCCTCACCAGCTTTAGGCTTACATTAGCAAAACATTGCTTGATTGCGTTCGTCTATGTGAGGTAATTAGGAATGTTTCTTGGGAGCTAATTCGTTGCATTTGTGAGGAGAGGAGCAGGTGTGTTGTAAATAATCCCTGCTAATAAGAGGAAAATTAAGCACCCAATGGTAAGATGCCTACTCACACTTACAAGCAATTGTGTTTGATTATCGAGGTGGTGGTGTTTGAAATTAATTGGCTGTCTGTTTGGCGAAGCGAGAGAAAAGCTACGGGACCTGCTCAAATAGGAGGGCAGATGTTTTTTGTGAGGAAAATCAAACAAATGCTAGCTGAAGAGTTTTTGGTGGAGTGTTGATTGCGTATCTAGTAAATTGTGATGTTTTCTTCGTTTTAGTCCTATTCTCCCGAAGCTGGTTTCAATCAGAGTGAAGATGAACCACCGATTCCCGAGGAACTTCGTCGAAAAATCGAAATGGACGATCCAGGAATCGATTTAAGTGTTTTCAAACCGTTGGGAAAAAGAAAATGTGTGATTGCATTGGAGGAAAGGAAAGGAAAAAGTTGGTACGAAGGAGATGATGATATCACTGATGAAGAAATCCACCAGGATAGTTGTAAGTTGCTGTCTTTTTTATGAGAAGCTGTTGTCAACAAATGTCCACTTACTCCGTGTACCTGTAATCTTTTTGGTCAGTTGTGGTGTCGCGCTTGTGGTGTATAGCAAACAGATCATTTTAAAGCATAAACACAGGTTTTTTGTTGGATTGATCATTGGTCCATGCTACAGTCCTTCATGCTATACCGTACTAATTAACGATCAAAGGATTTCTGTTACTGCAACACCTTATCATCCAATGCACGTTTTTTTTATCTGAATGCTAAAGTTTGTCACTCTTAAATTTCTTATAGACGGTATTCTTATGGATTATATTCTTTTAAAAATAAGTGCGTATAGGATTGTGTTATGTAACATGAAGTATTGGATCAGGTGTTGATTATATCCGATCTGTATTTGTACACCAATTGGTGGTAAGATTATACCTACGAGTGACAAGGTTATTTTCAAATGTGATGATTTTGATATGTTTTATTGCAGTTCGAAGTGAAAAGGAAGCCCCGAAGAAGAAGAAACGGAAAATAAAGCCAGTGATACCAGCAGTGGCACCGTTGATGCCAGCGCCGTTGCCGCTGATTCCAGACCCACCGATTATCAAATCAACAACGACACCGGGAAGAACTTGTGTATTCTCAACCGCTTTGGCGAACAGAGGAGCGTATGAAGTGATCATCAAGGGTAAATATAACACTATTATTGCCTATCATCAGGCTCAGAAGTGGCCCACGGCCTATCTACAGCATCATATACACTGCGAGCCCTTTGTGCCGGAGGAGCTGAAAAACGAGCCTGCGCTGTATACGTCTGATGATGCTTCGGCTAAAAGCTACAAGTCCAGTGAGGAGGAGAATATTAGGCCGGTTGTCAAAGCGAAGAAAAAAGCACCACCGAGAAAGAAGAAGGTGATTCGTAAATTCTCCGAGTCAGCCTCGGCTTCGAGTTCGTCTCCTGCGCTCGAGGCGAATCATCACCTGTCGTCAGATCACAGCGAACGAGAAATCCCCTCGCTTCAAAACATTGATCATTCGGATAACGAAAGCTCCTCGTCGGACAAAGACCAGTCTAATTCAGATGGCGAATCGGGCACGGAACTGCGACGAACTGGGAATAATCACCTGATAGCAAACAATAAGAACTTTCGAGAGAAGAAAGCAAACAGCATGAAGGAATGGCAGAAGCAGTTAGGAATTGACGATGACGAAGAGCTCGATTATCGTGATCAGTATCATAAGTACTTGTATAATAATAACAATAAGAAAGTGGACATGCGTTTCTTTCCACCCGGCTCTGGCATACCGAATTATCGAAATGCCTCGCTTTCGAAACAGCAGCAAGAGGCCAACGGGGCTAGGAAGAAGCAGAGACTATCGAGACCGAGGCCAAGTCCTCTCAATCAACCGACCTCAGTATCAATTATGAGGAATATCCCGGATGAACTGAGTGAAGAGGATGATGATGATGATAGTATGGCATCGGAAAGTGATGATGACAAAGAAAGAGAAGATAGCAAAGAGAGGGAGTTATCGACTCAAAACATTGTGAATAGTCCAAAGGTACAAGACGCAGGTTTGAGGAAAGCCTCTTCAGAACGTTCTTTAGAACACCCTGCGTCACCCGCTTCGAGTAAACATTCACTATCTGATGCAGATATTCGTAGCCAGTTGAAGGAACAAGATAGACTTCCGGTCGATAGGTTTACGGATTCATCGACCAGCGCGTCACCCATCGCCCGCAATCCACCGCAAGCAGCCAGTGTGATTGCTAACAGTAGAACTAGTAACAGTACGCCTTTACACATCTCTACACCGTCGGAAAACGTGTCGGCCAGTCCGAGAAACTCGCCGCAGCTCTCGCCATTCGCCGCCTATCGTGGACGACCGGCTACGTACCCGGCGGAGATAACAGTCAATCCGAAACCGGCTACGAATAGCAGCCCGCTGAAAATGATACCGGACAACAGCGAGAAGGTTGCGCAAGAGTATGGTGCGGACTTTAACGGCCCGAGCTCGGCGTTATCTCGCCCGAGTAGTCTTCAGTTGGAGAAAAGGGATTCCCCGAGTCAACGTCACCAGCACCCTTCACACGTGCAGGTTTATTCAAGCAATCTGGAGCCGAGGAGTCAACGGACTGTGGGAATACCACCGCCTCGAATGTCACCTCAAGTATCAGATTCATCTTCAGTTATACAAAGACAAAACCCCTCTCCATCATCGGCTATCGACAATCTCTGCTCGCCAGCAATTCCAATGCATTGTCAGACCACAAACAACAGTAACAGTAGCAAGTCGCCTTCAATTCCACCAATCAGATCGTCCAGTTCTCCTATTTTCATTCAAGATGTCGTCAATGGTAACATGAATGCACTGTCACCTGCTTCACCACATGTGAACAGCAGCAAACCCAGCGTTATCGCTGCTGGTGGTGGCGAATCATCGTCTCAGTCATCGAATCTTCATTCCGTTATATCACCAGTCATTGCTAATCACATGCATGAATTCGTACCCTCACGCACGCGCAGTTCTCCTGTGGTCCAAGCATATTCGTCTGCAACGTTTAACGGCTCTGCGGCACAGCAACGAATTCCTTCACCTGTGCAGCATGCCAACGCGCATATGCAACGAATGCCGCTGCACCCGGGTCAGGCGGACGCAAATCTCCTGTCTTCAATGTATCGGCAGCATCGCATGACACGCTTGCCTTCGAATGCCAAGCCCCAGTCACGTGGGCAAGCCTCATCGTCGGCTGTGGAAGAACAAACCAGGCGAATGCATCCCGGCATGCTTCACGGTCAGCAAGTTAAAGCCTACTCGAACCTAGCCCATGGACTTGGCAAGGAGTCATCGCAGTTATCGCAGTATGCACAAGCTGGTATGGAGCAAGGACACGCATTCCATGGACCACACGGCAACCAGGAAGCGTCTCGATCAGCACATGCAAGTCTTGCTGCGTTGCAAGGTGTACCTGATTCTGTCAAGTCACACATGAACATGCAATCTCGTTCTCTTTACGGCATGACGCACAATTCATCACAAGACTCCTCAAAGTCTTTCCTCGGCGCACATTATAGCGGAGCCGATGCTGCAGCCCGCGCTCAATTCGCGTTTTCTCGCGCAACACAGAGTTCACCGCGTACTCACATCGGTTTGTCTGCCAGCTCGCAGGACTCCTCGAGAACCATTTCGGGTATGGCTCAGAGTGCACAGGAGGCTGCAAGAAACGTCCTCGGCATGCCGCTGAACAATGGCCAAGACACGCCGCGAACGCACCAATCGGCCTCGCACAGTTCACAAGAAACGTCTCGTTCTCACCATGCTGTCCCTCACATTGCTTCCCAGGAGCTGTCTCGTTCACACCACCCTCTATCACACGTTTTACACGAACAGTCAAGGTATCCTGGCATGCCGCATTCCTTCCATCACGGCTTGAATAGGACATTGCACGAATCTGCGCACTCGCGTGGCTTACACGAAGTACAACACGGTGTTAGACCGAGCATCCCGGCTCATTCTTTCCAACAAGGCCTGCGCAACTTGCCAGAAAGTCCTGTGGGAAAGAGTCCGCCAACGCAGTCCATCTTTCATCACGCGCACGGCCGGGAATTTCCATCTCCGTCGGCTGCTCTGAAATCCTATCCATCATCACTTGTCGAAAGAACTATGCTCGAACACCAGCAACAGTCTCGACTACTCGAACACCAACAGCAAGCGCGGATACTCGAACAACAACAACAGCAACAACAACAAACGAGGAAGTCATTTTCTGTGGAAAGTCTCACGGCTTCTTCGGAGGCTAGCGACCGAGGCAAGGGGCAGAGTTTAAACGGCCAGCCGACCACGCCGTCGGCGCTTAGCCGGCCTGGCTACAGCCCGTCACAGCGAAGCCACATGTTCGGCCATTTTCCTGCGTACACTCGAGGCCCGTCGCCAGAATTCTTCAAGCTACCGCCTCATGTTCAGCAAATTTACGCCGCAAGAGGGGCCTTGGGCCCTTATGTGAATTTCTCGCATTTCAAAGGCTGAGACGCACGCCTGCGCAGTTTCTTTGGCTATTGCCACGTGGCATATGGACGAAGAGGATCATCGAATCATTAACGTAATGGATGTCATTAACGTAATCATTAACGTAACGCTAACTCATCTTGACAATATATAAATCCAACAAGTAACACTAAACGCGTCTGTAATAAAAACAGTTTTATAACGAAGGCATAAATAATACTATGCTTGTTATTTATAATGGAATTTTCTTAACACTGATCCCGCAAATGTGAACCCAGTATATGTACCTCCTCAGTCGCCGATCTGTCTCTACTCTGTAAGATTCCCCCCCCCCTTTATGTACCACATCAAGTGTAGCATGTGCTACTTGTGCCCCTGGATGAATTGCATGCTACGGTGTGGTAACTCGTGGGTGGATTTTCAGGAGATCTCACAGAGGAGAGTGCTATTCCCAAGATTTGTACATTTGATTCTGTATTTATGCAAGCGCTCTGCTAACCTGTGTTGAAGTCTTTTCATGTTACTGTAGAGATGTAGAACGGTTTCTTGGAACTATTTGATAATGCACTAAAAATTGTGAATATGTATAGACTGATATTGCTTCTAACTGATTGGTTTTAAACCTTGTAACAAGAAACTATTTGATGCTTTAGATTTTAGAACATTGCAGAACATTGCTAGACACGTATATTTGCTTTTGTAATTTTAGAATTCGTGGGGTGAATTTCTGTTTCTTTCGAGTGTATAAACAAAGAGCGCCTTAAATTGATTTGGCTGGAAATTATGTGTCGCTGTTGTCTTTACTTTTGTTCCATTAGCGTTGAAATTACCCCTGCGTTGGCTGGCACATTTTATTTTTCTCGCCTTTGTGGACAAGTGGAACATTTCTTTCGAAGTGTGACTTTGAGCCTCGTTTTGAAGCAACATGCACAACAGCACTTCTTCAAAAATCATTCATTTGACTTAGGCCCTTGTCACACCAGACTTTTCCATTTTCAGAGGCACAAGCGCAAATTAAGGTTTGTATTTTCCATTTTGAGTTATTAAAAGTGTTTAGGCACTTCTATTCAGTTTTGTGCAGTAATATTACCAATGAACTTTTTAAATAAATTATGTTATTGTGATATGTGTTAAAGGCCTTCTTCCACGCAAGGATATTTTATTTACGGCCTTGAACATTTCTTAACATGTTTTGTTCTTTAACTCTTTTTTGCTTTGGTAGGGCAGGTATTTCCACAGCGTGACATGACATTCAGTATTTCTTTTTATTTAACGAGCTTGTTGACTATGGCTTTCCTGCAAAATACTTGTTGGATGCCACGCCTCTCAGTTTCATCCCGACCACAAAGACCATTGCAAGATCAATTTTTAAAATACAACAACTTTATTGTCTCGTGGAAAATGGTTAATCGACTCATTGTGTGTTTACTCGTTTTAAAATTTCTTTCTTTTCTTTTCAAAGGAATCGCTTACGAGGGACCATGCTTGAAAAACGGGCTTTTCAGTCGGTTCAATGATCTGTTTGACCTGTTGAGGAACAACGTGCATTTCACATCATGGAAGGATTCAGAATTATCTTCAACTGGTATGTCCACGTTTTCTTTGTAATTCAATCTTCATTAGCTATATCAACTATGTTAGTTTGCGTCTTTTTCTATCAATTTCCACCTACTAATTTGGCACACTCATTTTATTATGAAGACAACTAACCTCGACAGTGAGTACAGTAATGCATCAGCAACTTTCAAAACTCAATTTTCTCGAAATTTTTTTTCCTCACTTTCTCAAAAATATCACGTGAAAAAACTCTTGAACTTGATATGTTCATCACTCTGTGTTTTTATCAGCTATTTTGAGAATATTTGCTTAATTGAGAAATTAAGAAGAAATGAAAGGGCTACATTTATCCATGAAGCCTCAATTTATAATGTGATTATGCAATTTCAGTTTTCTAAATTCTTTGTGGGTGACTGTTTTATTCATTGTGGCATGGAGATATAATCTGTTTAACACACAAAAATGACTGAATTTCCTGATGAAGATTTTTCAAAACACCACACCACTTTATTATTTTTATCTATGACAAAAGTGGGCAGATAATTTTATTTCTCACGCAACAACTTTGCTGAGTTTTGTATATAAGATAAATAGTTTATTGGAATTTGTTTTAGTTAGCCTGCCGCGATTAGCTGAAAATTAGCCAGGTTGTGTTGTTTGACGAATGATTTGTGGTTTTGAATTTTACAATTTGCATGGGAGCTTATTTTGCTCGACAGTAAACAAAGACTGTATTTTTAACAATGGATTTTCCGTGAGATTTGATGACCAGAAATTGGCGAATTGATCAAGAAATCATAATTTAGACAAAGCTGGTGGCCAGACTCAAAGATAGAAGCTCACAAATAAATAGAATTAGCAGAGTTAACCAGACTTAATAGCACGAAATAACGACATCGAGATGCAGCGTACACACAACGAAGCCTATTCAATAAAGTCTTTGAATTAATTATGTTTTTTATAGGATAAGAACAAAAGTGGTGTCTAAACGTTAACATAGCCAATGGATTTGTGATAAGACCAGTGCATGCGATATATGCAAATAAGACGAATTTATTATATTGGAATCAATCGCAGGTTTTAAGCCATTCGTACAACATCTGTTCTCTTTTTATTTCTGCATCACATAAACAGAAGCAGATTGTCTTGAACAAGATGAAAGATCCTTCGTCAGCCATGATGAAAAACGTCGATGATGCTGGTGTCGAAATGAAGAATGAAAACGTTAGTTTCGTGTCGTCGCCATTTCTATTGTTTATGTTGCAATTGAAGGAGAAGATGTCGAAGAAAATTGCGCGGGGAGCAGATGAATTAATTTCGTCCCGCTCGAAATTTGTAAATACAGTTAGAGTATTACTTATGTTACAATACTTTACGTTGTCGTATTTCGCCTATAACATTATTCAAAGTTCAAGTGTCCGCAAGATAGCCTTCAATGTACTTGGCATGATGATTCTACAACCGAATTGAACACAACAGTGCACTCTATACTATCTAAGTTGTGCTTGAATGAGAGATATAACGCTCGCTTTGCAAGTGTATTTCTTACATTGGAGATTCCACCATTGTTGATATTTCTATGCAAGATAGCAGAACAGTATAACTTATTCTCTGGTGTCAAGCATCTCCAACATTACGACTTCTTGCTGTACGGTATTACTGCAACGTCAAAGCTAATTACGGCGTTAGTACCGTATAGCAAGATACGAATAGCAAGGATCAGTGTACCTTGGCTTGGTACATTTGTATCGCTATTGCTGTCTCCATTAGCATTCGTATTGAGGTTGGTAATTGGATTGGTAACTCTTCCAGTCAATGTCTTTCTGTTGAGCCCAATTAAGGAGAAAATTATCGTGCATTGGAAGGATTTTTCGTGGATTTTTGAGAACGTTGAGGGCGATTCAATGCAGGGCACGCGTGCCACGAAAGAGATCAATTGTTATACGCATTGCTGGGCAGATGTGTCGTGTTCGTGGATTCTTTTGTGTTTGTTTGCGTGCTACACTGTCGTTTTCTGGATGTTTCATATCACCACGCGCCATACTGAAGGAAAACAAGATGCTGACACGTCGGGAATGATGTGTGGCTCAAAAGAACCTGTCTCTGAAAATGTCGAGTTTATACGTGTGAGTGAAGATGTGAGCGACGATTTCACGTACGATGGCAGTGCGGGCGATATACCCGAGTGTTACACTGCGGATTCTTCTTCACTGGACATTGGGGCGGTTGAAAGAGAGGGAGGAAGTACTGTAGATACTGTGCTATGTAGAGAGAGTATTGGAGCTGCTACGGATGACAATAAAGTTGTTGCAGTTGATGACGATCCTTCTGTTCATATTGTCACAGTTAATAGAGATATAGTAGTGTATGACGTTGATATTGCTGCAATTGATGAAGATGTTGCTGTAAGTGAAGAAGTTGCAATTGATGAAGATGTTGCTATAAATGAAGATGTTGTAATTGATGAAGAAGATGTTGCAATTGATGAAGATGTTGCTACAAGTGAAGATGTTGCAATTGATGAAGATGTTGCTATAAATGAAGATGTTGTAATTGATGAAGAAGATGTTGCAATTGATGAAGATGTTGCTACAAGTGAAGATGTTGCTATAAGTGAAGATGTTGCAATTGATGAAGATGTTGCGATTAATATTGCGGCTACAAATGCCGCTCCTTTCTTAATAGCTGCAAAAATATCACCTGATACTTCGATAAATTTCAATAATGATGTCCATAGACTTTACGAACCTGTGCTTGTGAAAGTAGACAGAGAAAGCCAGACAGAAGCTACAGAAGAAGAGAAACCACTTGTTTTGCTTGATGATAAAGTGATTACTTCAGATCAGTGCCTTCAAGTAGATTCGTCAGAATTATTTCCAAGTGGATTTGACTCGGAGCCTTTTGATGATGACTTATACAGCGAGTATAATAATGACGAGATGTCAGGATTGACGAATGCGCAACTGAGAGCAACTCCACCTCAAGTTGAATTCCGTAACCAGAAGCAGAAAAAAGCCTCGAGTCTTCCCTCAGTTTCAAAAATAGAAAAGAAACCAAAGAGGCCATTGTCGGAAAGAGCAAGGACCAGCCCACAAGACAAAGAAGATGACAGCGTGAAGTTTAGTTTTTCAGAGCTGTCCATAATTCCTCCAGACCTCGTTTTGGAGGAGAAGATCAGACAGAGGTCACTGACACCTGAGGTCAGCATGGATGTTTTTCTATCTGAATTAGAACAAGAGAAGGACAAGCATCAGGTTTACATCGAAAAGGAATCACTGATGAGCCTTTTCAAGGATATTGTCATTACTGCACGAGTGACAGGCGCAAAGGATACGGATGTTTGTCCCAAATCAGACAAGTTAGTTCATGATTGTACATGTCAGATTCACAAGCTGATAAACTCGTTTACCAAACAGTCGAAGTCTTCCAAGGAAGACGACGTCGATGGACCATTGTCAAATGAAGTTGGTTGTGTTCATAGTGACGATGAGTCGTTTTTCACTGGGTTTAGATTATAGTGCTTTGCTTTGATGACAATGATAAGTGCATTCTAGCGCTACGGCTACCATTAGTTGAGATTTTTCAAGCATGGATGCTGCATCCAACCAAATATATTTCTTATATCTATAATAACTTAATGATAGAAAATTGAAATTAAATCAAATATTATAGAATTTTAACAGATATATTTTGATACATTTATTTATTCGTTATAGTGTGAGACTATTCATTGTTTGTTTTAAGCAAAGTTTTGTTACTGTTTATTGTTAATTTTTGTTTTAGTTTTTCTCTTTTAGTTTTTTTACAGAATTGTTGGTTTCATAGTTCAGTTTATAGCGTTTTATAGATTAAAATATCGTTTACACGAGCTATAACATTGTGTTAATATTTCAGTCTCACTCTGGAACCATTAGGATTGGCACACATTGCACACCTGACCATGCAATAGCCACGAAGCATGGCCAGTATTCTGTTAATGGTTAATGTTAGAAGACATTAGCAACAACAGCTGTTAGCCACAGCAACTTTCTTTTTTATTCTTCTTTACATCGTTAAATGTAAAGATAAATAACAAAAGTAAATAACAATGTAATGTTAAGAATGTAATAATGATAAAAAATAGAAGTGATTAACAAAGGAAAATGTTCGAAAAGCAAATTTTTGTTGTTTCACATTAAAGCATCGGGCATTCACATTGTAATTGAATGGTTCATTCAATTAAGTTAACCACAATTGCTGATTCTATAAAAAGAATGTCCAGTCAGTAAATTATGATTCTATAATTATGATATCTTTGACGTAATACCCCAGCTCTATCAGTGGTAAGAAATGCAACTAGTTTTAATTAAGCTTTGTACATAATAGCAATCTCAATTAGAATTGTTCTGTTCTGAGTTTCTTTAAAAAGAGGTCTATGGGATTGATATTAAGTCGCACTGCTATCACTTGTGTCCATTTTTTGAACTTCCTAAACAGAAAAAGAGCAAAGGATTAATAATAGAGTGTGCAACATGTTTGATTAACAAAAAGTTGTGTCAACCTCATTTAATCTCATCAACTTATCACACTGCTTATATGATTTGTTTTTCATTTAAAAGGTCTGTATTATTGGTTAAGACTAATCAATTACTAACAAGAACGAAGCCTAACAAACCAAGGTTCAAATTCTTTAAGCAACACGGCAAGATACAAGGAATCAAATCAAGAAACAATATGCGACAGGAGGAAACTTAATATAATACCACAAAGGAACTTACAGGTACGTCATCTTCATCTTTATCCAGTTCTTGCAATTCCTTTGCAATCAATTCTCTCGCCAGTTTTACTTTTGAGAACTCATCATAGTGGTGTGATCTCTTTTGCTTAAACTCCTTTTTCTTGACTGCAAATCACAAAAGTTGAGTTTACATAGGTTTTTGGATACATTTGCTTTGGGAAAGAATTATTTAATTATGCCACATGTAGAGCTGTGTTCGGGGAGGGGGTCTTTTTGATTAAATTTCTGAAAAAACGGTCCATCAGAATACCACACCTTTATCTTCTTCTGATACATCTTCATCATCTTCATCTTCTTTGTCGCTCTCTGCATGCACATGCTTCCGTGGAGATGCTTTCTGTAGACTGTGAAGTACAAGATCATATTACTCTGAGACTTGTTAGTTCACTTGTAAATTGTGTGACTACCAATCAATGTGATCAACAAATAATATTTACCTTTCCGTCAATGACAAAGGGTCAACAGAATCATCCTTACTGTCGAGCTCACCATCAGAATCAGAACATTCTAAGTTGGAATATGGTGTGGGTGGTTCATTTATCTTCATGTGGCCATAATCTTTATTGGCAGGATGATATGTTTCTAGTATGTTCATTTCATCCCACTTTACTTCTATTCTAAAATTAAAAGCAGTAGGGTCCGATATATTTTATTTGCTTTCGATTGAACAGAAATTGCCTCTCGGCATTAGAGTTCAAAACCTAACTTTCGTTCCAAGTCTCGATCGGTCAGCCTTGTTTTATTTACCAAATTTTAAAGCTGATTTTTGGGTATATTGATAGTTTTACACAAGCATCATCTATCTGAAGTCCACAGCAAAATTCTAATATTTCAATGCGAAGCAGGGGAGGAGAAGAGGGCCTAAATTTTTAATTTTCTGAACATTATTTTCATTTACCCATTAATATGTACGGCACTTCCAAAGCCAATAGCATAGATAATGTCAATCTGAGATCTTATTGCATATAACTTACTTTTCCTGAGTTTGCTTGTGTTTTAAGATACTTTTTGGGCGATCTTCATTGCCAACCTCGGACTGCGTACCTTCGCAACACGCCTCCATTTTGAAATTTTGAACATAAATGTGAATGTGCTGTTTTGTTTGCATTGAATCACAACAATGCGATGAAATGGGAACCCTTTTCAAACGCCCTCTCCCCAAAGATATCGCAAATCATGCCATTCCCCCCGGGGCTGTAAAAATGAAATTGATATTGAACGAAATTGAAATAGCAAGAGACAGGCTTGTCATTTTGGAGATTTCAAACACTATTTTACGCAGCCAGTGTCTAATTGCCAACACATTCATGGCTCTCACTTTGTTTCATTTAAAATTCTCGCAAGTCCACGACAAATTCTCAAGTTTCGTCTAAATTCCTGAGTCTATTAAACCTGCCTTTTTAGGGGGGCGTTATTTAAAGCCGTGTTTAATCAAGAAATTTCGTGGGAGAAAATATAGGCTGTGGCGCATAGAAATTCACCATTGGTTATTAATAAGGGAACAACTAAAAATTCTTTTTTATCCTGCTTCTTTAGAGCTTGAGCCCCCATTGAACGAGTTTGTAAAGAATTCTGAGCTGACATGACACCAACCCATTAGATATTTATTATTTTGTTTTGTTCTCTGTGTTTTGTACCTTGTTTCCATCATTGACTTTGAAAATTCCTTAAAAACACCCTTAACAAATCAGATTTTTCAAAAGAATCTTTAGAAGTGAAAGCCCTGGATTGTACAAGAGTATTTTCTAAGCTTTACTTTATGTTGCCCAGTCAATTGTCAAGTGTTGTGCATTGAGGTGACAAATTGCATGACAGTTAAAGATATGATGTTACAGCCTTTCATATCACTTTAAATTGAATTATTATACCATCTAAAATTACACTTGGAAATCAATTGGCAGTTTTCCGTTAAATCATTATTGGAAATACAATTAATTTGCCAAGGCAACAAGAATTCTTCTTTTCCCTTCAAAACTGATTCTCGCATGTTGAACAAGCATGTTGTCCAGAACTATAAGGTCTCCTTTCTCCCACTGTATACCAACAGCACTGCTCCAACCAGCATCTCGGATTTGTTGAACGAATTCAGGCTCAAGTTCCTCGCCATCCCCGTAGGTGCAATGAAGCGGGTACATATTGTCTGGAATGTCGAGTTTGTAATACGTTGGGTGTGCACGGTAATAAGAGCTGTGCATGGAATGGGCCTGGTTGAACCAAACCTTCTTGCCAGTTATATGATGTTTAGCGAATGCATCCAAAACGTACCAAAATGTCAACATTTTGTCATTGTCAGACCATTTCCATTCAAAACCGAACTTTTCCATTCTCATTTCTGCAATCTAAGAATAAACAGAAATATACTAGCTGACAGAACCATTGATATCATGTCCATTGTAAAACGAAAGAAAGCTATCACCTAAAGCCCTATTTAAGTATAAAGCACTACAGAAGTTAACCGGGTTCAACCCGGGTAACTTTCGAAAGTGAAGTGTAAGCGCGAAACTGGGGCGAACCCGGATTTAGCTTCTATGATGCGCATGCGCTTTGGCTGAATTTGACGACGAAGAGTCGCCAATACGCATGCGTGTTATTGTTAACCCAGTTTCAACCCAGAACAGTGCTTACACTACACACTAGTTTAGGTTAACCCGGGTTAACTTTTGTAGTGCAAGTAGAGCTGATGTGAAGCTGTTCAATTTCTGAAGGAAAAGGATTTGCTCACTTTGTTCATTTCCACAACAGCTGACACGAATGACAAGCGCAGGGATATATCGGAGAACCCCAGGGGGAAATGTCCCAATTAATACTCACCTGTCTCAGGATAAACTAACGACTTGCTGATATTTAATACTCACCTGTCTCAGGAAGTGGGCGTTCGTGCGTTAGCCATTGAACTGCCTGAGCAAAACCTAGCCCTAAGGTCGGTGATTGCCCAGGAAAACACTTTTCCCGCCAACGCACCTGTCACCGCAGCGAAAAACTGCGGGATAAGGAAGGAAAAAGAAAAGAACAGGAAAGAGAAGGGGGGAGTCGAGAAAAAGGAAGAACGCAAAAGCAAAAAAAAAAAATTGAGGGAGGGAAAACCAGGGTGGGGATGAAATTGTAGCTGTAATTTTAAGGCGTGAATACTGATCGGGATAAATCTCAAGGGATCTAGCAAGTTAGATAGCATGGTGTCACCCGCTGTGACCTCGTGATAATGCAAGCAGACAAACTACAGCCCTCCCCAGCAACAGTGACACTTCGCCTAGGTGGTATTAACTGCGGTTAAATCAGGTCTAACCGATATTTAATACTCACCTGTCTCAGGATAAACTAACGACTTGCTGATATTTAATACTCACCTGTCTCAGGAAGTGGGCGTTCGTGCGTTAGCCATTGAACTGCCTGAGCAAAACCTAGCCCTAAGGTCGGTGATTGCCCAGGAAAACACTTTTCCCGCCAAAGGACACGCAAGTGTACCCACCAATCGCCGAACGCTAACACTAAAATCCTAGAACACCTAGCAATAACGGGCTCCCCAAACCCACTAGAGCCAGGAATGGAACACTCGCAGGGCGCGAAAAACATAGCTCGAGAGCTACGCCTAATCCTAGATGCCGAATTATTGCCCGAAGGCAACAGCGCGGTCAGACAGCATTGAACATTTCGCCAGGCAACAGACGCAAGGCCCGAAGGCAACAGCCCGGCCCCAAGGCAGACGACTGGCCTGAAGACCAAACTTACCATATATTATAGCACTATTATGATAATATACACGAGGCCCGCAGGCAACAGCACGGCCCGGAGGCAGCAGCAACAGCAAGGCCCGAAGGCAACAGCAACAGCAACAGCAAGGCCCGAGGGCAACAGCAACAGCAAGGCCCGAAGGCAACAGCAACAGCAACAGCAAGGCCCGAAGGCAAACGCAACAGCAACAGCAAGGCCCGAAGGCAACAGTAACAGCGACAGCAAGGCCTGAAGGCAACGGCAACAGCAACAGCAAGGCCCGAAGGCAACAGCAACAGCCACAGCAAGGCCCGAAGGCAACGGCAACAGCAACAGCAAGGCCCGAAGGCAACAGCAACAGCAACAGCAAGGCCCGAAGGCAACAGCAACAGCAACAGCAAGGCCCAAAGGCAACAGCAACAGCAACAGCAAGGCCCGAAGGCAACAGCAACAGCAAGGCCCGAAGGCAACAGCAACAGCCGCAGCAAGGCCCGAAGGCAACGGCAACAGCAACAGCAAGGCCCGAAGGCAACAGCAACAGCAACAGCAAGGCCCGAAGGCAACAGCAACAGCAACAGCAAGGCCCGAAGGCAACAGCAACGGCAACAGCAAGGCCCGAAGGCAACAGCAACAGCAACAGCAAGGCCCGAAGGCAACGGCAACAGCAACAGCAAGGCCCGAAGGCAACAGCAACAGCAACAGCAAGGCCCGAAGGCAACAGCAACAGCCACAGCAAGGCCCGAAGGCAACAGCAACAGCCACAGCAAGGCCCGAAGTCAACGGCAACAGCAAGGTCCGAAGGCAACGGCAACAGCAACAGCAAGGCCCGAAGGCAACAGCAACAGCAAGGCCCAAAGGCAACAGCAAAAGCAAGGCCCGAAGGCAGACAAAACTTACCATTAGTATTATTATTAGAATATATGCGTGGCCTGAAGGCAAAAGCAAGCTGCTAAAAATATTGCCAAAACGTAAAAATTCAATGGTGTAATAGTGACTGGAGCAGGTAAAAAACAAGGAGGAGAAAATCACAAAATCGAGCTGACTATAAATAAAATCAAGGTCATCTAGGGCCCGTCAACAATCGCTTGAAACATGGCCAAGGCCGTCGAACCCAGCGTGTGGTGTAATACAATTATCTAATTAATGCGTATCCGACTTGAAATGTTCCAAATTTTAGCAACAAGGTCTCGTCTTATCAAATAAGACCTGTCAGCGACAAGCAAATTAACATGTAACCATGTGTACCATGGTCGCGCTCATTTTGTTTCATTCAAATAAAAACTCATTCAAAAAACAACACGTTCAAAAAACATTGAAACTTCCATCAAAGTGGCTGTCTTTCGACGTATTGCAAAGAACAATTCAATGACGTGGAAGATAGCGATGAATTATATGAAGATTCTCAAGATCAGTATTTTGAACAACAAGATTGTATACATATTGTTGAACTGCCTGATTGCTGCGATTGCTGCATTAGATAGTTTTTTATGTTAAACATGGTAGCAGCCACTGGCACAAAGCTATGCATTCGGAGATCGCTACTTGTTCGAGAATATAAACAAAGGAGAAACATAATATAAATTAGACAGACCCAATAATTTCTGATAACTTCTCTTCCTCGCCACAGGGGGCGAGGACTCAGAAGGGTGCTAACGCCAAAGTCTTAAGCAAAATTAAAAAGAACGATCTCACCGATCCACAAGGCATAAAATTGCTTGTCGCTCCTTGAAGCTTGAGGCGATTAACTCTGACTGCAATACGCTCCCGATACTACCAAACTGAAGCCACGGGTTAACCAACGATTGACGGAAGGGCCTAACCCGATCAACGAATGACTTTGCAATGCAATTTGGTGAGATCCAATTCACAAGAATCCGTGAATAAAAACTTGTACAGGCGAAATTCCAACACGGCGAACAAATCGTGTGACCAAAACACTGAGGAAATATCCCCAATACACTGGACGTGATAAAAACACGTAGATGAAATTGTAGCTGTAATTTTAAGGCGTGAATACTGATCGGGATAAATCTCAAGGGATCTAGCAAGTTAGATAGCATGGTGTCACCCGCTGTGACCTCGTGATAATGCAAGCAGACAAACTACAGCCCTCCCCAGCAACAGTGACACTTCGCCTAGGTGGTATTAACTGCGGTTAAATCAGGTCTAACCGATATTTATTAAAGACTGATACCTTTTTATCGTCAGTTTCAAAAACTGTTTGCCATGAAAGATAATTTGAGCTGGCTTGGTCTGGACAGTTGCGAATATACCGTAATCTTTTGCGCTCAACTTTCTCCAGAAAACGTTCGTCGAGTTTGCTGAGTAGATCAACATTCTTGCAAATCACCGACTCACCACCCTTTTCCGGGGGGATCAAGCAGAAAAAGAAGAACTGCAAAGAAAAATGAGTTTCAGTATCAACAAACACACCATATACCCTAAAAGGTTTATTACCCCCTCTGGGACAGTGAAAATTAATTAAGCCCCTCTGGTTTAATAGAGCTTTACCGGTAAGCTATTCGTACGAGGCCCCTCAAATTAAGCCCCATTTAAAGACAAATTCAGTGATATGGATATAAAAGGTAAATAAGCGAGTAGTCAACAAACGGCTGTCTCTTTTGGTTCGTGGTTTATATTCTGAAATTCATTCAATTAATTCGTTTTCCGGCTCATTTATCAAGTATAATTCAGATTATTCGAGCAAAATTAACACGCTTCAGAAAGTCTTGCAAAACACAAAGGTTTAGAGGTTTTGTCTTGCCAAACAGTGGGAACTGAGATTTGAGGTTTCCAGGCTTTACTGTCCTTCCATTGTTTTGCAGACGACTTTTAAAACAACTCATATTTGTTTGTTAGAACACACGCATTTTTTTTATAAGAAACTAAGCTCTGAAGTAGTACTCAGTTTCTTAAATTTTATGACCATTTTAGTACTAAAGGTTTCTTAAATGTTTCTTAAATTTGGAAGTACAAATAGGTAGGAAACGCAAAAAGACATCACAATTCAATGCAAATAAACAATAACAAAATAATTTTCAACTCCATGTCGTGTTAATTCCATCTAGGTCTTCGTATTTAAAATAATAATCATTGCCGTTTTCAAAATACAATCAAAACTGCCCCATTGTAGTATACTATGTATAGTTTCTTAATTTTTTTGGTATCTTAGGGGTCGGTTTCTTATAGAGAGTTTCTTATAAATAAAAATGCGTGTATGTAATAATAATGTTTATGGAAAAAATTAAGGTATATATTCTTATACAAAATAAACGTGTGTGTGAATAAATTCCATAATTTCTCAGAATGAGAGAGAATGTGAAGAGAGAACAAGCAAAGCGTATATATACCCTTTTGTTGTAATTTGGTGAGTAGGACATTTCGTTGTGTAGGTCAATGCAGCACTCGGGTGGTTCATCGCTTGCTGAATATATCTGAGATGAAACACTCTCTCTGTAGGCACTGCCACCAACATAATTCATTGCTGGATACCCGATGCCTCGAAACAGGGCCTGAAAATCATCAACGGACGACAAAGGTAGTTGCCTGAAAAGGACTGCTCCGTATTTTACCAGGTTAGCATCAAGTTCTTGTCTGCAATACTTGCCCCAGTCATCGAGGTTTTTGGTCCCATGTGCCCTCAAAGCCAATGGAAAATCGTTCCTTGGCCCGTCGAGGAAGGATGGAAAGCTCTGCTTGTCGGCTCCAGGAAGAAATTTCCGACCCCTGAGCTGAATTTGTTCTGTCAGTTGCAATTCTTCGATTGATATTGGACAGAATGCATCGGTCATGCATTGAGATGTTGGTGTTGCTTGTTGTGCAAGCTTTCTTGTTTGTGTGGTGACCAAATACAGGCCTGCTCTTCTTGCACCTAACACTGCCCGTAGCATCATTTTGAGAACGTTTTGCCGTGTCCGTCGAAGCTGGCTGAACGACAAGCTACGCAACCCAGAAAGTACAATTGAAATGCACAGACAAGGTTTGTCAACTACATACCGCGGGCTGGGCACGCACTGTGTTTTGGTTTTCCACTGCATTGTCAATGACTGCGATAAGAATCCCCATTGTCAGATAAATGAAATGACGGGTATTATTGGGGAGTTCCCAGGAGCTGTATCTGGAATGTAATTACAGTGGAATCCCGCTATAACGAACTCTGTAGGGACCGAGAAAATAGTTCGCTATAGCGGGAGTTCGTTATACAGAAGGGACATTTTCTTATGAAGAACTACTTCCCAGAATCCAAGGGACCGGAGTTTTAGTTCGTAATAGCGGGAAGTTCGTTATAAACGGGGTTCGTTATAGCGGGATTCCACTGTATCATGGATTGCAAACATTTCTTTTGTTTTGTTGTCTCGTAATCCTTTCTATTTTGGTGCAAAGATATTGACCCCTCGCCGGTGTTTTGAAAAATATATATTGTCGCACGTAACAGAAGCACTGCAAAGCGCCGGCTTCATCGAGCCACTCTTTTTTTGCAAAATATTTAATAAGCGCCCGGGCGCTTATTAAAGGAAATAAAGGTAACACCTTAACTTATGCTGAGCCTTGATCTTTTTCATTGTTATTCTTAAATTTCCATTGTTTTTGGCAATTTTGAGGTGTACAACGGGAAGAAAGATGCAGTTCATATGCATATACATATTTTATATATATATGTGGATATTTCATTAATTTATTAATTATAAAAACTTAATTCCTTTATTTATATAATATGTAACTTTGAGCCCAGCAATTGTGATGAATTAGTTCAATCAATTTGCCATAGCGACAGTGATCTTTCTATTGCCTGTGAAAGCAAGCCTTGAATGTTGCACTTGCATATTGTCCAATACGATGAAGTCTCCTTGACGTAATGGCATTCCGACTGCGCATGCCCAGCTCGCTGTTCGAATCTGCTGCAAGAACTCGGGCTCGAACTCCTCTCCGTCCCCGTAAGTCGAATGATGTGTAAAAAAGCATTCAGTGGGATCTTTTCCATGATAAGCAGGGTGTGCTGTGTAGTATGAGCAATTCATGGAATGAATCTGGTTGAACCATACCTCCTCTCCTGTCTCGTGGTGCGGGGTGAAGGCATCAAGTATGCACCAGAATTTCAAGATTTTGCCATCACTTGACCACTCCCACTCGAAACCAACGCTTCTCATTTTGTCTTCAGCTTCCTGCATAATAATACACGTTTTTTATTTTATAAGAAACCTAGCTCAAGCCCTACTAGTAAAAGTTTCTTAAATTTTCTATTGTTTTCTATTGTTAAGGAAAACAATAGAACAAAAGAATCTATTGTAATTTAGCACAAATTCTACTAGTAGGTTTCTTATTGTTAAAATTATACTAGACAAACGACAGAAACCTTGTAGTTTCACAGAGCTTTTTATAAACACACGCTTATTCAACTGAACTTCACAATCAACAGGACGGAAATTAGCTTGCCCACGAGGAGCTTATTATGCAAGTCACATGATCTATTTATAAGCAACTAAACCAATCATAACAAAGCATTTTATATTCTAATTAACATAATTATGTAAATATTGTTTCAGCATAGGCTATCATATTTCCAACACTTATAAAGTGGTTTCTTATAAAAAAAAAACGTGTAAAGAAATAATAATTAATATAAATAATAATGGTAGAACAATTTGAATTCTGTAAATCCTCGAACAAGCCCCCACCTCTGAATAAGCCTCCCCCCTCGAGTAAGCCCCCATCCTGATATTCATTTGGAAGGGTATGGTAAATGTATTGTAAATAGCATTGCACAATTTGAAACAATACCGCGTCATTCACTTCGCAATTTGATGTTCAAGAATATCATATAACTAAAAAACCAGTTTAAGCTGGTTATTCACCGGTTTTGTTTAAATGAAACTGGTTTATTTCTGGTCAAGTTAGGAAACCTTAATCACGTGTCGGGTTCAAGTGTTTCAAGAATGAAGATATTTTCACATGCAGGAAATTTCGTATTTTACTATTAAAATGTCCAGATTTTCATGCCAAATTGCGAATAATTTTCATTTATAAATATATTGCAAGTAATTGAATATCTCGATCATTGTCCGGAGAAGGCCCTACCTTTTTACAATCTGTATGAAAGACTTTTTGCCAAGATATGTAATCATCAATTGACTTATCTTTTGACTGTCTTAAATAACGTATTCTTTTTCTCCTGGCCTTCTGCACGTATTTATCTTCAAGTTGCGGAAAAACTTCACTGTTCTTGCAAATTGCAGTTTCACCCCCACTCTCCGCTGCATTTGCACAGAAGAAGAAAATCTATAAATGAGATAATAATAAGTTTGACATAATTGTTGTTAAACAGCCGCAGGCTAAATAAATTTAGGATTAGGAAGACAAGTCACTCACTGACCTTTTTGCAAAACACAGGATTGTAGGACAACTCATTATGTAATTCAATAGAATATTCTGCTGGTTCATCGCTTGCTGTATAAACATCACTGGTCATTTTAATTCTTTCTCCACTTCCACCCTTGTAATCCATAGGTTGATAATCCATGGCTTCGAATAATTGTTGGAAATCTTCGACGGTGCTCAGTGGAAGTTCTCGGAACAAAATCGCTCCGTATTTGAGTAAATTTGCATCGATTTCTTGCCTGCATAATTTTGCCCAGTCTTGTAAACTTCGTTTGCCATCAACGGCTGCAAGTGCTAACGGAAAGTCTTTTCTCGGAGCTGCAAGGCGCTCTGGAAAGCTGTTTTTATCAGCACCAGGGAGAAATTGTCGGCCTTCGAGCCTTGAGAGCTGAGCTGGTCGAAGTTCTTCGTGATTTAGGCGAACAAATGACGATTGATTTCTCCGCATTAACTGTCTTGCACACATAAGTATGTTACCATAAGTTGTTAATGTTTGTTTTCTGAACATTTTGTCCAACCTTGTTCGTGACTGAGTGCAGGCTGTTTTAGTTTATAAAGTAGAATAGAAGACTTCAGTTCAATGCGTTTTAAATACCAGATGCGTTGCGTTTGAAAGTACAATTCTCAGACAATTGGAATTGAAAACAACAATAGTAATAATAACAATAATAATAATAATAATAACAATAATAATAATAGGTAACGCTATTACCCTTAGGGTCCTGTCATGAAAGTATATTTTGCAATAAGTTAAAAATGTTTGTGCAATGAAAAGTTAATGCTCAATGTTTCTCCCCAGAGGGGAGTTCGCTGCCATGACATTTTCGCGGCTCCGGATATATCACGAACCTCCCCGTTTTACGAACCACCTTGGCAACTTCCCTTCATCATAATTACCCTCGTTATAACGAACATTTCATAAAATTTTTATTTATCAACATTATTTATTTAACTCCCGTGTCAATTTACTACATTCTCGCGAGGAGGGCAATTACTTTCTACTATCATAATAAAATATTTATCTTATTTTAAATCTATGCTATGTATGTATAAACATCTGGTGTTCAACGCCCAACAATACTTTGATTAGGTTCATTCAATGAGTTTTGTATTGTTCCTTTCTGCCCAGGATCGACCAATCAATTTCCAGTACTACCCGTGATGTCATCATGCATCTCTTAAACGATGAATTAATGAGTGGCCTCAGCTGGTTGGATGACAGGGGATTTTTTTACAATTACAACTTCTACTCTGCTAACGACTAAATCTTTATGGGTGAGTCCTGTTTTATTGCTTCAATTTCAACTTCTACCTTTGCACTGCCCTTCATAGCTTGATCATATTTATTCTGTCAGCTCACAATTTTCCTCATTTCCAGATTTTCTTGTTTGCTTCAACAATATGAGAGCTAATGTGTTGACAGTTGCTTTTATTAGCATTGCTTCGGCATTGCTTCAAGTGGCGTTCTCTTTGACATGTCTACCATGCAAGGAAACACAATGCAAAGAGGTACAATCATTGCGATGCCAAGGTATGTATGCCTTTGTTATTGCAGATGAAGCATCTCAAAGAATATGCAGATGTTTTAAGACCTCTCGTTTATTAATTGTTTTAATTTGTTACTCCCAGATTTCTATGGTATTATCTATCATTTCGTTTGTGAATTCTTTGAATAATGATATTATCTATCATTTGTGAATTCTATGAATAATGACATTATCTATCATTTCGTTTGTGAATTCTTTGAATAATGATATTCTCTATCGTTTGTGAATTCAGTAAATAATGATATTATTTATCGTTTTTAGGAGGACTGGCAAGAGACCCCTGTGGTTGCTGTTTCATATGTGCCAAGCTGGAAGGGGAGAGGTGTGGTGGACCTTGGAACATTGCTGGCGTATGCGACAAGGGTCTCGTGTGTAAACCAAAATCGACTGCTCGGGCAGGGATATGTCACAAACGTAAGAATCAAACCCTGTAATTGTACACCGACCTAGATTACTATAGATTTATAGATTATTGGCTCATTTTAGGTGATAGTGGCGCGAAGAAGAGATTTCCACGTTGCACCGTGAAATCGCGTAGTGAGTCCCGTCGTCGTTTCTTTGATACGAGCTATGGACATAGAGGGTATGTGCAAAAATGCAAAAGGATCAGTACCACATTCTGCACTAGATCATGCCAGAGGTGAGAACTTTATATTACAGTAAAAATCCGCATATAAGAACCTGTAAATTTCCATCTAGCGTATTGTTCCAAGACAATAGGCTATTGTTTCTTCTATTGTTTAAAGCAGAATTATCACCCTGAAGGTTCTTAATCCATCGGTTCTTATATGCGGGTTTTTACTGTACATGGTTTAGACAGTGGACCTCTTCTTGTTAACTTTGGGCGACCTTCCAGTCGAGTTAGCAAGATGATATTTGATATCTCTTTAGATGGAACCTCTTGTTTTGCCCCTTATTTTCAAATTCAGAAACGACAGAGATAAACACAAATTATGCCAGTCTTGTGCATCAACAAATCATTTATTGATAATACATAAAACAAATAATTAGACTGTAAAAATTCTTAGATGCTGTATGCATACAACAACATGCAATCCTGATGTTTTGAAATACATTATGAAAACAAGATGTCAGAGACAGCGTCAACTCTTTGCACCCAAACATCTTTTCAGCAAAAATCAGGATGTTCATGATGATGAAAATGAGATCAACATCCTAGAAAACAACATCAAAGGATAAACAACCATTTATTTGTTGCATAAGTATCAACTTTACTGATTCAAAGCATGCAATATTATGAGATATTAGCTGATTAACTGCTTGATATTATTGTGTTCAGATTATACCTGTATGCATAGGCTTTACATTCTCTGCTGTAGCATTTCTCTGATGCTGTTCTCTTGCTCCTTGACACTTTTCTGCAAATATTCTTTGTTTGCCTGTGGAAATTTGGAAAAAATGCTCTTACATTATAAGCAAAGAAGCCAATATAGCAGAGTGCACAGCATTCATAACCAAATGTTATGCTATGGCCATGCGGATATCCCTTGGCAACATAGCTGGAAATTGTTTGTCAAAACTCACCTCAATACCCTTGATCTTGTCCTCAGCTTTTTTGCTTCTAGTTTTGATGTTTTCTCTCACTTCTGCAATTGACTTGAGAATGAACCTATAGAAAAAAAAAATGGGTTCATTTTCATTCCAAGTCAGTAGATAATTTGCAGTATAAGAATGCATATTACATGTGTAGGATCGTTTTAAAAACTAGGAATCAAGTGTGCATAAAAACACTGACTTACATTCGGCCAACAGATTCGAATGTTCGAGTGCTTTCGGGTAACATGCTAATTTCGTGGTCAGTCAAGCTTGCATGTTGAATGGTCCGCCTAAGATGAATAATTTGCGATTCTGCAATTTTCACTTGCTGTGTAGTGTTTATGACTTTTTCTTGCAATTCGCGGAAAGCCTGTCGTGGTAAATATTTGTTACAAACACAGAAAAGATTGGCATATGAAACGAAATGAGGAGGGGTCGGTCAAATTCAGCTGCTCGAGGTCGGCCAGGCCTAAAAGGCAAACCCTGAAAATAGCATGCGTGAGCAGAAAGTTCCTCACATTATCAGTACAATCTATTTTATACAATTTCACTTGCTTCACTCAGTCGACAGGGAGAATAAGCTGGATTCGCTACATTACCTTTTTTAATTCTTCATCAAACGACGCCATTTTATATGTTGCTTGGCTTGGATACAGAGTATCAACAGTCAAAAGCAGGTAACATCTGGCTCTTGTGACACTTGGCTCCACAACAATACCATCTGCTTTTGACTGTTGATATCAATCATATACTTGCAGCTTTTTTCATTTGCTTGGAGAGCGTGCAGGGGCTGGAGGTGCTTTCCTTTCGCTCACGTTTTCCGTCTCAAAAATGTCCTTCAACACAATTTAGAAATTTATTTTTACATTATGGCATTTAATAGAGCACTTTTAAAGCCGGTGCATGCCTTAGGTTGCTGCTCCCGACGCTATTTGTGGCCTGAAATATCACGAAAAAGGTGGATGGCGGCGGCATGGCAGGCGCGAATTTCAGAATCCGAGGTCATATTCAACCAGAACCAAGACGTCAGCCGGCATGGGATGATGGACCTTCTGTCTGCATGCAATACAATTGTTCAGCCGAAACTTTGCGACAATTCTCCCTATGCAGACCACGCTACTGTTACGATATACGGCAAGCCTACAAATGGTGTCAGTTTGAGCAGTCTCAAAGAAATTGTCCATGGCGTCAATAATTTCAAGAATATCGTCGGCTTCTTGGCGGAAGGTCATCCACAGTTGTTCAGAGTAAGTTTTATTATTTAATTTATCAACCTGTAGTATGATCTCAAGAAAGTTATTTGGCGCCATTTTGCTCAGCTTAATCTGGCTGTGAACAAATTAATTTAGAATCTCATAGCTTTTTTTTCATTTATTTTCCAGGTGAAGTTTCCGTATCTTCAAAAATATAAAAATGAGCTTCAACACTGCTTGATGATGGTCGTAGAGATCCCGTACGAGTTTGACATGCTAGCACAAGTGACGCAGAACTCAAATCTTTGCATCAAACAGTTTGAAAACGTGAGAACATTCGCATATGCTGACCTCGGTGAGATTGAACTGAGCAAAATGAAATGCATCTTTGCTGACTGCTACTCTGGTGGAGATGTTGTCTGCAGAGACCACTACAATGGAAGTGGCACATTCAAGACAATGTTAAAAGGTGGTGTCTACTTCAAGAAGATGCAGGGTACAAATTTCAGCATCTATTCTGAACATGGTGATCTTGTCACAGATGCTGTCTATTGTGAAGACATGGTTTATTGTGCAGAGCAAGGAGATGTCATTGCTGGCACAGTTCAGTCAAGTATGTCTGTTTATGTTTTGCTTCTTTTTATGGTCTTGTTCATCGTAAAAGCTTTATTGAGCCCCAACAGGAGGGGAGGGGGGTATTTAATTTTTGAGCTTTCAGAGGCTGGCTAATATAATTCTCAAACAATTCTGTGCAGTATGCAGATCGTTTCATTGTAAGTTTCCCATTAAGTTTTAATCAGTTTTGATAAGGTCAGTTGGTCATTCTCCTGACATTTCATTGTGGGCCCAGTTGATATCATGGCTTTTTTCAAGCAAGGAATGAGTGTAGGATTTATATTATTATATGTTCTAGGAAATGCAGATGTAAAAGATTATTGATTATTTTTATCTCACTTCTTTGTTTCAGATGAATGTTATTTTGAGACGTATAATGGTCAGATAAATATTGGATCTCTGTCGACAAATAAAACAATTGGAAGAATAACGGAATCTGGTAATTTGGATGTTGCTCTTGAAAAATCCACAGAGTTTGAATATGAAAATGAAAAATTGGGTAAGAGAATTTAAAATTATCAATTTATTTGGTTAGTAATCATGTTAGTTGAAACTTCTTACTATGTGGTTAGTTTTAGTTAGTTTTTGAGGGCTTTGTTTAATTAATAGTTTAATAGTTTAGTTGTTAATTTTAGTACAGATAACCCAAATCTGACACGATAGAACAGAAGTTTCAGTCAGTCAACTGATAAATACATCTTTATCTGTGTAGGGGACATCACTCTCAGGTTGAACCCATCAGTTGAAGCAAATTTGTTAATTAATTCAAAAAGCTCCAGCGTGTCTTCAGAGCTGAATTTTGACGAACTTGAGAAAAATAATGACCCAATAGGGAAGTATGAAGTATTAAAAGGTAAAATTGGACATAACAGAAAAGATATTAATTTGAATGCACACAAGGGACATGTAACAGTTACAGTTGGTGATTGGATGAGCTCACTTAAACGTTTTCTGGTCAAATAATTATGTCTGTATGCAAAATGCAATTTCAAAATTTGTTTGGCTCGAAGGAATAACTTTTTACTCCATGTATTTTGATTTTGTATTGAAATTCTTGAGTTTTTGCCCAATGGCATTAAAAATATTACCAATAGCTACATGGTTCAATAATGGTGTATTTCAGAAAACTTATGTCTGTGCCACTTTTGAAAATTAATGAATACATGAATCTATATTTTTTGCAATTGACTCGCTAGCTGGTGTTGGTTTAGTATTGTCAATTATTGTCAATTTATTTCCAGTAACTATATTGTTTCATGTCTTGTAAGTTGTCTTTTGTATTTATTTATACTTTTGTCTGTATTTATCTATGTTTATAATGTATTTTATGTCATAGTTCACGTCTTCATTTGCTAGTTCTATGCTTTGTCCTAATTGTGTGTTTGCCAATGTCATAGTTCATGTCTTGATTTGCTAGTTCTATGCTTTTGTCTCTGTCCTTATCTCAGTACAATGTATTGTCATTACATCACTGTAAGTTCTGTTGTCTGTACCTGTATTGTTGTCTTGGCTATTCACTTGTTCGTCAGTAATTTGCTAGTTTCTGCTTTTGTCCTTGTTGAAGCTTCGTTATTTGTCATTTGTTGTCGATCTGTTTTTACCACTACCAGCTGCTTGTCAATTGTCTCTGATTATTATTGAACACCATACAATATACTAAAATACACGCAGTCCATGATTGCAGAAAAAAACCAAGTCACAAATGCCTTTAGATATGTGTTTCCATAGATACTTCTTTGGCATTATTATTTTTCTTCGATGGTCCATCTTGTAGAATTTGTGTCAGACATTTTGTTGTGGCTTCCATCTGTTTCATAATCAAGTGATTTGTCTTTTCCACACTTTCCAGCCTTTTCGATAGCTCTTGGACATCACGACTAGCTGTAAAGTATAGCATGCATCAGATTTAAGCAAAAAGCTTTTGAAAACATTATTGGTTGTGAGAACTTTTGAAAGTACGCTGCAACCTCTACCAACGGACCTTCTAAACAATAAACCAATATTTTTGTCCCAATATTTTTTAACATTGATTTCTTTGCAAAAGCAACCCAGTCATTATTCTCATAGATTTCCGTCGTATGGATTGTTCCACTGTAACCGACCCCATGTTATACTAATATATCGGATTTTTAATTGCTTAAGCTTTTCTGTGAATTTTAATAAAAACAAAGCTTGCGAAAAAGATGCGACTACTAACCGTTATGTATTTCCAAAAGTGTTTTCCCGCTTACTAACACTGGACTTGTATTAATTTCGTCGGGTTCTTTGCTTCTGAACTTCTTTCCCAACTTGAACTGAGAAAAATAGGTATTGTTTAGCTCAAGAATTTCAAGATAAAATGTTATACAATGATTTTCATGCATTTGAAGTATCGCCGAGTTATGAACTTAACAAATTACCAAATTATCCATCAACACGTTTTCAGGTTGCATAGAATAACATCGAAAAATATTGCAAGAGTATTACCTTGGCATATATCATGAATAATAGAACTAAAAGAAGAATGTAGCGCCATGGCATGTAATATCCAGCGATATTAAAATTCAAAATACTGTAGAAAGTATCTTGGCAAATACTCCAATATAGTGCAATGTAGTATTTCAATGCAGAATAAACCATTGGAGATATTGCTGCAATTGATATCCCAGATATAATTGCAAGAAAAAACTTTTTTCGACTCTGCATGATTGTTTCTTGTTGCCAATTACACCTTGCCTTGAGCGATCTCTGTGTTTCAAAATCTTCGTGTTTCAGTCATTGTTAAGGTTTTTTTGGTAACGTTTATGCAGTGTACCAGTTCCAGATATGATTGAGAATAGATGTGAGTGTATCAGACTTCAGTTTTGTGCCTCACATAAGATTGCAACACTGTCCAGCATAGCAATGCCATAAGCTGTTGTTATTAGATTAGTCAATAGTTAGAAAGAAAGAAAGACAGAATGCAATATGAAGTCGTGTCGGGCTGTGGCTTCTAAAAAGCTTCTTTGATGGTTACTGGTGGTTTTATTGTGTTGTATTTAATAGACGCTCTTTTAAATTCCCCATCCTGATTCGGCTAGCATGCCATTTGGAAACCCATATCCTTGTATCACCCGTTTCTTTTAAATCACAATTTACTTTGCATTGAATACTGATACCAGCGTTTGATACATAACTGTACTATACGTTTAGGAGATTGGGTTTTCGTTTAATAAACAATGCATGTTTTAGTCTCCATTCCTTCAGGGCAAGCAGATTCTTTTGTTCAATTTACTCTGTGCTTTAGTTGCTTGAACATTCTTATAGCACCATTTATTGTGTATCCAGTACCTAGTTATAGATAGTTAATCTTAATCCTTCACATGAGCAACATGATTGAAGATGTCTCTTAGAAGAGTCTCATTACTGTTTCTTTTTAGTTTGACAGATGAAACACGGGCATGATCAGGCCAGTATAATGCTGTCATGGCGATTCCAATACCCTACTGCTTATCATTAGCAATGACATGGGATTGGCAAGTCACATAGTGTACTGCAATATTGTTGGAAGGAACACACTGAGGTAAATAGCTTTATGATAGGAATACAAGTTCATAATGTTGTGAACAGGAGTGTCTGAGTGCAACGCTTAGAGAAATACAGTAAAAACCCATCTATAATTACCTTTTCCCCCTTCGCTTTTTTCATTAACAATGTCGTAACTGATTGCTCAACAGGCCGTGAGAGATGATCTATGGTTAACAGTTGTGAGAAAAATTAGAGAGCATAAAACAATCTGTAAGTATACGATTTAATTTGTCGTTGCGATAGATCTTTATTGGATACTTTTCTAACACTGTTCAGAGAACTCGGGCGGTAGATGGGACTCGAACACATGCCACACAGTATACTTCATCGTATTACTAACGCTCTACTTACTGATCTATTCCCACCCACCCCCTTCCAGATTCATTGATCATTAAATAGTTAACAACTCAAACCCAAAGGTCTTGTGTTCGAATCCCATTTTCGGCTGATAATTTTTGTTTTTATGTTTCTATTATTTTATTCTTATAATTTTCATTTCTTTTCAGGTAACATATGCTTATAAAGATGGTGTTGTTTGTATTTGTATTTGAAAAGAGAGAGAAAAAACCAAGAAGAGCACGCAATCTTCACCAGGGCTCATGCACTTGGTAAGATTTGTAAACTTCTCATTCGTGTTTCCATTTGTTTTTATGTTTCTATTATTTTATTCTTATAATTTTCATTTCTTTTCAGTAATAATGTTGTAACTGATTGCTCAACAGGTCGTGAAATGATCAATGGTCAAAAGTTGTGAGAAAAATTATACAGAGCATAAAATAACCTGTAAGTATACAATTTAATTTGTCGCAGCGGTAGATGGGACTCGAACACGTGCCACACAATATGCTTCATCGTATTACTAACGCTCTACTTACTGATCTATTCCCACCCACCCCCTTCCAGATTCATTGATCATTAAATAGTTAACAACCCAAACCCAAAGGTCTTGTGTTCGAGTCCCATTATCGGCTGATGATTTATGTTTCTATTATTTTATTCTTATAATTTTCATTTCTTTTCAGGTAACATATACTAATAAAGATGGTGTTGTTTCTATTTGTATTTGAAAAGAGAGAGAGAAAGTCAAGAAGAGCACGCAATCTTCACCAGGGCTCATGCACTTGGTAAGATTTGTATATTATCTTCTTCTTTTCATTTATTTTGGAAAACTTCTCATTCGTGTTTCCTTTGTTTTTATGTTTCTATTATTTATTCTTATAATTTTTTCTAGGTAAAGAAGAGAGACGGGAGAAGGAGAGAGGCGAACGGGGGAGAGAAGAGGGGTGAGAATGTGAGATGAGAACGGAAGATGAGGACGGGGGAAGGAGAGGGAGAGTGAGGAGAACGGGAGAGGAGAGCGGGAGAGAAGAGGAGGTGAGAACGGGAAAATGGGAGTGAGAACGGGGGAAGAGGGGTGAGAACGGGACAGGAGAGAGGAGGTGACAGGAGAAGGGGGTGAGAACGGGGTGAGAACGGGGGAGAGAACGGGAGAAGAGCGCAGGAGGAGAGAGGAGGGGGAGAGAACAGGAGAGGAAAATTGGAAGTGCCCTATCCCCCGTCCTTCTCCCCTCCTGTTCTCACCCCCTCCTCCTCCTTTCTCTCTCGTTCTCTCTCCTCCTCTTCCGTTCTCTCCTTCTCCCTTTCTCTCTCACTCCCATTCTCCCGTTCTCACCTCCTCCTCTCTCCCGTTCTCCTCACTCTCCCTCTCCTTCCCCTTCCCCCGTCCTCATCTTCCGTCCTCCTCTCTCCTGCTCCCGCTCTCATCCCACATTCTCATCTCACATTCTCACCCCTCTTCTCTCCCCCGTTCTCCTCTCTCCTTCTCCCGTCTCTCTTCTTTACCTAGAAAAAATTATAAGAATAAATAATAGAAGCATAAAAACAAATGGAAACACGAATGAGAAGTTTTCCAAAATAAACGAAAAGAAGAAGATAATATACAAATCTTACCAAGTGCATGAGCCCTGGTGAAGATTGCGTGCTCTTCTTGGCTTTTTCTCTCTCTTTTCAAATATAAATAGAAACAACACCATCTTTATAAGCATACGTTACCTGAAAAGAAATGAAAATTATAAGAATAAAATAATAAAAACATAAATCATCAGCCGATAATGGGGCTCGAACACAAGACCTTTGGGTTTGGGTTGTTAACTATTTAATGATCAATGAATCTGGAAGGGGGTGGGTGGGAATAGATCAGTAAGTAGAGCGTTAGTAATACGATGAAGTATACTGTGTGGCATGTGTTCGAGTTCCATCTACCGCCCGAAGTCTCTGAACAGTGTTACAAAAGCATACAATAAAGATCTATCGTAATGACAAATTAATTTGTACACTTACAGGCTGTTTTGTGCTCAGTATAATTTTTCTCACAACTTTTAACCATTGATGATCTCACGACCTGTTGAGCAATCAGCTTCAACATTCGTTGCTGTGAATTATATCTAAAATTGAGATTGACAATTAATAATCGATAAAAATATTGGGTAATATCAAGACAAGTGTAGAAAATTACTAAAATCATAATTAACAAAAAAATGTACCTTGAGATGTATGTGAGATACATCGCCATTGGAGAAGAATAGTGGAAAGAAAATAATCTTCTAAAAAATATGCATCAGCCGAAGAACTTTTAAAGCGAGGTTGGATGTAAAGCAATAACAGTTTGAAAAACAACATAAAAATATATTCACACTACGACATTCAGTGATTTAGAATCAATTTATGGTAAACAATAAGTGAAGTGAAATATGGATGACATTATTAGGAAATTAAGACAATTGTACTAAATTTATTCACACCGTATAAATACAACAATGACATTCAATTCACGCACTCAACGGGTCGACAAAAAGTATTTCATTTTACTAAATATCATTTCACATACCATTCCACATCATTCTAGCGAAGCTAAACTTCATAATTGAATTGACTTTAGACGACGGTTGAGTTGGCAGGGGCTACGATAGCACACCATCTTTATTTAGACTCCATTTCTCTACACGACAACCTGTGAAAGTACAATGCAAGTTTTAGACTTGCCACGCAAGAAATTTGCATCTATTGGAATCGAAAATCACGAGAGCAGGCAAGTAGTTAACGAAATAAGTGTTTGTAATTTATTATCCTCGCTAGCAAATCTAGTAAAGCCGCAGGCCCACATCAGCTGTATAGCTGCCAGAACCCTCAGCCTGCGTTAACAAATAAGTATTGCTTGCTTGCTTACCATATGCTACTGGAGTCAATTTAAAGACGGTGTGAAGAGGGACGTTCATTCCTGGAACTTCATCTAACAAAAGAAAGGACACAAATTTCAACACGAATCATCTCAAATGTACCAGCTTCAAGGGAACAAGAAAATCTTCAAGTGAAGTTGAGAAATGAACTTTAAAGAAGCATCAACCATACGTACAGTAACTATACATACCTGGGTTGTGATCTAAGAAGTATGCAAGTAAACATCGCATTGTTGTCCTGTGTGATATTACTAGGACATTTTCTTGTCGTTCCAGCTCCTGTGGAAAATAAAAGAACTTTCAATTAACATTACTATCAACAACGGCAATATAGCTATTGTCTTAAGTAACTAGGGAGGTCTTCTTACCATTATTACAGGCTCCAAGCGCGAAAGCATGTCTTTATATGACTAGAAAAATAAATAAATCAATTGGTCTGAGATCACGGTATACTATACAAGTACTGAACAAATGCCCTTGGGACACTTAAAAACATGGAAAAAAATCAACCCGCTAAAAAATAAGTTAACTTCTTTTCTGTGGACTTCATTCAACCCTCACTCAACCTAAGACCCTGTGATCGTTTTGTTGACACTTTTAAAACTGTCTCTCAAGACACAATTGCTTGGGGGTGAAGGGAAGAAGGATATGTGCAAAATTTGCCAAACTAAGTGTCCCAGGAATTTTGTCACATATTGTAGGTTATTGAACAAAAAAGATAATGCAAGAGCAGTGAGTTAAGTTGATTTGTTTGTACTGAAAGCTTACCTCTCCTCCTGGGTATCTCCAGGTGAAATCGAGTGGACCTTTGTGTGGTGTAAACAACCCAGGAAATCGAATGGCTAAATCTTTAAATGCAGTACCATGACAATCGCCCTGAAGATAGAGCAAGACTTTGACTTAATTACAACTGCAATTCTTGATAACATAGAAAAAAATGCTACTTCGGATAACAACTATAACGTATAGAATTCAATAATATAGAAAGTGAGATTCAATGATGTTGTACTTACACAATCCAAATAGTCCAGGGCCTTCCAAGTTTCATTTGATACAGGTAGATATGTTGCTGTTTCTTTTGGTCCTTCTAAGGAGCTTACCCAAACCTGAAATAGCAATGAATCCAAAAGTCATTACTCAGAAGGGGTATTCAGCTCTATTCATTAAAAATATGTAAACTGGAGGTCCTAATCAGGCTATGAATGAAAGATGCACATCTATAAACCAAGGTTGGTACCTTCAAATCTTTAATATTCTCTTCCTTGACAAATTGTGCAAGTGCTGCTGAAAACTGCGGAAGAATAAAGTAAACAATAATTAATTGCTCAAAATCAAAGCCATGAAGAACAAGGCAAAATGTAGAAGGAAAATACCTGTTCGCCAGCAGGAGCAAGACAAGAGTTGCCACCAACTTCACACTCTAAATTATGTTTACACTCGCCATGCTGTGAACAGATAAAAAACCAGTCACTCAATAGCATTATCAAGCTGTATTTCCTTATTGATAAGTTGCTTAAAAGATTAGTTGACCACAATAAGATACTTACCGTTGTCAAATAAATTGATCTTGGTAAAATGTGAATGTTCATTAAATAATAAACGACTTGACTCTGAAGATAACCTAGGAAGACATCAACAATTATAAAAACAGGTTAAGGTAATATTTTTATCATAATGGGGATATAATTTATTTTATCATACAAAGACAAGCATTTCTACAACAATATCTTTATAATTAAACATGCAAATTAAATCCACTTCAATCAAGTGAAGAATTGAAAATGAGTAGATCATCCTTACCGTCAACATTGTTAACAAAAAACTGCCTTCCAGCATTTATAATTTTCAAGAATGACAGGTCACTAAAATGCAGATGAAAAAAATATAAAAAGTCTCTATTGACAAAGCAAATCAAGCCCAACATATGATCCTATTCAGTGAGGAAATTAATTGGGAAATAAAGATAGAAGTAGCAAGTTTAATAATTGCAAAACAGCACCATCATAACACCTGTATCACTAAGTAGAAGGGTTATAATTGACAAAGAAATTTTATATTTTGAAATGATTAATGCTTACCTTTCCTCGTTGTATTCAGAAAGTGGTTCATAAGCAGCCTCGTAGTGCTTTATCCTTTCCTTGAAATCCTCAATCGCTTTCTCTGAATCAACATTTGTGTAGTCCGGTGTGAAAATCTTCACCTCCTATATAATGGCAGGTAGAAAGACAAACTCAACCCTTTAATTAAAGCTATGGCTCACTAAACATTGATGAAATTGGATTAAAATTGAATTATTAAATAACAATGCTACTTACCCTAACCGTCTGCGAGATCAATTCTGGATCATCACAGAATGATTCGACAAAAAACACCTGCAACAAACCACATATCATTGACTTAAAGTACAGCTGGTTGCAGACATCTTCACATGGCAATACGAGAAGTTATTACAGAACTGAATGAGTTCAATACAGCATTGCTAATGCAAAATATGACAGAAAATTGCAGTTGATTAGGATATCACACCTTGAATTGCTCTTTCATGCAATGCTCAAGCAGCATCTCACGTCTTGATCTGGTTGTATTAGTTGCATCAAAAATCTACGATCAACAAATTTAAAATAATAATTATCTCAACTAAAATGTGAAAGCATGCTTAATTTTATTTATCAGCATGCCTAATTAGATCAAAAGACAATTTTGGAGATTTTTAGGGGACCTATATAGCAATGGAAATACAGCAATTCTTCTTGAAACTCACTGCAACTTTGTGTTCATTCTTCAGCCACTCTGTTACACCTTCAAGAGCTTGTAATGCACATTTCCTAATCCCACAAACGAAAAGATCAAACAATTATCCATACTATCCAATCATTATTACTACACTACTCCATTGTGCTCAGCTTTTAGGAGACAAACAAAAATTAGATATTCCATTGAGCATTTATAGATAGACGCAGGTTACAAATAAGTGACTTGTTCCAATAAACACCGTCTTATTTCTTGGGCTTCTAAATTATCTTCTCTGAAAAATTCATGCATTCTATCAGTTCCAGCTGCCTTGCGTCTGTATTCCCCAACATTGTATACTATAAAAGAAACTTTCCACTTAGTTTTTATATCATATAATATAATGCTACTACTTTTGTCAAATATTTTAATTAAGTATACAACATTAGATGTGCTATCATCAAAGAAAAAATATATAACTAGAAGTTTAGAGACTGCATCAAAGAAATAAAAGAAAGGAAATAATATTGAAAAGAACACCTTGACAAGCAATTCCAACCCAGTTCAAGTATCTGCATAATTTCTTTGCAATGAAAGTCTTTCCTCTCGCAGGCAAACCGACCATCACAATCAAAGTCGGAGAGTTTACAAACTTCGGCTTTACTGCAGGATATGTACATCTATCTGCAAAATTAAATAAAACAATCAATTATATACAGCCACGTTAAATAATCAGCAAAAATGCCTACAAATATCGTGGAAAGGCGGAAAAACTCAAAGACAGTCGACATGGCCTAGACACGAGTTGGGCAAGGTTGCTCATATTACCTGAGCGATATTTATACTCGTCTTCCATAATAGTATCATGTCTGCGAAGAAAACGTTGACCTGGGCCATCGGTTTCCATTTTATTAACTATTTTATACAATGTGCGTGAATAAAAGACACACTTGAAAAAAATAGCAGAGCAGAAGTTCAGTTTACTGTCGACTTCACTCGAGGAAAGTTTAAAAAAACTACAGCACGACGACACGACAACACAAGGGATCAAGATGTTAACAAGGTCAAGGTGGGAGGGTGTAACTTTCACGGATAAACAATGTAATACCATAGAGATAGGATATAAGATACATTATTATATCCTATATAAGATACATTATCATATTATATTATGTCTCCATATGTAATACAAACCTGTCCTAAATGTGTACTCTTTCTCAAATACCGAAACTCTCGAAGGTCGATGATAATGTCTGGTAATTTCAGAAGAACCGGGACAGGCTGTAGCTGAATATTTCCCATCCATGTTGCTCTTCGGTTTTCGGTCTCACCTGATTCGACTTTGGCAATCAAAATCTCAAATGAAAGCAGACAAACGAGGTTCCCCTTTCTTAATTAAATGCAATTATGACGTAACATAAACATCAAATCTTGAGGTCAGGCTTATAACGTTAATTCCAATCACATTGGCATTATGACTTCATACTTTATTACATTGGTACAATGTAATTATGAGCTAAGAAACCTCTAAGTTGGGCTTAAGTTGATTGTGGTCAGTGTGGCCATAAAGCACAGCAGACTTTTAATTTTAATTGGAAACACGCAAAATATTAGAGGACGAAATAAAATTACCCAAGACTGAAGTGGGTTACATTAGGTAGCAAAGGCATTTAAAGAAAAAGGTTTACACTTGCAGAGCCTCAGTTTTTATAAAAGTATAAGATTGGCTAATATTTACAGAAGAGTTAAATTTTTGAGAAAATCGACGTTCTGATATTTAGGTTCACCTGCTATCTTCTGAAGGCAGAAAGCTTCAGGTTCTGAACAGTGTTGCGAGCTGTAAAATATAATATCAACATTGAAATAGAAGAGCAACTAGTTTATTGCCAAATATAAACCGGTAATGCCAGATGGCATAAACCATCCAATGATGATCATAAAGGTCTGATTTACAGAACAACATTGTTTAGGGGGAATGGGGGCATTATTAATTGTCCCAAGGACTTTGGTCCCCTATTGTAGCATAATATCTACCCAGCTAGACTTGCACTACCAAAGCCAAAGTTGAAATAAAGAGCAATTGATATAATAATACCTTCAAAGTAAGTTGTATCTAATGCGTCGTCGGGTGAAGGAATGAAAGGTGCTTTCTCCTTATGAAGATTGCTCCAGTTCACATCAGCAAAAAAGGCATGAAGCTTTATCTCTGAAGAAAACAAAACACTGGAGTTATTAATGTTTGATACACGACGAAACTATTTGAGACTTGTACGAGTTACGTTGAGTAGCAACCGATGGAATATTTGAGAATTGTCTCAAAGGTTTTATCCATGATTGTAGTTTGAATTTCCAACATCGGACCACGGAAAATCAGACAGAGATTGAAAACGACACGAGCATGCAGTAAGAGCGACAGGGCCAGCTTACCGATGGCCCCCGGCCTTTCTCGCGATTTCAAGGTGAGAATAGTGTTGATGACGTCAACAGCATCGCTTGACAATGATTCGTCACCTCCAGGCCACATCAAATCTGCAAAAACGAGATTAAATAGTTGGGATTTATGAAATATAATTGGCAAAGAAAGTAGCTATCGCCTGTGGCATGGGGTTAATAAGTGACTTTATTCATGGAAATATACATCAACAACTGTAGGCATAGTTTAAGATCATGCAATACCATGAGATATTAGTGCTTGAAAATAGAATACAAACTAATACCTCTGTTTAATATATGTTGAAAAACTTTCTCCGGTGTTTCATCGTTAAACGGAGGTATACCAGTCAGAAATTCGTAGAGACATACACCAAGCGACCACCAATCTACTGACGGACCTGAAATAAAATCAACACGACAAATAAGACTTGCTATGCTCGTGTGGGATACGATGGTGACCAGACTGAACCTAGGTCAGAGCACATTGAAACATGAACAGCTGTAATTATAGCAACTTAAATACCACAACAGATGGCATTACCACAAAGAAATGCGTTTATAGTTACTTAGATCACTCTTGGTTTGGCATAAGAAGTTAACAAGGGCTTTGGATTAAACGTGATAATAGCAAAATCACCGTGCTCTTGATTGAGTAGAATTTCGGGAGCCAAATAATCGGGCGTACCGACAATACATTGGCTTGGTTTCACAGCTTCTCCACGTCTGCAGCTCTTTGGTGTGCGATACGGTGTCTTCTTCTGAGCACTCGCCTATAAGAACAAGCAAACCTTCAATCACTGTCAAGTCAATCACCAAAGAAAAACACTGTGGATAAGATTCAGACCAAGAGTTCTTGTACAGGCATCTCTTCATGAAAGAAAGAATCTTTTCTTTTGCTCACGTCAAAGTCCCCCCCCCCCCAACCTTTAATTATAGGTTCCAGTAAAGACCCACATACAAAACCTAGTTTTATAGAAACCTCGTGGCTAAAATATCTTCTCCAACAATAGAAGAAATAATACAGTAAAAACCCGCACATAAGAACTTGTAAATTTCCATTCAGGCTATTGTTCCAAGACAATAGGCTATTGCTTCTTGTATTGTTTTGAACAAAAATATCAACCTGAAGGTTCTTAATCCATTGGCTCTTACATGTAGGTTTTTACTGTAGCCTATTGTATTTGAGCAATAGACACAGTGCCAAATCTACAGTATATGCGGGTATTTAATGTAGTCAAGTACCTTGTACTGCTGTGGAGGTTGAGCTGGCGTCCTGAAATCATTATTATCGTGAAACACGCTCATATCCACGACAGATAGTCGCTTCTGTCTGTCTATCACGGGAGTGCACATTGCCTGACACGCATTATCCCCAACTGAATGGCACTTATGAACATCATTGCAACGAATAAGACTACCATTTTCAGCTTTAGTACGATCAACATCACAACCCTCTTCTATTGTTTGCAGCGGAGACGAAGATGAAATTCTGTGAATACTATGCTCTTGTATTTCCATGGGCGATAACGAGTCAACAGAGCTGTGTATGCGGACGAACGGAGGCGTGCGCTGCGTGGCAGCAGCGTTCAATCGATGTGGTTGCTGTTGGTCGATCGTTTCACCAACAGGCGAAAGTGTGATGTCATGGTATTTCGATCTCAGATCTGTTTTATCCGAGCCGTAGGATAGCGAGTGTTTTGATTCAGAATTCACTGTTTGATGACTTTGCATGCTTCTATCGCTCACATCACTGTGATGCGTCACAATACTTAATTGCGTTGTATCTGGCAATGTCGTTACACCACTGATATTACACGTGCCGTAGCCAGAACTCAGGTCGATCGGAGAGCAGGCGAAATTACCACCAGACACATCTGGAGACAATAAGAGACTGTCTTTGCCTGCACTATGTTGAGTAGAATGACACGTTTTATCTCCTTTTAAGCCGCGCGTCTCTCCACTGATTTGAACAAGAGCATTTGGATTGAACGTAACTTCATTGTCACTCGACGAACTGTTCAGATCGAATTTTATGCAAGGAGAATGAGACAGTCTTAGTCGCTTAACTTGAGGTTCGTATTCATTATCATTATCAGATTCGTTGCCTTTTGAGTCCAGACAAACGTCCATGCTTTGACTATGTGTCAATGTCTTACGAAAATTACCCAGCCCTGCATTAATGAGTAAATTGTCCAGTTCGCTGGTTAATCCAGTGCAACGAACGATGGGAATGGTGTGCGTTTGCTCGGTTGATTCACCTCCTCTTGATTCGGTTGGTGAAGAAAAATCTATCTGCTTCACTGGAGGCGTAGAAGAATCTTGAAATGAAAGCAGAGTATTAGTCAACACCAACTGTTATATTCACTTGTGGCATTTTAAAGCTTGCTGATTTCCCATGGTTCGAGTTTTGCCCCTGCACCAGTTTTATAATCAGCACATGCTGTGTCCCATTTGTGAAATTTTTTAAAATTAACTGACAGTATATGCACACTAAATGGTTTGTTACATCTAGTTTACCGCAACACTTCAATTTATTAAATTTTTGATATTTTAGGGGGGGCTTCTATTCAAGGGGGCTTTTAATAGAGGGGGGCATTCATTGAACAAATTTTTAAAATAGAGGGGTCTTTATTAGAGGGGGCTTAAAAGAAAGCAGCATTTATTCAAAGCATTACGGTAATCACAATAGTCAAACTAAACTGCCATATAGCTAATCGTGTCTCACTGAATGTTAATAAGGACAATATAATAGACTCAAAAGGATGTCTGCCAGCATAGTAAGCCCTAAATTAACTAACAAAAGTTAATTCTCATCTTAAATACATGACTTACCACAATCAGGACCTGACAAAATATTTTCAACTGGCTTCAGAGGGTAGCAGTTTTTTGGGGTGCTAAAACTTGCCAAGCGTGACCTGTTGACATGACCAATTGAGGTGCATCTATTAACTTGATTGACAGGAGAGCTGAATTCAAATGTTGACTTCGCACTGCAGACCTCCATTGAGCCAGAGCTGCTTATCGTACGAAGCCTTCGAGTAGCTGTAACCTTCCTCTTTGTGCTTGGCATTGACTGTAAACAAATATAATCTCTCAAACTTAAAATTCAAGATAAGAAAAATAATATAATGTAGATAAAACATATTCTAAGCTTACAAAGGTAAATTTGCTAGTTAGAGATACAATTTGCCCAGGGGTTCTCCAAAACTTGCTTCGCTGTGATGGTGAGGTTGACTTATCAATGCTTGGAGTCTCTAATAGATCATGAAAATTTGGTTCTGGCAAGAGAAAGAATTAATATAGCAATGAAATAAAATTAACACTTTCACCTATAGATAATAGAAATATTGAGATTTCTGATTATTCTTCATCTCATCAAGCTATATGCCCAAATCAATAGTGACAAACTTCACTTAATTTAAGATCTTGTATAGATACTTGATACAAAGCCTCAATGGATATCTGAGGTGATCAGATTAAGACTCAGACTCACTTCTACTTCTTGTTAATCTTGTTAATCCAAAATCAGTTAGCTTGACATGACCTTCATTTGAGATCAACATATTGTCAGGTTTGATATCCCTATGAAAAAACACTAAATACATTAGCTATGAGCTTCATGTGATACTGAAATGAGTTAATTATTCAACTTGTTGTGATTTTTCCATTTACCATTACCTGTGAACCATGCCATGACTGTGAAGATACTCCAAAGCAAGAGTAATCTAAACAGGAAAGAAATCATTGTAACACCTTGCAGTCGAGCCCAGGTACCTTTCAATTGATTCAATAATAAAAATAATGTCAGAAGAAGCAATGTATACCTCAGCAATGTAGGTTTTGGCCATTGGTTCATCAAAGTAGCCCAGATTGTGCAAAAGAGACTTGCAATCACCACCAATAAGATACTCCATCACCTAAAGCAAGATCAAAGCTTAGTTTAGGAGCCAACATGAGGAAAAGGATGTGCAAACTTTTTTAAGCAGGTGGAATTTCACTTACTAGGAAAATATTATTTCTTGTTTGGAATGAGTAGAACAGTTGAACAATGAAGGGGCTTTTGGATAGAGCCAATGCATCTCTTTCAGCAACAACTGTGGAGAAATTGAATTTAAGAACAGAGTTTTGGTTAGACTATATACCATGATGGTGTTGCATGTATTTGAAGAAATGCATTTCATGCATACCTTGTTCTATCATATTCTTATTTAAGACATCACTTTTCTTCATGGCTTTCATTGCATAAAGCTTGCCTGTTCCTCTTCGTTTAACCAAATAAACATGTCTAAAAGATACGGAAAGGCAAAAATACGTCACATACGAAATACAAAAGGTCATCGCGAAGGGGAACTGCTAGATGGAGAGAGAACAGGTTCACATTGATTGAGGATATAAAAAAACAATGTACTTACCCAAAAGCGCCCTTACTTATTGGCTTAAGCATTTCAAAATCATCAATTCCTGGGGCCTAAATAATAATGTTTGAATTAGGTAGGCCATCCATTTCATTTGAATAGCACTAAGCCAACTATATTACAAATATGATTATGATACTTCTTTCTTTCTCACCTGATGGCTGGAAATTTTCTCGCTATGTTTTGTCATATTGAATTCACTGAACATTCCCTGTCCTCTTATCCGCCAAAACTGCAAACATTAAACTAACTTTCAGCCTTATGCTCTTCTTTTGCTTTTCATTAAAAAAGTTTAATCCACATTTCAATATAAAGTTTTTGATAATATTCAAAGTGAGATTAGATCGGAACTTAATTCAAAATCCAAAACTAAATTCAAATTCTGTGTTCAAATTATCGAAATTGATATCAACAGTCAAAAGAAGGTGGCAGTCAATCATTCAATCTGGAACCCAGGCCCCTTACCATTTTGTCACATAAGCTACTGCGCATACTGACCACCTTTTTCCTCCGCTTGATGTAGCCCTAACCCGAACCCCTAACCCTAACCCTAACCCTAACCTAAGCCCAATGCATTCAGCAGAGTTACGTCACATATGCTCCTGCGCAGTACCTATATATATGCTACTGCGCGTACTGACCACCTTTTTCCTCCGCATAACATAACCCTAAGCCTAACCCCAACCCTAAGGCCAATGCCTCAGCCATATGGACACCCATACGTCATATACGCTGCTGCGCAGTACCAAGAATTACGCTACTGCGCATTCTCACCACCTTTCTCCTCCGCATAACGCAACACTAACCCTAACCCTAACTCTAAGGGCAATGCCTCAGCCATATGGACACCCAACGTCATATACGCTCCTGCGCAGTACCAAAAATTACGCTACTGCGCATTCTCACCACCTTTCTCCTCCGCACAACGTAACACTAAACCCTAACCCTAAGGCCAATGCCTCAGCCATATGGACACCCATACGTCATATACGCTCCTGCGCAGTACCAAGAATTACGCTACTGCGCATTCTCACCACCTTTCTCCTCCGCACAACGTAACACTAAACCCTAACCCTAACCCTAAGGCCAATGCCTCAGCCATATGGACACCCATACGTCAGATACGCTCCTGCGCAATACCTATATATATGCTACTGCGCATACTGACCACCTTTCTCCTCCGCATGGCCCAACCCTAACCCTAACGCTAACCCTAACCCTATGGCCACTGTATAAACCAGTGTCACGTCACATATGCTCCTGCGCAGTACCTACATATATGCCACTGCGCATGCTGACCACATTTCTCCTGCGCATGGCGCAACCCTGACCCTAACCCTAAGGCCAATAGATCAACCAGTGTCACGTCCCATATGCTCCTGCGCAGTACCTATATATATGCTACTGCGCGAATTCTTAAAACTCCCGGGGTCCGTGATTTATGCTAGTTTCTATTGTTAATTGATTAGCTAATCACAATACATTATTCCAAGGTCGGTACAAGGGCCACTTTAGTTCAAGGTTGGGCGGCATTGTTCTTCGAACAGACACGGACACTTCAATTCAAACCAAACCGTCAGACTTTTGTCGCGTGAAAACAAGCCAATCAAAAAAGAGCTCACGATCATAATTCTTTGCCTTAGCATCAGCATCACTTTGGCTTACCCCAAAAATGCGGCATTGTGTTTATGACATTAAGGGATATGTATGGAACATAAATATGTTCCTTACCTTCTGAGCTATGCTTTCAAAGATATCCGTAATAGCCAGCCATCCTTCACTCCTGTAAGAAAACAAAAAAATGCAATTTAGCAGTGAATAAATATAAAAAATAATGCAACAAATTCAACAAAAAAATCATCATTCATGGCATCTCTAAGAATGAAAATAGAAGGTGTTGTGCTGATTAGCAAGTATAACGAGCTGATCGAAGATCTAGAACAGTGACGGATGCGAAGGGACATGACTGTAAAGGGGGAGTGCGAGAACAATTACGTAAGGGCCTCGTTTAGGTGTTACGATGTTGTAGAAGTAAGCACGTCCAAACGAATTCGTACGAGAAACTGTTTCTAGATGGAACGAAATCATGCCGTTGTATTGTATCTTTAATTGTTTATGTAAATGATTTGTATTACGTAGTGGGGTAATTCCCAAGGTAAGGTATATATAGGGGTGCTTGCTCCCCTATAGCAAGGTTCCAATTGGAGAGGTATCACGGACTGGTATTTAGTCATCAGATATCGTCTAGGGAACCCGGCTAGTTCAATTGTTGCAACTCGAATATTGTTAAGAAGCTGATTGATTGATCAATGGAATTAATCAAGAAATAGACGAGAGTTGTTTGTGTGCAGACTTGCAGATTACAGTCAACAGAAACTGACGCAGCAAAGAGGAACAAAAGGCTGAAGTCACGGATACATCTGAGGTATCGTGATATTTATGTTTGTGCATGCGTAAGGCGTGGAGTTGTGTTGAAATAAGAGACCACTGGGGGTCTAACTGTTCGATTTACGTTTTTTAGGGTATTTAATCGTTTATAATAAGTTTATTGCGTAGTTATTTATTCACGTTGTTGAGACAGTCTCTGTAAGCCTTAAGTTTACCGTTATTGTATTAGTTTTGTTGCCACGTCCTTTCTCATAAGTAGGTGAAGGTAATTAGGGAATTTCGCCTACGTTAGTTTGGTCAACGTGCGTATATACAGTCTCCTAGAAACTATCGGACAAAGTGGTTTTGCCCTGAAGATTCCCGACAGTGTTGTTCGGAGAAAAATGTCTTGCTTTATGGATGACATTTCAGAGTTGTATAAGACCAAGAAAGAGTGAAGATATGAAGCAGAATACTAAACAAAAGATAGCAAAGTGTCTCAGGCAAAAGCATCGTCATTGTGGCATCAGTTTGAGAATTTCCACCATTCTATACCTTTTATTCTACCATCATATAATCTTATACTATATCATTGTTAAGTATGCCAAGTATTTTTACAGAGGCTGTCCAGCCAAAGAGAATAGTGGGTTCGGAACCAATGTGAATAGGGACATGGGGACAGAGCAGAATTCAAAATGGAAGCATGCGACATAGGACCAAAGCAGTGTGAGCAGAATTCAGCATCAAAACAGAGGTGTTCAGGTATTAAACGCAATATACACATTAGACATCGATTTGAAGATGTTGCTTCAACACTTGAAACCAGGCATCGTAATAGCAGCATATGATTTTGATTACTTCACACATCACAGTACTCCACGCAGCATTCTCCTTCAGGTAATACCACAGAACGCAACGTATCAGTAGCTTGACAGTTGAAGAGTTGTTAAGTGTTAGCATGATTTTCAACATGTTATTAATGACAGTATGATATTATTGAAAGTAAGTGTGTATACTACTACTGACTTCATAGTACGTATAAAGATATGAAGCTATCTACATATATTCTTTTTTCAAAAAGCAGCATTTTCAATGTCTCACTCGCATTACACATCAATTTTTCTTATTTCATGCTCCGATTTGCATTGTGGAGGATAGAGAGGATAAGCATGGATTTGCATTTCAGAATGCTTTGAAGAAGCAGCAAGTAAAGTAAAGATCATTCAAGGCACAACAGAGTTAGGTGAGTTGTGTGGTTCAAAAACACGTCACAGAAGAGCTGCAAGGACTAGACTCTCGCAAGCAGTAGCATTCATGAGGACATGCATTTGAGAGTCGCGTCTTTCACTGATTTGCAAAGCAATCACAATCCTTTAAGTAATTATACCTTGTTCACTAACCTGCACACAATATAGCTACCAATGATCTTTTCCAATAATAACGTATCTTCAAATTGCCATTTGGTCAATTCCAATTCAACCATGTGGTACCAGTCGATGGTTCAGTTTGAAGAGGAGGAAAGTACAAGGTTGCCACAAAAAATGAAAAATAAGCCCCCCCCCCAGCTTCCCATCGACGAATATCTCGACATCTCGACAGTATATTCTTACTTTTCTAGGTATTCACCCAGTACTTCTAAAAATTGACACTTTTTCAGGTTTTTCAAGTTCTGTGGCAACCATGAGAGTAAAGTGCAGATCAGGAGTGGTTAACTCCTCAAGGGCGTACCTTGAGCTTCGCTTCATAAACCAAGTAGCGTCACGCAATGACTCCTGGCTCCAGAGCTTTGGGCCAAATACGAAATAGACCATAAAAAAAGTTACCGTCAACCCTGGGATAAACACCCCGGCGATTGCTTTCAAAAATGAATTTAAAGGTGGGGCTCATTAAAAAGGATGCTTATTCCAAAGAAATTATTTATTAGTTTGGCACTATCCGCAACACTTGACATAGAAAACATATTTTTCTTATTTTTAACTAACTGCAATGAGCTATATTCAATGTTTATGCAAGAAAGTGTCAATTTTCCCTATCAGTATGTTTTAGTCAAGAACGATTTCTTCGTCGCTAGAGTTGTCTAAATCCACCATCAATGATTGTGGTCCTGCATATTCAATGTCCTTCGTATTCGAATAAGATCCCATGGGGGCTTATTCCAAACCCCTTAACACATATTTACCTCTTAGGCTCCACTATTTAGAGTTGATTTGTTGAAATATTTGTGAAAGAAGAGCATCGGCCAATAATGCATAATATCAACATAAAACAGATGAAGTTGAGTCAGTAATGAACTTTCGTGCTAATAAAACATCTTATCGAAATGTAAACAGAACAAAACAAACTAACTATAGTTGAAGAAAATCTGCGTAAACATTTAAATTCTAATAAAAATCTTCCAGCAACTTAACAAGAAAAATGATTGGCGTAAAAGAGTAAGAGTAACTTCAACAAAAGAATCTCCAATGATAAAGGCACTTTCTGGGCATTAACTGTCAATTTGCATCCGGTAGTATGCGCCAGGCTCACTAAATCTCAAACTGAGAAAGTCTAGTTGTACTTTACAGAAACACATTCTTGAGATGAGGCTTCGTGTCTTGGCTAATGTTCCTTTAGTTCAGTTTAAGTGGAGCATCGTGTTCTCCATTTCTAAGATCTTCACGACACAAAAGCTATTAGAAAGTTCAGTTTCTTTGCAGTTCTTTTCAATTGTTCGTAGAAATTCAAGAAATTTCCTTTCAAGTAATAAATCTCCAATATGTGATAAAGCAGCCACCTTTAAAAGAGTTTTGATACTTCCAAAAATAACCCGATAAATAAGAGATAAGAAACAGATTGGATTTTTAGAAAGGACTGAGCAAAAGTCAGGCGCAAAGAGATTGCTGCAACATTATCATTCATAATATTAACAAGGACGAAGTTCTAAAGGTCGATTTCTTGTCATGACTGGACCTGGACTATACAGCATGCATGAAACGCCAAGCAATGCACTCTTACTTTAATACGCAGCAACAATGGAAGCACATATTGTCGCTGGTTGACATTGATAAATGTTATCACGTCGTCTCTTTACAACGAATAAAATTGTTTTTCTTTCATGATACAAATTTCAATTGCTGGCATAGCAGGTTACTCAGGAGTATAGCCATGGATGATCAAAGAGACGTTAGCAAGAACAATTTTCACGTATTCCTTACTTCTCGAGAATAGCTAGAGTAAAAGAGCCTGCAAATTTTGCATCCAGCCTATTGTTCAAAAACAATAAGCTGTTGTATTGTTTTGAGCAGAAATATCATGCTGGTCGTTCTTAATCGATTGATTCTTACATGCCAGTTCCTGCTAAACTTGAACCAAATTCATCTCTCTTAAATTTGTTGATTGATAATTATTCTACTTTGCATTGTCGAAAAATAGTTGCATTGACTTAAAGAAGAAAGAACGTTGTCTTTACAAACGCTATTTCACCAGTTATTTGATTTTTGACAAGTAGAAGATATGCATATGACATCCATTGCTTTTAGACTCTTTAAAAATAATTGTGCACACAACTGAATCAGTACCAAAGGTCGGAAGTGAATACTAAATTATTGCATTCATGCAAAGACACTGCAGAAGCTTCAAATTGATTCAAAACACTTCATCCAATGGTAATGTAATACCATCAGAGCAAGGTTGGTTCGTTCAATCATATCATACGATAATGATTTGTGCAGCAGATAACAGGGCGACAAACCGAACCGAAAAAGACAGGCATGCAGTGGTTGATAACAGGGAGTCGGGCACATATGAGAGGCATGATAAATAAAAAAATGTGAAAAATCACTCACCAAGATGTCGAATAGATCAGAATCTTGCACTAGAAGATGTCTCAAAGCTACTTTTAGACTGTTGTTGTGGTTGTTGTTGAGTAAACGTCTTGGCAGGTGACTGTGAAGTTGAGCTGTAAGATCCTCTATCGTACGATTCTGTACCTGGTCTTCCAGCTGAAGCATAGCGACCCGGGGGAGTCTGGCCAGAATAAGTCGACTTGTATGCGTCTGTTTTATCGTACTGCTGCCATGGCTGACTGGTATTATCAGTCTGCTCGCTACTTCTTGTGTCTGACGCGCCACGACTGGTCACGGGGCTTGACTCTGAGCCAGCTGGCCTTCTGTAAGCATCATACTGGGCTGGCTGCTTCTGGCCAGCATCATACTATAATACAAACAACCACTCGTATCAATAAATGAACCCACAAATAACTGTAAATTCTTAATCGCAAAAAGGACACAATATTACTTACTGACTTCGAGCTATAACCAACCCATTCTCTCTGAGTTGTTTGCTGTGGACTGTATCCACTGGACTGGCTCTTCTGGGTGGCATCAGCTTTACTGCTTGATGCCTGAGTGGCATAACCTTGATCAGAGCTGTACCGACTACTCTGATTCGAGTAGGAGTCTTGGGTTTGACTTGGTCTACCACCATATCCTACATATCCGGACCTGGCATACTGAGATGCCTCCTGGCTACCGCCGTTTGCAGCCTGTGTGCCTGAATACTGTTGGTAACTGCGTCTGTCTTGATCAGTTGATCTTAGAGCCTGTGCTGAATAAGTAGACACTGTGCTGGGTCGTGTGTCCTTCGAAAAAGGAGAGCTGGAAGGAGCGGTGGAGTACTCTGAAGGTCTGGCTGCTTCACGGGAACCATAATTCGACGAGGCTCTGCCTTCATAGTCCGATGCAGCCCTAGCAGGAGCACTGGCAGCATTGTCCGCACTAGAACGATAATCTGAATAGCCACTATCGTATCCGTACCCTCTGCTTCGCTTTGCACCTGCTACTGTGGAAGGCTCTTGGCTTGCAGGAGGATTTTCTGGAAGATCTCTCTTTTTAGCAGATGAGGCGTACGGATCTGTTGCACTATGGTAATCAGACTGCCTGTACGATGACCCAAGAGCACTGGCTTTCTCTGGCATGCTTGAATCGCCTTTATAAGCATCTCTTTCATAGCCTTGTCTTTGGAAGGGCCCGGAATCGTCCAATCTTCTCTGGTAATCTGATGGCTTGCTTTCAGTTAAGTGGTAGCTTGATGACTGATCACCAGATGCGTAACTTGAGGCATGGCCAACAAAAGATCTTCCCTTGTCATTTCTATCACTGCTCGCATATCCTTGTTGATCTCTGATAGCCGTTCTGCTTTGCGAGTCACCTCTTTGATAATCTGATGAATCAACAGGACGCTTACTTTCCACGTCATGCCAGTCATTATACCTTGGCTGGTCTGTGCCGGTCGATGATGACCGCCCATAATCACCCTGTGACTGGTATGGTCGTCTTCGTTCTGACTCCTCTCTACCATACGCTGGTGCAGAATCCCCTTGTTTATCACCACGACCACCATCCATTCTCTGATACCCTGCATTACGTTGATATCCTCGGAATGAATCCTGTGATGCGTGGGATGAGGGCCGCTCATCTCTCTGCACCATATCTCTGTTTGGATACCTTCCACCTGGAGCTGACATGGCTTGTGTTCTGTCTCCACTTGGAGGCAAATCCCTTTCATCATGTCTAGACATTTTACTTGTCTCTCTGTAATCTTTAACATCAGAGCCGTACACGTCTCTGTATCTGGAATATTCCTGTTGATAGTTATCACCATCCCTTCTCACGTCTCTCCAATCACCTGATGAAGATCCTTGCCAATCAGTATCTCTTCTATCATTCACATACTCCCTGCTCCCTCTGGCATCTAGTCTTTGGCCTTCGTTCATCCTGTAATCATTGTATCTCTCCCTGTAATCAGCAGACTGTCTTGCTGCAGGCAGCCTCTTTGGAGATGGCTCCCTGGCATAATAGCCACTTTGATGATCATCAGCCCTGCTTGGTCTGTCTGAATAGCCTGCATTGTCATTATACCTTCTCTGGCCTTCAAAGGGCGGATTTTCTCTGCCAGAATCAATGTGACGCTTTCTTGTATAATTTTCAGACTCGGATAGTTGACCTGACGGTTGCTGCGAGTACCTTGCAGATCTAGGGCTATCCGATGGTCTTCTGAAAGAATCTCTTGATTCCAAAGCAGGTGAATAGCTTCTGTTTCTCTCTCTTTGTCTTGGCTCTGGGAGAAAATCAATCATATGCATTAGTTTCATTGAATTCATTGCCTCGCACAAGTAAAGCTGCAAAACAAACTACAAAGCAAAAATAAATTCAGGCATATATAACATACCATAATCAGAATCAATTCTACCCCTTTGTTGCTGTTCACTTCTATCATCTCTAGCATTGTCTTTAGATTCGCGAATTATTGCACTATCATCTAACAGAGGCAATCTGTCACTTCCCAGTCCTTGCGATACCTGCAACAATTCCTTCACAAGTGCTACTGGTGCTGCTCCTAACAGACCGGGTTTCTGTTGCCCAAGGAGACTTTCTATAGCTCCTTGTCCTTGAAGTGAACCATCACCAAGCAGTCCAGGTTTTCTGCTGTCCTGTGGGCCATCCAAACCTTGCTCCTGGTGTCCCCCTCGTCCAGTAAAGCCACCACGTCCTCGTGGCGCACCTCTTCCTTGATGAAAACCTCTACCTGAAAAAACTTCGGGCTCATTCGGACCATCGTCTGGACCTGCATGCCTCACCATACCTCCTCTTCCTCTAGCAAAGCCATCTCTCCCTTGAAAACCTCTACCTCTTCCTTGAAAACCTCCTCTTCGCTGGTCCCCAAAACCTCCTCTATATCCACCTCGGCCAAAATATCCAAACGGTCGTGATCTTCCTGAAAAGCCACCTCGCCCGAAATGTCCTCTGTATTCTGACGGGGGTCCACGCCCCGATATTTCATCCCGGTTTGGGACATCATCATCTCTGCTTCCTTCATCATGGCGATGTTGTCTCTCATATGTTCTTGTTCTATTGTCACCACCTGTTGGCCCTCTTTCAGAGACATTATCTTTGCCACCAGATTTGTTATCTTTATCGGTTGCTTTCTCGATTTCAGTCTTTACATGTGTAGAATCTTTTTTCACAGGTGTTTTATCCTGAGCAGAAGTCCCCTTGCTGTGGTCCTTTACGGATGATGATGAATCTTTTGAACCCGAGCCGCCCTTACTCTGTCCATCATCCTTGCTTGGAAGTTTTTCTTCCTTTATAGAACTCTTCTCCCAAATTGCAGACTTATTACTCTCCGTCTTCAAAGCATCAGAGCCTGTCTTATCGTCAGATTTTTTCTCTCCTTCTGTTTTTTTGACATGCTTTTCTGTTTTACCAGAACCTTCTGACTTATCTCTTTTTGCATTTTTATCTGACTCGGGTGGCTTTCTATCCCCAGATGCTGTAGATCTCTCTCTCTCTGAAGATGATGTCCTATGTCTGGAGGATCTCCTTTCTTCAGACCTTTTCTCAACTGATCTTCTACTGTTTGACCTTTCATCCCTTCTACTATTTGAATCATGAGACCTTGGATATGAATCTCTAGACCGTTCAAAATGATACTCTGGTTTTCTCTGGTCTGTTTTTGGATAACTGACAGACAATGGCCTTCCATGAAAAATCTGCAAAAAAAATTTTGCATGTTTCAAAACATCACCTCTCTCTTTAACTGCAGATGCTAAAATCTATTCAGACATAGCCAGCAAAGCATCATTAAAACCACCCAAAACACTACCTGTCCGTCCATGGCATTTATAGCCTCAGCAGCCGCCATTTCCTCGTAGAAGACAACATACCCAAATCCACGTGACATGCCAGTAAGCCTGTCTCTTACTACAGTCACTAAAAAGTAAATAAAACAGCTTCCTTTGACAATGAACTGTATAATTATGGCCTATATATTCCTGCAACAATGAACTATAAAATGAAATAAAGAAAATGTAAATAAAGGAGATTTAATTACGACAATTAATTTAACAAGGTCTGGATATATTAAACATCATAGCATTACCTCTCTTAATGTCACCAAATGGAGAAAACTCCCTGGCCAGCATATAGTTATCCACAAATGGAGGAAGGCTACCCACAAACACACTTGTCATTTTGAGTGGATGGAGGCTACAATAAGAGGAATTGACCTATCAGAAAACATAACATAACATTGCATTTCGTATTTCTGATTGCATCTGAACTTCATTCATCACAATACTATTAAATATTTGTCAGATCAGATCTCTAATCTAAAGTGACATTTTGTTGTAAACTCAAACATGCACCTAAAATTCAATGTTATAAATAATGGCTCGTGCCTAAATAAACGCCCAGGATTAAGTTTCAATTTCTCAAATAAACGCCCAGAGCGCTTAACTTGTTATTGCCGTCTCAAATTGCAAACATGCTTGTGGTGCAGATGGCATTTAGGCCGCTTGGCCTATTTGGGAAATTTACTCCGTGCAGTAGCATGCAGAATAGCAATTATTCTTTCTTCATGAAGACATATAGCATTCTAAATTTGCTCAGTAACAACAATACTTACAAATTTATACCTTTTTATTTATTTATATCACATGAATAGCTTGTTTTTCACAATATATTCTCCACAAATCGAAAAATTGAGAACTTCATTCAGCATGACACATGTGAGTGGATGCTCCGAGCTCCTGCGCAGCAGAATATCCCGAGATGCAGCTCTCTCCAAGTCCAAGTCTCTCTAAGGGGAAAAGGGTAACAACTTTACGCTTGCATTGCACCCATGTCTCCCTTTTTCCACTTTTGCTCGTGGTTCAGCAAACACAATAAGAGAGTCATAAAGGCCGCATCATTTTTATGTCAAAAAAAATAAAAACAAGAGCCTTTACTTATCTTCTGTGCCGCTGAAGATCTTGGTCGAGAAGAAGTGAACACGTATTTTATGAATCTCGGATACTTTTGAAGAGCGATAATTAAGTTTAAAACAATTAAATTGCAAACTCCAAGAAATAATGCGTTTATATGAAAGTAATTAACTTATTACGACATTGTTGATGGCGAGGACCTGCTATAAACATATTTTGAGTGCATACGTATCTACAGACAGTACAGACATTTTCCTGGGCTGAAAACACACATTACTGCTCATGCATCTGAACCATACATAAAGGCTTAAGGTGTGGCAATTATCATACTCATATCTCTAATTCTGTCCATTAATTTCGGTGCTGGCATAATAGGTTTGTTCAGTTTACTTCTCTCAATCGGATTGTCAATTCGCGTGGCTTTACCGACAAGCTCTCTCGTCATTCTTCGCCGTTTGTTGTTTTGTGACTTCTTCACTAACGAATGAATGTCGATGCTTCGCTTCTTCCTCCTTGATTCCCTCCCCAAGCCATCCACGATGCTTCGCTTCTGTACCGAGCTGACCACGTTCAAAGGTAACCTCACTGGTGCTTCGGGGCCTGGAGCCATATCCTTCAAAGCTGCAACCAAATCAGTCTTAGAATCAACTGGCTGAGCCAGTACACTCGATGATATCTGGCTCAGTAGTGCAGCATTTAATTTATCAGCATTCTTGGCCATTTCAAGGGCCTTGGCTTTGTTCAACGCAGCTGCATTCGGTGTTAGAATATAGCTCTTCTTCTTCACAACTGAAGCCAGAAGTGAATTTGCGTTTCCACCTGTAAGCACAACGGCTTTTCCTTTGCTTGCATCGCCAAGAAGCGCCTGTGCTGCAGCAATGACTTTCGTAACACTCTGGTTAGGGTTGGTAACAATAGCTTTCGCATCTCCGGCTGCTACTACTGGGCTTGCATTGGTATTTACTGCAGCCTTCTTTGTAGCATCCGTAGAAGCAGCGGTGGCCGTGTCAAGAGCACTTGGTCTTCCTGTTATTGTCCCGAGAATGAACTTTTCGGCTGTATCAATGGCCTTGTCTGTCTGCGTTTCAACGTTCTGTTTTTTCTTCAGTGCAATTTGCTCAGCTAATGCATTCTGCCCGCCCATAAAGCTTTTTACAGCGTCCGGTACGTCTGTATTGCTGCCCGCAACCCGGTCGCCAAAACTGTTTGAGCGCCATTTTGCAAGAATCTGTTCTGCTGCTTGCTTCTGCAAAAGAAATCATCAAACATAACAAAAAGCACATACAAATATGACTTCTTAAAACCCGAAATGCTCAACCATATAATTGTCACAGCACACACAGTAACACAACCCACCTCCTTGTTCGATGGCACATAGTTTCGCATTCTTTCCAGAGCGTATTTGTATGCTTCCTTTGTCAAACCAGCGCCGTTCTTTGAAATCGATGCCCTAAGCATAGCATCTAACAACAAAAAGAGCAAAACATCTGAATATTCGTTGTCATACGTTGAACCATATGGTTCTTGGAAGGGACATTTGTAAATGGACACTTGAGTTACTTGAATATATTAAAATTAGAAAGTTACGTTGGTTTAAGCTTACTTCCAGCAGGACTAGCAAATGGATGCGCAGAATTGAATTCTTTATCTGCCTTTTTGCAGCGTCTTAATTGCTTCAGATAGTCCATCAATGTCAATTCGCCATTACTGTACATCTTGACGAGACCTGCACACCGATTTGGGATATTGCTTGGCACTTTCACATCTGTAAACAGAGAAGTATAGATTCAATCCTTATCGAGCTTTCCCTAAAAAGCTCCGCACAGAAGAGATGCAAACATGGCTGGTAAATACCTGCAGTTTTACTGATGTTTTGTGGCACTTCGCCGGTATCAGATGCCACAGGGTCTGCAACAGGATTTTTACTGTCTGAGCTACTGGATTTCTCAGTAGCTTTAGCAGTAGTTGCAGTAGAATCAGGTGCCGATGCTGTCGATGAGGATGCTTCAGGTGCCGATGATGTTGATGAAGATGCTTCAGGTGTCGGTGCTTTCGATGAGGATGCTTCAGGTGCCGATTCCTGCGTTTTGCCTTTTTGGGTGGTATGACCAGCTGCAGTAGAAGATGAAAAGTTATACAAAGAACGGAATCACAGAAAAAACAATAACTTATAAGCGAAGTCAATAAATAAAGAGAGCAAGTAGACAAGTATATAAGGGATGGTATAAGAAATACGAGTTTGTGGAGAAAATAAAAGGTCACGCACGTAAAATGTAAATAAACACTAAATGAAATTTCCAAGAAAAGTTCCAAGAACTATCAATAACAATTCCTCTATCATGAAAGGTACTGAGTGACACGTATGATCAACTTCGACAATATTGACACGAACAAGCACATAAATATACTTACTTGGTTCTATTGAATCTTGATCAAGAGAAGCAATGTCTGCCTGGTTATTGATGCTTCCGTTAAAGAATTTGGAGACCGGCAATGACATTGTGTCCTTTTGCACAACTGCCGGGACTCCTGCCGCCATTTGGCTCAATGCTATCATCTGTGGAATATTAGCTTTATCCTGCCAACCAGGGATTTTTGCTGTTGCATTCGATACCTTGCTAGCGTTCTTCTTCCAATCGAAAGTTGGGTAGTCTGCTTTGGGTTGATTTGCTGGATTTATTTTGGTTTGTCTTTCTTTCTTCACCAACTGCTCTTTGTTATGGTGATGATGATGATGATGATGATGGTGATGATGATGATGATTGTGGTTTGATTTGCTTCGTTTATCTTCCTTCTCTGATTTCGACTCCTTCTTTCTTTTGTTGCTGGATTCAACTGTTGCTGAAAAAAAGTGAAAACAACGATATAAATTGTTACAGCAGATGTTTGTCAGAATAGATAACTAAATAATGTACTAGGAATACAACACTAGAACTCATAGGACTCTCTCTCTCTATCTCTCTCTATCTGGAATAGATTCCTGGTCCTTTGAGATTGAGTCTACAAGCTCTAGAGACACAAACAAGTGCAGCACGCTTAGCATATACATGCTATACCATACGATACCCTGCGATACCATGATGTACCATACTAAAACACCATAGCCTTTGATCGCACCGTCAATACTAGCAGTCTAGCACACTTTAAAACATCTTTCAGCATTCTACAGGCCAAAACACATGCACGTATAGCACATAAGTTAATAAAGCGGTCAATACGAATATCTCACCTTTGTTTTTGGTAATCTTGTTTCGCTTATCCTTTTCAACACTACCTTTGATTGATTTCTTTACAGTCTCTGCTATCTTGTTCTTATCTTTCTCGACTTTAACTTTGCTCTTCACGTCGGCTGGTTTGACTGCCTTCTGTGGTTTCTCGTCGTCATCTTCCTCGGCTTCTTCATCACTGTCAGCTTCTTCCTCGTCACCGGAACCACCGCTGCCTTGATCTCCGCTTTGCGAACTTTGCGAAGAAGAGAAGCTCTCGTCTGTGTCTTTGGTCGCTGCAGGAAGAGCAGATTGGGCAACAGAGGTTGCTGGTAACGATAACTGCGTTTTTTCATGTTGCATCAAATCTTTGTCTTCTTCTTTGGTATCTCCCTTTGTGGTCTTAACAGACGATTTAACGCTAACACTCTGGCCTATAATGCAAGAAGATACAAATAGGACTTCTGTCACAACATAGAGACAATACAATAGGGTACTTGAACAACCTATGCCAAGTTCTCTAAGACGCTTTCTACAGTCATGAACTTCTATATCATCAACAAATATAGTACATCTATCATTCCTTCATTCGTCTTGCAGATGTTAGGCCATGACTCTAGTCGCTCGGTAGACTTCTTAAGCGTAGCAAGCATTAATGCATTTAATAATTCGTAGGCCGTATGAAGAATGAATGCCGATATACACCTCGTACTATTAAACGATTCCGTCTGAGAATGTTTTCATTAAGGCATACCTTTCTTATCTTTACTTGTCTTTGACTTGGCACTCTTCTTTCCATCTGTTACAGCGACCAGCAATAATAAAACACAGAATACCAACGCGAAAATAAAGCTCGAACGCAACATCATTACGGCACTGAATATGATTCTAATTCATATCAGATTGAACACGACCCGGGGAAACAAAAGCAGACATAAATCAGACGAGCAACTTAGGCCCTCGGTCGATGACGGAGCGTTGGTGCCGCGATGGGTCTTAATTATTAAAGTGGCTGAAATTAGTGCTGCTCATGGGCCATGAGGGTGCTTCCCGTGAGAGATTACATCATGTTAGACAAGATCAGTCGCATGAATAGCCCGGCTTCCTTCCCCAATGAGGATCAACGGGCATTCAATAGCTGACAGGTGTTTGCGATCACAAATCTCACGGCGGCGCAGGTCAATCGACTGGCAAACATTCCTTTAAACAATATACACTTGTATACTGTTAAGAAAATTGCAACACATCTCAAGTTATATATATTTACCTGCGGCTGATGCTTAACTGCATCTTACTGCCGTTCAAGGCAGCAGTAAAATATTATAGAAGCAACACTCAAGCAATTAATGCAGCAGCCATTCGTGAGATAATTACGTGTTGAATGCTATCCTGTTTGTATCTATATTGCATCCACTGCATTGAAACACGCATTATATTTGCGCTTTGCGAAGGGGAGGTTTGGCATGAACTTAATACCCCTGTTAAACAAGCTTGTATCCCTCTGGAAACTAGAGTGTCTCAAAGTATATTTTTTGTGAAATTAGCATTGCGAGAGAAATTGCGGAGGAGAGAAAAGGCTATTGTATAATCTCCATTCCTCTCCTCCGCAATTACCTAGCAGGGGCAACTTCATAAGAAAAAGTTCCCAAGTAGACTTCGAGAAAGTCTTTCTGGAAACGGGCTTATACAAAGTTGAACTAAAACATTGCTGAGTAAGGCCAGTATAAAAAGTTACAACGCAATTCCACAAAGCGCAGGCGCATGGGTAGAAACTAAGGAAAGGCTCTTTGTTAGTACTCTGAATCGGTCTTTGGTCACTCGGCCAAAATATTCCTGTTTGACTAGATAAAACAATACCTGACTGGTATAGGCATTCAAAGTATATACAAGATTGTACTTGCACAAGACAGTAACTCATTGCGAAGACAATACGGAAAATTCGATCGTGGAAAACTTAAATCAGCTCCCAGCAGGCGGAGAGAGTGAAATTAAATGTGGCTGCAGAAATCATATGACGGTACTCTTATCACATGTTCTCGAGTATTAAAGTAAGCTGAGATGAAAACAACACAACCTGAGGAACAGTAACACAAAACTGTGAGCAAAAAAAACAATAGTGTTCAATGAACTCCATCACAAACCGGCATTCGAGTATTGCAAACAGTGATTGGACCGCGATTCAAGTAAAAGATGATAGCACTGGAGCTAGTGCAAACAATTATGTTCTCGCTCTTCATTGCTAGGTGAGCGTGATCACAAATAGCATCAAGAATCCTGCTATCGTAGAACGCAACACCAGCAAGGTCACTTGTTCTTGATCGAATCGCCTGAAGTTGCCAGCAGTTCTTTGATACATTTACAATACTGTTAGGTCAGTTTTCTGCACGAGGCTAGGTGAGAAAAGAAGTTAATTCCGGTACAGTAGCTAAGCAGTGCCAAATTGTGAGGTACAATACAAATTGTAATTAATGCAAAATTGTCACAATATTGGCTATTGAAAATTTATGACACATAAAGAGAGCATTAATGGAAGCAGAAAAATTCGCGTTTAATTGTAAAATGGATGGCAGTTGAGCAAAGTTTTTGTACTTGGCATTTCAAAGAGATATCATACGATATGGGGAAAATGTTGATAATATACGTTGAGTTTGTAGCACTTGTTATTCAAGTAAACGGCTTCACAGCCCAATCACAAACAGTAAATACCGCAGACAAACGTGAGTATATTATTGTTTCTCACCTTCTTCTATATAGTTGTTCATTCCTAAATAGATGTACGATTGTGGCGATGAAAACGCAACCTCTCTAGATAAGGACTAGCTTTGCTGGAAGACTACCTGTGTTGTCAAACAAGAACAGTAAAGGAGGAGCGGTGAAAAAGAGCTGCGGAGGAGGAAAGGAGGTAGGAAGGGAATAGAACTCCTTTCCTCCTCCGCAGTTCTTTCTCGCCGCTCCTCCTTTCCCCTTCTTATCGAACAACCCAAGGAATAGCCTTGGTGCAAGACTAACACTGGACAAGCAGTGGTAATGGTAAGTGTTGGCATACCGTAAAAGCCCTATTAAGCCGCCCTTTGAAACCTCAAACACCAAATAAGCCCCCTCCGTCAGGCTTAACGGAGCTTTTACGGTATTGGTAAAAATAAGTAGCAACAAGGAATTGACAGAGCTCTGATTCGTGTTGCAGCTTTGAATGATGCGCGAATAAGTGGAAAAGAACCACGCAATAGACTAGATATTTACTTTATCGACGGAACGCGGAGAGGACAATCAAAGACAGACGACAATGAATCGTACACGACAGACATTACGACACCATCACTCACTAATGATAACATAGACAGAAGGAAGAGCTCGGCAGATACAGCACACGACTTTCTATTGACCGCACACGACAATAGCCGACAGACAGACAGCCGACACGAACTATACATGAATCCAAAAATACCGGAGATACAATTTCGCACCGAATCTCCATTCTCGTTGCAGACGGTCGCATCGCCATTGCTTGTTCAAAACATGCAGGTATTACCAGTCAAACAACGTGCAAAGAAAAAACAACACCTTCGCAAGGTCTCCAAACGCAAGAAGCGTGCGGCTTCGCAGTTCATTGATCGAAGGAAAACATTGCCGCAGTTGCAGATTAAGAACTCCGCATGGTTGGAGAAATATAAGGATATATACAACAATATCTTGAAAGAAAATACAATGCAGATGAAAAGACGGCTGAGTTCGAGAAGCGATGGGCAGACTGGCTATGCAGCTGAACGAAAATGGCAACAAAATGCTCCAATGAATGTCGCAATGCGTAGTCAAATACCAAACAATGATTATTATCGATATTATGGCTACGTGTATCCATTATATCAATTGCATGGGAATGATGGTCGTGTATTGCCAGGTTACATGCTGAAAAAGTACGCCAGATCGCAGGCTGCACAAATGCAGCAGCCTGCAATTAACAACAACAACAACAACATCCAGGCGAATATCCCAGGTAGTTATTCGCCACAGTATGCAGCATCAAAATTGAAACAGCTACAAGAACAGAAAGCCAGAATGAGAAGTGCAATTGCACATGGAGCTGTACAACAGCAGGTAAACAAACCCCAGAATGCATACGCTTATCAGAAGAGCAAAGTAACAAATCTGAGTGATGACATACTGCAGAGTATTGGTCTGAAAGACGATGCTTCGTTTATGAATACATCTCCGAATTTCGATCGCAGCAAGTGGACACTGAATGCCTTCCAGTCGATCATTCCAAACGTGCAAGCGAAAAATAACATTCCGTATTCTGAAAAACAGCCTCTGCGAGGGAGTAATCAGAAGCAAAGCTATCAACAAAAGATGGGGTCTATGAACTTGCAAAGAATTGTTGGCAAGTCAAACTTGAGCAATAGCCTCTCCACAGGTGGAAAATCTGATCATAAAGCAACTGGGAATATTGCTGGAAAGTCATCAGGGGATACGGCGCTGCAGAATAAAGTGATAGCATCGATAAAAAGTCCTTATGAAAACAAACTACGTAATGGACTGTTGCAGAGGCATGATTATGCCAACGAGAAGATGTTTTTGAAATCTTCTTCAAGCAGTACGGAGAATGAGAAAAAGAAGAACACTATTCAAATTGCGGATACAAAAAGCGCAGAGAAGCAAAATTTGACGTCTGACTTTTTCAAACCGAAGAAAAAAGCAGAGATATCGACTGCGAAGGACGATGACGTCATATACAAAGAGATAAACCCAGGTGATGATGTAGATTCAGATGAGATCACTGCTAAGAACCTGGTGAGCATTTTCAGCGCATTGGACACTGAAACGAACGAAGCAGTGAGTGAAGTGGCGAAAAAGAATGACATCACACAAAGCCATGAAGCAACCGCGTCAGATAAATCAAATGCTCAGATAGAAATGATGGTGTTAAAGCCAACGACGAAAAGAAGTGAAAGCCAGAGTGCAGTGACATTCGTGGACTTACCAGCAGAAAAGGAGAACGTTGTCAATTTGGCTCAGACTATGGAGCCAGTACAAATAAAGCCATCAGGTGATGATAACCCAAAGGCAAGAGACAATGTGGCTACGAAGAGGAACTTCAATTTGAAGCGATTGTATTTTGGCATTGCCAATGGAAACATGTTGGATTGAATAAGAGCAAAAACGTTTTAAAGTGCTTTGAAGTCTGGCAGAGAACAAAACAGCAACAAGCATTCAATCCTGTCGATGCAATTAGGATATTTTTGTAAAAACAATGCTTAATTGCATACGTATACATATATAATTTTTATACTCATCTGTTTCTCGGCTGGAGATAAATATTGATTTAACATTTGAGTTACTTTTGATAACACTTGCTTGGCATGCCACACAGAGCAGTGTGTGGCAAATTAACAGATCAAATGCTAACCTGTTAATAAATAAATATAAAGCTTACTTTTGGCTATCTAATAACTTTAAAATTGACTCACGATCTCGCAGAGATTTCAATGCATTGTCCTTCTCTTTCTTTGATATGCTCTTCTTCTTCTGTTTGGCAGCAGTGATTCTTCTGAATGCATCCATCACTTCAGCATCAATAACTTTGGCTCGCTGCTTGAGCTCCTGTTTTTGCATCTCCTTCTGAGCTTTCACCAGCAAGGCCTCCGCAGTGCACTTGTTCTTTTGCATCACAGTTCTCAACTCACTCTGGTGTCTCTTCAATTCTAGCAACACCTGCAGACAAATCGAACCTTTGTTACATTCCACTTCAAAATTCAATTCCTATTACTTCCAGATGGACATTCACAACAATAAAGTGGAACATCCATTGCAGTAAAAACCCGCATATGAGAACCAATGGATTGAGAACCTTCAGGGTGATTTTGCTGCCCAAAACAATAGACGAAACAATAGCATATTGTCTTGGAACAATAGGCTGGAAGGAAAATTTACAGGTTCTCATATGCGGGTTTTTACTGTTACGGACACCACTCTGCAACGAACAAAAACTTTCATCCCAGTGGCATAGATTACACAGAGGTTCCACTGTAATGACCTTATCAACATCCACAGATCACATGCAAAACCTCAAGCTGTTCAAGCCAAAATGCTTTAAGCCATTGACAATACAAAAAATATCCCAGGGCTTTCTCAGAACCCTGTCAGGGGGAGGGCCACTGAATTCCCATGCTTACCTCCCCATTGATAGTAGCAACAAAGATTCCCTGTTTGGGATTTCAAGCACTGAGTGGAGACATTTATAACAAAACAGATTCTCACCTCATCGTCGACATCCACCTCTCCTTCTTCGTCACTTTGAGGATCAATCAATCCAAGATTTACCAGCTCATCCTTGATGGCATTTTCCAATGCCTTTACATGTGGAATTGTGAAGTTCTTCATATGCGGCACAGCGTTCCCTTGATCATTATTCAAATTTACCTTTGATGATTCCGACAGCTCACTCTCGTCCATTGGAGCCAAAATATTTTCATCAACCAGAGCAGATATAAGTCTTTGTGTTAACGGACCAAATGGACAGTGTTCTTCTTCTGTTGTCACAGAATTCATATCCACCTGTTTTGCCTTCTTTTCAAAGTCAACATTATCAGAATTTGTACTTAATGTAGATCCACTTCTCCGCTTATCATATTTACTACCTTCTCTCTTCTCTTCCTTGAAGTCTTCCTGAGCCCAAACCTTAGTATAATGCTTGCCAAGAGGTGGTACTTTAAAGTATTCACTATCATCCGCGGGAGAATTTATGATATCTTCTAATACCTTTAAGTCATCCATAGTTATATCAGCACAGTATGGCTCTACGGCAGCCCAGAATTTATTTGGGGCATCTGGAGCTGCTTTTGGCTTTGATACATAAACCTCTGGGTCTGATTCGCATTTCACACCTTTCCCAGAACCTTTGCCTTTTATTTTAGATGACAGCGTCTTAAGTTCTTCTGTTTTTTGCTTCTTTGCTGGCTTCTCCTCTACAGCAGACTTTGACGATCGTTTCCCGGCAAATTGTGTGAGAAGATCAATTTCTAGTAAACTTTTTTTGTCCTTTTTATCAGCCCATTCACTGAGTATTTTCAACTCAGATTCAAGCTGTCTATGACGGATATTTGCTGCTCCAAGAAGACTTTCCAAGTCTGTGTAAATCTCATCCAGCTCATTTGGTTGAATAGATGAATTGGCTGGCTTTGTCAGGAGAGCAGAATATTTCGAGCATCGCTTTGTGTGATCCAGATGCTTGAAATCGTGGAATTGAAGAGGCAAATCTCCCATACTTCACAAGATATCTTTCTCTGCCTGTTCACCACTGGGCCAGATCTAGAGCAATTACAAAAATATATACCCAGATAGATACATAGATAAAGATAGATAAACTTTATTTACAGAGGATAAACCAGGTTAGCCTAGCAACTAATCTTCCCCTGGGTCCTAGTATACATAAGACAAGAATGAACACAATTATGAGCTGTATTAAACACGAGAGAGATTGACTTGGAAACATCCAATCTGGACTTTCATCCATGATCCATTGCAACAATTTACTATGCATCAACTTTTATTAAGTTACAGTAAAAATCCGTATATAATATAAGAACCTGCAATTTGGAATCCAGGCTATTGTTAAAACACAACAAGCTGTTATTTCTTGTTATTTTATTTTATTTTATTTTATGATCACATTTTTCTAGATTGTACCTAAAACTTTGTATCATGACGTAACCTGTAGTAATGTACCTAACTAATAATAAAGATTTTTGAATTCAGTTGAGTTATAATGTTATGAACAGAAACATCACCCTGTAGATTCTTTATTCATTGGTTCTTATATGCGGTTTTTTACTTTATCGCATCACATATTTACCGCTTTGAGGTAAACGTTGTTTCCGCCATTAAAAATAGAACAATAGCGATAGGAAGAGGGCCTACGCCTTGTGATAGATAAGTTCATAAAATGATAATTGGGCTGAGCAGAATAAATTGGAGCCAAATGAATAATGAACAAGCACAATGTGCCATTGCCACACTGTATCTTTTACTTACATTTTCAAGAAAGCGTTTCCAAATAGAACAGAACCCAAACCCAACGTTAGCGGCCAAAAGGACCCCACAGAGAATGTATGTCCTGAAACATAATTTTGGCAACCATGCTCACATATATGGAGCCCCTATGCATGAATCTAAATGTCCCGAAAGAGCCCGAAATAGAGTACCAGATGAGAAATTCCAAAAATAACATTTTCAAATAAACCGAAATTTGGCGAACAAATAGTAAAAAACATACTAGTTAGTGCCTTCTGATCACTTTGAGACAATTTTCAGCTCTCTGGAACAATTGGTTCACAAGTAATCGTTTTTCTAAACGCTGGCGATATCGACCTACTTGAAACCCTTAGAAAACCTCCTTGAAACCCTTACCGAACGCTGTGGACATCTTACATCAAAATTTGGCTTGCAAATAGTCGCAACATACTATTTGGACCATTCCGGTCACGTTGAAAAAAACTTCAGCTCTCTGGGACAATTGGTTCACAAGTTATCGTTTTTCTAAACGCTGGCGACATCGACCTACTTGAAACTTTTAGAAAACGTCGTGTCAAGTGTTTTGGAACGCTGGGGACAGTTTACATCGAGATGTGGCTCACAAATACACTTTTTTTTTTAATAAGCAACCGCTCAATAAGCAACTAGGGCTGGATTGACCCTAACATTAAGCAACTCGAGGGCTCAATTGAATTACTGTTAGCAACTAAGAATTCAAACATCATTTATTTTAGAATGCTAAAACTGGGCACGAATGTTCACTGTGCTGTTGAAGTTCTTGACTAACATGTTTACACTTACTGTCTCTTAAGTCTTATGTTGTAGGCGTTACAGTTGATGATTTTGACCCACAAACTTAGGGGTGGTACCCTGGGGACAGGAGAGGCTGTTATAGGTACAAAAAATTGTAAGCAACTTTTAAGCAACTTTGAGGGCTAAAATATCCAAAATTTTAAGCAACTTTCAGTGCTGGACCAAAGTCTAGTTGCTTATTAAAAAAAAAAAGTGTAGTCATTAAAAATTTGCTGTTTTTGGTTTGTTTTCAATATTCTATGCCACAGGTGTCCCTCAGATTGACACTGACGCAAGTGAGTATTTATATCATACCAAATTTCCCGCCGACGGGCATCTATTGAAACACAAGGACGCAATGTAATGAGTCTACTCTTCTTTCAATGGAAAGTGATTTTGGTGCATGCTATAGATCGTCAAGCTTCTGTTCCAAGCCAATCCATGATGTGAAATTAAGAAGTATTTTTGTCATTGCTTTTGTATTAAAGCCGGGAAAATTAACATCTCATGGTTGCTTAAATGTTTTAAGGTTTGCTTTCATCCAAATTGATGTGCAATTGAAAAGCGGAATAAATTCATCTGGGACTCTAAAATGGCCTTATCAACCAAAGAGCTTTCCACTTTATTGAGGTACACAACACAACACCACATGGTCTATTGTTTGTTATTCTCTATGTAGCTCTCATGTTACTCTGTAATACTGTATGGGAGAAACGTATTTATGTTTCGTAATGCCGTGTCTATGCATTTCTCGTAGCATTCTAACCGAGGAAACTGTGTCTGGGTCAACATCCTTTGAGACAATTGTTTCTTCATTGCACCATCATTTTGGGCCAAACGATTATTTTCGAGTTGGAACTGCTATAGTAAGTTATTGTTATAGTATTGGCTATTGCATTTTAACCATTCTATAATATAGCCACAATTGAAACATAAATCATACATATCATAACACGTTCCTGTTTCAAGTTGAATATTGTTTTATGTTTAGCTAATGTTGCTGCAGCAACCAGACCTTTTGCCCAGCCAGTACCAGAGAATCACAATGATAATTTTACTTTATGAGATGTACAAGTCACAACCGATTGTCAAGAATCCATTTGCACCCCTATTTGTGAACTTATTGGTTTGTAAACGAGTCTCATTGAAGTTACATATATTACTTAACGAAGGAATTATCTATGTTAAGATGCACTATCATTTTCTCTCTCATGTATCCTGATGCTTAATATAATTTTGTCTAGACTGACGAAGATGAATTTACTAATCTACCCAAAGTTACAATGTTGGAAAAGGCCTTTATTCATCAATTGATAACATCACCTGCATTTACCAGAGAGGTAAGTAATCATAAGTGTACAAGACAGGGGAACAAGGAGACATCACCCGTCAACTCTCAATACCAATTGAGCAGGGTTTTGTACAGCACACAGTGTGTGGAGCATTTGTTCAGTGGATTGCAACCCCCAAATTTGAAATACTTTCTTGTTACAGTATGCACTGCATTATTATGCCACATGGTAGATGTATGTACACCACTATGAGATGCTACTGTATGTCTTTAGGACAATGGGTATGCTATCTATATGTTGTTGTTACTGTTTCAGTACAAAAGAAAACACCAAAACAAGTCTTTGCTGCTGAAGTAAATGGGAAATCAAGTAAGTCCCCTTATTGCCCCCCTTATTGCCCCCTTATGTGCGTTACTTTGAGCAAACTTTGATTGAAAAATGGAATCCAAAGTAGGCATGATTTATGCTTATTCTCCCTTGTAGACTTTTGATGTAAGCACTTTGCAGCAAGCTTTAGCTGAAAGGAGAAAGGAGGTATCAGAAATAAGCAAATCTGTATGAAAAAGTGTCATCGCAGACCCAGATCCCGACTCTAGGTGAAGACTGCTTTCAAACACCTTGAACATTATTTCAATGTGCACTAGAGTGTTTCAGTCATGACAATATATGCAGCTATATCTATGCAATATGTGCAGCTATATGCAATATGTGCAGCTATATCTATGCAATATGTGCAGCTATATATATGCAATATGTGCAGCTATATCTATGCAACATATGCAGCTATATCTATGCAATATGTGCAGCTATATCCATGCAATATGTCCAGCTATATCCATGCAACATATGCAGCTATATCTATGCAATATGTGCAGCTATATCTATGCAACATATGCAGCTATATCCATGCAATATGTCCAGCTATATCTATGCAATATGTGCAGCTATATCCATGCAATATGTGCAGCTATATCTATGCAACATATGCAGCTATATCTATGCAATATGTGCAGCTATATCTATGCAATATGTGCAGCTATATCCATGCAATATGTGCAGCTATATCTATGCAACATATGCAGCTATATCTATGCAATATGTGCAGCTATATCTCACCACTTTGTTGTTTTAGCGAGACTGTTGATCTCCAAACTGCTCAAGAAGTAATAGAGCACCTCATCTGTGGTTAGTTTGTCACTGATTAATATTTTTATTTACTTATCATATGAATCATTGTTTGACTCATCATTATTTGACTCATCAGCTTTTCTTGTTTGTATATGTTTTATCTGTGCCTTTCCAAGTACAATTACCTTTAACATGCATATCCGTCACATTTACAGCTGCAAACCCCCCAGTGGAGGACAGTTTTCAGCCCCCATTCATCAGATTGGCACCCCCTTTGCATCAGAGTGATAACGAGGTGAGTTTTCACAATCAATAACATCTATCGACTGCTTCTTCTTGGACTGTCCCATGTATTTTGAGAATTTATATCGTGATGAATACATAATGTACATGAAGATATATAGTAGCTATCAGTATATGAATAATAGACAATAGAAAATACATTTGACATCTGCTATCTCGACTGCCCGCTATATCTTGAAAGTTTGTTTTCTCGAACGATTTTCCATTTCTCATCGTTCTGTCGTTCGTATCTTGAAAATTTGCTTTCTCGAACGATTTTTTCCCTCGTTTTGGTATAGCATAGTTGGGGAGCCCGTTATTTTGAACGTTCGTTATCTCGAACAAGTTTAAATTTCCTTTGAAAGTTTGAGATAGCGAATATTAACTGCATATGATATGGCGTGGTTGTATCTAAAATCATAATGACCAATGTTGTTTTAGATGGTATGGCTTAATCCGTCAGTGAACAACTACGAGATCGAATGGGATACGATGATGTGTGCAGAAAACACAAAAGGTGAACAATTTTATATTCGTAGTTGATCTAATCCTTATGTTATCGTTCGCCATTTTATTATCGTTCTTTGCTTTGAAATGTCGCGCTGAATGTCTTTGCTAATTTTGTGTTGCAGAAGTAGAGCTACGACAACTGATGTCCCGAGCTTTCAACGGTCCACTGACACTAATTCAGCAACAGGTATATAGAGCATTAAAACATTACATAAAAACATTATTACTGGCTGGGAGGGCAAGGGGGAGCACTAGCCCACTGATATACTTGGTATAGCTGTTCACGGGTTTCTGACTTTTGAAGTATGAATGCTAAACAGCCCAAAATGCTCCAAAATGATCAGAATACCCTAATTGGTACCACATAAGGCTTCTTGGGAGTGTTATTTCCATCACTTTCGATAAAATTTTTGGCTCCTGCTCCGCCTGGAGTATGTTGGCCAGAATGCTTCTGATATAGTGTGTTGGTTGTTACAATCTGCAGTGTTATACTTGGGTAATATTTAAAGTTCTTCTTTCCATTTCAAGCATTTGCTCAACGAGCTGGACAAAGATCCGAAACTTGTTTATCATGTCGGACTCACACCAGTTAAGGTAGGAAACCTTTTCAAAAAACATTTTCTACCAATCAGCGATATTTACCGATTTTCACTGTTTTTCATTTCGAAATGTTCCTTTTGTCATTGGAGATGATATATGTCCATAAATATTTATTATTATTATTACTACTATTATTATTATTATTATTGTTCTTGTTATCTTGGTGTATTGTTTCTGTAACTATTCCTTCTTGTTCGTTAGCTTCCAGATCTTGTTGAGAACAACCCTCTTGTTGCAATCGAAGTATTATTAAAAATGATGCAATCCACGCAGATAACTGAGTAAGCTCATTTCATTTATCTTTTGTATTACATTGAAATCCGTGGAGTGATAAGGTACATGTAATGATTATGTTTTGTCTATGTTTTAGGTATTTTTCTGTCCTTGTTAACATGGGAATGTCCTTGCATTCAATGGAAGTTGTTAATCGCTTAACGACGGTAGGTTTTTTTTTGTTTGACATATCTATGCACGTACAATTTAATCTTTATGTTTACCCTTTCCTTATTGCTTTTTTTTATTTAGCTTTAAAGCTCTATTAAGTCCGAGGGGGCTTAGTTATTTTTGAGGCTTTATGGAGGGTTAATAGAGAGGGAGTTTAATAGAGAGGGGGCTTAATAGAGAGGGAGTTTAATAGAGAGGGGTTTAATACAGAGGGGTTTAATAGATAGGGGGTTTAATAAAGAGGTTTATTTGCCAGCTTGACTTGACATGTGTTCAAGCTATGTTTATTGGTTTCTAATTCATCACATTAAATAATTTTTTGTTTGAATAATAGGCTGTTGAGCTACCAAGAGAGTTCATCCATCTTTACATATCGAATTGCATTTCAAAATGCGAAACTATCAAAGACAAATACATCCAGAGCAGATTAGTTCGGCTTGTAAGTATTATCATTGATTTTATTCTTTGCTTAATCTGACTGTTACGTGCAATTAATGTTAACGTCGCCTTATATGCCACGAGCGAACGTGACACTTTGTTGCGTTCAGGGATACTACTATATAGATGTATTATTTTCACCGCATATATACATAATGAAAGTATTTCGATTAATGTCAATCTTTGCTTTTAGGTGTGCGTTTTTCTTCAGTCTTGATCCGAAATAAAATCATCAATATTCAGGTAAGCTTGGAGTCCAATTCAAATCCTTCACCTGTAATCCACATTTTTTGCCACTCCATGTAAATGGTTCCTCCACATGTCATCTTCAATAACTATTCGTCCATCGCTATGAGCTTTAAGATAGCGCAGCTAATTTTTCTTTCTCGCAGACTGTAAGAACAACATGTTACAGATGTGTATATGTTTGAGATGCGTATTTATCCACTTTATTTTAGGATATATTCATTGAAGTTCAGTCATTCTGTCTCGAGTTCAGCAATGTTCGCGAGGCTGCAGCATTGTACAGACTATTGCGAAATGTTGAGAACCACGATGCTGACAAGACAAGCCAACCAAAAACTTAACTTTGGAAAAGAAGAGAGGAAAATCACAGCTGAAATATTTGCAAGGATTGTTAAGACAACATTTTACAATAATGGCATGTTGTTATTGTAATATATTTTGAGGAACTTTGCGATGGAAAGAAGCGTAGATTTGCGCTATTGTTATGCTTAATTTAAGTTCTGTGTATGATCATATTGATGTTTAGAGTATTTTCGTTGTTGCTCACGATTTTGTTGTCCGAAAATTTACCTCCTTTCAACTTGGATATCATTCAATTACCAGTCAGGTCAGCCATGTGACATAATGTCACAATAGCGACAGCAATATCTGCCAAGAAAGGAATGAAGATCATAGAATTAGGGTAAAAGGAATATGATCTGGAGCGCTAGCGGCCGATACTGCCTCTGTATAGCGGCTGAGGCAAAATTTCTAGCTAACAACCTCCAACAAAATGGCGGACAAAAGTTCACGGCTAGGTACTATCACATGTTGAAGCCAAAGTACTTTGATGCTCTCAATTAAAAACCTCAAAGAAACATTCTACCTTAAAAGTATTATGCTTTGTTCATTGCACTGAATAGTTACGAGTGAGTTTACAATATTATTACTTTTTCAACAATTTATTATCCTTCATTTGTGCAAGTTGATCGGCCTAAACATCTCTGGGAGGGTGGAGGCCACAGAGTTTTGATGATATTTCTATCAAGCGTGAGAATATGGCCGCCATTGGAGGTAAGATGGCGTCTAAAAGGTGAGCCTCGCCTCGCCAGTATTCAAGAGTATCTCAATCCTATCTCTGTATGCGTCATTTGTCATCCTGCGCAGTAACCTATATATGTTACTGCGCATGCAAGCCCACCTTTAGGCCACACTAACCCTAACCCCAACCCTAAGCCTCACACCAGACACTGTGGATATCAATACATCAAAGATCCTCCTGCGCAGTAGCCTATGTATGTTACTGCGCATGCCGCCCACCTTCAGCACACTAACCCTAACCCTACCCCAACCCTAAGCCTCACACAGACACTTGAATCAAACATCAAAATCCTCCTGCCCAGTAGCCTATTATGTTACTGCGCATGCACGCCCACCTTCAGGCCACATTAACCCTACCCCTAACCCCAACCCTAAGCCTCACACCAGACACTGTCGATATCAATACGTCATAGATCCTCCTGCGCAGTAGCCTATATGTGTTACTGCGCATGCACGCCCACCTTCAGGCCACACTAACCCTAACCCTAACCCCAACCCTAAGCCTCACACCAGACACTGTCGATATCAATACGTCATAGATCATCCTGCGCAGTAGCCTATATATGCTACTCGCATGCACGCCCACCTTCAGGCCACACTAACCCTACCCCTAACCCCAACCTTAAGCCTCACACCAGACACTGTGGATATCAATACAACAAAGATCCTCCTGCGCAGTAGCCTATGTATGTTACTGCGCATGCACGCCCACCTTCAGGCCACACTAACCCTAACCTTAACCTCAACCCTAAGCCTCACACCAGACACTGTCGATATCACTACGTCATAGATCTTCCTGCGCAGTAGCCTATGTATGCTACTGCGCATTCACACCCACCTTTAGGCCACACCAACCCCAACCCTAACCTTAACCCCAACCCTAAGCCTCACACCAGACACTGTGATATCATACGTCATAGATCTCCTGCGCAGTAGCCTATATATGCTACTGCGCATGCACACCCACCTTTAGGCCATACCAACCCCAACCCTAACCTTAACCCCAACCCTAAGCCTCACACCAGACACTGTGGATATCAATACGTCATAGATCTTCCTGCGCAGTAGCCTATATGTGTTACTGCGCATGCACGCCCACCTTCAGGCCACACTAACCCTAACCCTAACCCCAACCCTAAGCCTCACACCAGACACTGTGGATATCAATACATCAAAGATCCTCCTGCGCAGTAGCCTATGTATGTTACTGCGCATGCACGCCCACCTTCAGGCCACATTAACCCTATCCCTAACCCCAACCCTAAGCCTCACACCAGACACTGTCGATATCAATACGTCATAGATCATCCTGCGCAGTAGCCTATGTATGTTACTGCGCATGCACGCCCACCTTCAGGCCACACTAACCCTATCCCTAACCCCAACCCTAAGCCTCACACCAGACACTGTCGATATCAATACATCAAAGATCCTCCTGCGCAGTAGCCTATGTATGTTACTGCGCATGCACGCCCACCTTCAGGCCACACTAACCCTATCCCTAACCCCAACCCTAAGCCTCACACCAGACACTGTCGATATCACTACGTCATAGATCCTCCTGCGCAGTAGCCTATATATGCTACTGCGCATGCACACCCACCTTTAGGCCATACCAACCCCAACCCTAACCTTAACCCCAACCCTAAGCCTCACACCAGACACTGTGGATATCAATACGTCATAGATCCTCCTGCGCAGTAGCCTATATGTGTTACTGCGCATGCACGCCCACCTTCAGGCCACACTAACCCTAACCCTAACCCCAACCCTAAGCCTCACACCAGACACTGTGGATATCAATACATCAACGATCCTCCTGCGCAGTAGCCTATGTATGTTACTGCGCATGCACGCCCACCTTCAGGCCACATTAACCCTATCCCTAACCCCAACCCTAAGCCTCACACCAGACACTGTCGATATCAATACGTCATAGATCATCCTGCGCAGTAGCCTATATATGCTACTTCGCATGCACGCCCACCTTCAGGCCACACTAACCCTAACCCTAACCCCAACCCTAAGCCTCACACCAGACACTGTGGATATCAATACATCAAAGATCCTCCTGCGCAGTAGCCTATGTATGTTACTGCGCATGCACGCCCACCTTCAGGCCACACTAACCCTATCCCTAACCCCAACCCTAAGCCTCACACCAGACACTGTCGATATCACTACGTCATAGATCCTCCTGCGCAGTAGCCTATATATGCTACTGCGCATGCACACCCACCTTTAGGCCACACCAACCCCAACCCTAACCTTAACCCCAACCCTAAGCCTCACACCAGACACTGTGGATATCAATACGTCATAGATCCTCCTGCGCAGTAGCCTATATGTGTTACTGCGCATGCACGCCCACCTTCAGGCCACACTAACCCTAACCCTAACCCCAACCCTAAGCCTCACACCAGACACTGTCGATATCAATACGTCATAGATCATCCTGCGCAGTAGCCTATATATGCTACTTCGCATGCAAACCCACCTTCAGGCCACACTAACCCTAACCCCAACCCTTACCCTAAGCCTCACACCATACACTTTGGATATCAAACGTCATGGGTCCTCCTGCGCAATAACTATATACCCCACTGCGCATTCACGCCCCGCCCACCTTTAGTGACGCCGTTCATGATCACATGGCCTAAGGGATCTTTTAGCTTTTTCCATAAAGCCGGCTTTAGTTTGCTTGGCCACCATGTACGCCATAACATGTCTAGCGAGGCAAAATTCTTTAAGGCTGCTTAAAAGTAATGTTCTGATAAGTGTCAAGAGTTCTCTCAGCCCGAGAAGAAGTATTCATATCAAACACGTGGTCACGAAGACGGAAGCTTCTTGCCGAAGTTTAGTTCGTCTTGCAGAAAATATTAGGTAAATTTAGGAAATGTATAATTATTTCATTTCATAACAATCTAATTTATGATCAACAATCTAATTAATGATTAACAATCTAATTAATTTAACTTAAATTGTTTTTACTTTTTTTAAAAATCCTCTCCATGCACACTACAACACAAAACGGGCCTGACGTGACGGACACGCCCCCTTTTACGGACATGTATTGTATCATGGCCTGGCTGGGCTGGGCTGGGCGGGCGGGGCGGGGTGGGGCGGGGGCTTAATGCCCCTGACTTACATGTGGAGCAAGCATTACAGCATATATGCAACACTAAAATGTTGATGTGTCTTTGATCTTCAGAACAGGTTGGTCTAAATTTGCAAAGTATGGGTTTTCATCTTTGAAGTTCTCAATTTGTATGAAATCATTGAGTGGACCAGCCATCATTCTTGGTTGTATTATTGGAAAAAACAGCATAGCAAGGTGTGAGAGATTAAAATTGAGCCATAAAAGAAAATTACCTTCGAAAGACAATGCGGATGTCTGCATAAAAGATTCATCAAACTTTGATTGGACTGTCTTTATGCATCTATTGCTCCCAGATCTATGGCTTTTCACGCTAGCATCTTTGGCAGCATTGGCTGTTGCTGTTGTGAATATAAAGCTACCACATCTACTAGGAGAACTGATCAATGCTATATCATCATTGACAACGGAACATGATGAGAATATATCTGCTTTTGCAGTTCTATATAAACCATCACTTAAACTTATTTGGAACTTCAGCCTGCAGGCAGGTCTAACATTTGTGTACATTACTTTGCTGTCGTCTTTTGGAGAGCGGTTTGCAGCAAGGCTGAGAATAGCTCTGTTTCAGTCACTTGTCAATCAAGATATTGCGTTCTTTGATGCTCATAAAACTGGTGAAATTGTGAACCGGTATGTATCTCTTTGTTGCATTGCACTGCTAAACTCAATATCTATCTATTATAAAAAGAACGATATCCTGATTTTAGGAGCCTTTTTGATAATAATAATAGCTAATGTTTAATGTGGGTAGCCCATACTAATCGAGCTAAAGTTCAATTTTTTACACAGGCCCCACTATAATAATACAACACCACTTTACTATTACTCTTTACTATCAACTCCTCACTTTACTATATCAACTATAAGGAGCATTTCTTTACACATAATTTACTTTCAATTGAGGTTCTGCCTTATTTATTTGAAGCTGCCTTACTTGCTAAAGCAATCTTGTTTCTTTGCAGATTAACAGCAGATGTGCAAGACTTTAAGAGCGCTTTCAAGCAATGCATTTCCCAGGGTATAAAAAGTGTCACTCAAACCATTGGCTCTGTGGGAATGTTGTACCTGGTGTCTCCAAAACTCACATCAATCATGCTCCTGATGGTACCTGGCATTGTTTTAGTTGGATCGATCCTTGGTTCAGTGTTGCGGAGGCTTTCCAGAAGAGCTCAGGAGCAAGTTGCGAATGCAACTGCTGTTGCTGACGAGTCTTTGGGTAACATACGTACCGTAAGAGCATTTGCTATGGAGCACAAGGAAACTTGGTAAGACTATGTACTATGGGTTTTCTTGTATCTACTCATTTTTTGGTACTTAGATCTAAAGTTAAGAGAAAAAATCTTCAATATGAACCCTTTAGTATGCTACTACGATTACCACTACTATTATTACTGCTATTATTACTATTATTACTACTGCCATTACTACTGCTATTACTACTACAATTCTACTACTATTACTACTGCTATTACTACTGCTATTACCACTGCTATTACTACTACTATTACTACTATTTGAAAAGTCTAATGTCTCCTACTTTCTCGTCTACGTACTACTGTCCCCCAAGTCTGATGTTTCAAGCCCCCACTTTCCTAATTGATTTCCGCAGTAATATTCTTCCCTTCTCTCTGAAAATATTTATATGCTTGAGTATTTAAGACCAGCTGACTGTTGTTTCATTTCCAGCTGGTATAATGAGGAAGTTGAGAAGTCACGACATCTGAATGAGCTACTTGGTGCAGGCATTGGGATGTTCCAAGGCTTGTCCAACTTTGCAATCAATGGAATGACTCTTGTTGTCCTCTACTCCGGTGGTATGTTAATGGACTCGAATGAAATCAGTCCTGGAGACCTCATGGGCTTTTTAATGGCAACTCAGACGATTCAAAGGTATAGAAGCATTTATTATATTATATTATATTATGAAATATAAAAAATAACTTTCCTAACAAAATAATTTGTGGAAAATACATCTTATGAAAGCAATTTGGAAATGCTAAATAAGGAAAGATGATAATAGCACACTATTTCTACACAGGATGTTTTTCGATTGAATATTGTTTCAATTGAAAAACATATCGAAACATATGAAAAACATAAAATATATCGTTTTTCAATTGAATATTGCATGGTATAATTTTTGCTGTCATTCCTATTCAAACAGACTTTTAATGAATTGTTTAGTTGGGGCTATTTTTTGGCCCACCCTATATGTTATGCATCACATGTTTATTATTCACGTTTATTACGCACAAATATATTATTTTCATCTCTTTAGTTCTAACTCTAGTTGTAAGATGCTTCTATTTTTAATTCACCATTCACTGAAAGTACTCAGTTTATGCTGGAGCTACATTTTCCGTCTTTTGGCTTGCTAAATCATGGCTGATTCATTGCATTTCTGTTTCAATCATAGATCTCTTGGCAGTTTGTCTGTCCTGTTTGGCCAGGTCATTCGAGGTTTGAGCTCCGGTGGTCGTGTGTTTGAGTACATTAAGATGCGACCAACAGTCGAGACTAACGCTGACAAAATTATCTCTCCTGGAAGCATTGCTGGTCATGTTAAGTTTAACAATGTCGATTTTAAATACCCAACGAGACCAGACCAACCTGTGCTGGAGAACTTCAACTTGGAAATCGGGAAAGGACAGGTCATCGCTCTTTGTGGACCAAGTGGATCAGGTACTAATGATTATCATAGTTAGAATATTATTGTCATAATTAGAATATTATTATCATAATTAGAACACTATGGTCATAATTAAAATAATATTATCATAGTTAGAATATTATTATCATAATTAGAATATTATTATCATTATTAGTATACGATAAGGTGCTCACAAACTCGACGCCCCACTCTTTCCAAAATGTGCCCTTGCCTGGATTGTCTAAGCTAATGATAAGATTGCTCCTTAAACTCTGTTAGCATTTTAAAATCTTATTTTGTTTGGTTGCAGGCAAATCAACTGTGGCTGCCCTTCTTGAAAAGTTCTACAAAGTAGATTCTGGCAGTATCACCATCGATGGGATTGATGTAAATGAAATTGACCCATGGTGGCTTAGAGGGGAACTAATTGGCTTCATCAACCAGGAACCTGTGCTCTTTGCTACGTCTGTAATGGAAAATATCCGATATGGAAAGCCCGATGCCACAGACGATGAGGTAAGACGCATCTGTTCCTCCGCAGATAGTACTTAAATACATTTGCATTGCATTGTATACCCCATGCGATAGAATATCTGTTTACTTGCCTGCTTAAATTATTTATGTAAACTAAGAGTAGATATCACATGCTTACCTGGGTTCTTTTATTTTATTACCTGTATTTTGTGTTTTATTTTGATGTAAGGTTTACGAAGCTGCTAGGCTCGCCAATGCGGACAGGTTTATACGAAGTTTTCCTCAAGTAAGCTTTATCACTTTTCTTATCTAAGCACATTATTTTGTGGCCATGTAGCGCATACAGTAAACCCTCGTGCATAAGAACCTGTGAATTTTGTATCCAGTAATTCTTGAACGCTGGCTATGCCAAAGACCAAATAGCTCTTGATCCGTGCATAAACTTTTATTAATGAGGGAAATATTGGGAAAATTTTGGGAATAGTAGCTAGTCTACAGCCTTTTACTCTGCAGGATTGCGATAACGTTTGCTTACTCACCAACATTACTTGTTTCATTCTTGCCAAATTTCTAGGGCTATCAAACAGTTGTTGGTGAAAGGGGCACAACTGTTTCTGGAGGACAAAAACAAAGGTGCACATTCAACTTTAAGATATCTCTTATCATTAGATTGATGAGTAATATTTATCTATTTATACTTAAACACTTTACTCGGCCATTTGGCCTTTTATATTAACATTCTGATGATTCTTGACTTCACTCTAAAAAAAGTCACTTACTCGTTTTAGAATTGCCATCGCAAGGGCCTTGATAAAAAACCCTAAAATCTTAATATTGGACGAAGCCACAAGGTAATTACTTTCTAACGGAAATCATTTTAGCTCTTAGCCAGTAAAGAAAGTTAGACAAATATTGGTCGTTGGACTATGTATCTGGTTTTCTCAATGTCTTCTTTGTTTGACAGTGCCCTGGACGCTGAGTCAGAAAAAATCGTTCAGGAAGCTCTGGATAAAGTTTCAACAGGTTCAAATTGATTCTTTTATAACCGATTCTTTCATGACCAGACAGGCAATAACCTAAGGAATACTCACCACTACACAAAATAATAATATTCGCCCTATGCATTAACTACTGTGGAATCCCGATATAACGAACTCCGGATATAACGAGCCTCTCGGTATAACGAACCAGCTTTCAGGTCCCTTCATCATAATTGCCCTCGTTATAACAAACATTTCATAAAATTTTTACGTTTAATATTCATAAAAGTTGGAACATTAACATGTGGCCCCCAGTCCCAGAGCTAGGTGCTTGGTAGTCATTTGACTCTAAAGTCTAGCCTTGGGTAATGTTAAGGTCGCTGTCGCTAGATTCAAATGCTAATAATTGCTGCCGTTATGCTTTCATTTCAGACGTCACTCACGCGGCGCTTTATGCAATGCACACAATTACCGAGCCCCCACGCCACCGTGGGAAGAAATTAAATTGAGTTTTCTTTTCTCATCTAATTAGAGACTGCAATATTAAAAATCATTTTTAGAATTAAGTGAATCTATATATTGGCGAGCATTCACTTTCCCTGATAAGAAGAATATAGAAAAGCTTTTGAGTGTCCTTGAAATATTTCTTTCACCGAAGTTCGCCGAATACATCTTTTTCTGTTGGCATTAGTTAAAATCATGTTGCCACAAGGACACTATTCGTTTGCCCATTGTTAATATTTTTTAAATAGGAATTTAGAGCATGTATATTGCTTTGTAGGAAGAACAGTGCTTGTTATTGCCCATAGACTCAGCACAATAATAAACTCTGGTAAGTGTTTTTTAAATTGCAATGTTTATCTATTTACTATCTATTTCCTTACGCAATTGCATCAATTTCGTGCGTAGACAATAATTGATAGCTGGCACAGAAGTTTGTATAGAAACTGTTATGTTATGGAGAATTGTATATTTGCTTTCGATGCGAACGAATGCGTCAGTCAATCTGCCCCTGACTCAATAGCTTATCTCTATGGTAAATGGGCACCTCGGTAGTTCGCAATAGTTTGTATTGCCCATTAAGCGTATAGCAGTCTCGACTGTATTCCTGTCCTGCCTCGTTTACATAATGCAGTCTCTTTCCTATAAGCTATAATGCTATTTCAGCACTACAGTCAAATTTGCATAGCTCGAATTTGTGTAATTCGAACTTTATCTAATCAATTGAAATTCTCTGTCCCTTCAAGGATCCCCCAGGAACAAATTCTTACAAAACAATCTCTATAATTTGAAAACAACTTTTATTTTTTGTAATGCGAATATAATTTGTAATTTGCATGCCTCCCTAGGGTATTTGAATTAGAATTGACTTCATAGTGGTGTTATAATGCAAAGATTCAACCCTTTATAAATAAATGAATAAATCCAATGTATCGTTCTTCAACTTTCATCATTGATTACGTACCGAATAATTTGTAGAAATATCTAATTGGTTACTTTTTATTTTAGACTGTATTGTCGTTATTTCTGGTGGCAAAGTACAAGAGGTAATAGTTATAAAAAATCAACTCTGTGCTACATATCTCTTACTGAGAGTGTTAAATCTAGTTCTGATTAAAAAATAGACGTAGCTGCACTTATTGTTATCCGTTAACATAAATTTGTGGCTATGATAGTTGCTATATGTTTACCATTACAATGTCTATTTAATAGCGTGGAACACACAACGAATTAATTGCAAGAAAGGGATTATATGCTGAACTTGTTAAACGACAAACCAAAGACAGCAACGAGGAAGGTTAGAAGAACATCGCGAGATGGTGAGTGGGATTGGATCTGAATTTACTTCCCCCGGCCTTTTATGATGTCTTCTGCATCTCCTGCTGATGTGCACTGTTCTACTGTCCTTCCCGAGACCGTACAATAATCGTCTACGTAATGCGACTAAATATTAGTTGAACTTTGGAGAGTTTGTGGCTTGAAAAGTCAAAGCACAAATTCTCTTTCTTTCCTATTACAACAAAAATTATACGAAATAATATAATGATAGTTTTGGAATTATGAAATTGTGTGCAAAGGAACAAGTTTTCTCGCTAAACAGAGTCACGCTAATTCTACTTTCATTAATCTAAAAATTACGACTGAAAGTCTATTATTGGGTTCTATTTACAATGTTCTAAAGCTTTCTATTACGAGTGGAAATAAGAACGATGCTTCCTTGCATCAAAAAGCAAGCTTCTTATACGATTAAACCGTGTTATCATTTGCTAGTGGCTGATACTTGTTTAATTTTCTTTATACTGGGACATTTCCTCCATGTTTCCGTGTTTCCTTCATGGATTTGCTCGGGTATTCGACTTTCTCTTCGCCTTTCGTGCACGTAGCTTCCTGTATTTAGCTTTCCACTTCAAAAGCTTTCTTTCCAAGTCCGCTGTGCTTTCTAGAATCACCGACTTGTGGTCATATAGCAGCCTCTTCTTGCGCTTGTCCTCCTGACCAATGATGATGTACTTCTTGTCAAATTCGATTCTCGGGCATATGCATTTAGTGGCCGACCAAATCCTCATCGTCTTTTTCCTGTTTATCTTGACTTTTCCTGCATAAAAAATTCAAATATATCAGTGGGTATTATACGTAGTGCATTCTCAAGTGCACTACACCATTGCAACATCATATACTTCATCATACTGCGCTATGTGCGCGCAATATACACAATAGGCTTGCTACGCTGGTACAGAAGTATTGTGAAGGATATTTGAAATAGATGAAGTGGCCCACCTTGTTTGTATACTCGACTGACTTTGACAATAAGCTTGGTTTCTTTGTCAGCTCTGGTTATTCTCAATTTCACCTCAGCTTGTATGACTAGATGTAAAAGAAAAACATACGCGTTTTTTTATAAGAAAGTATTTCAAAGGAAAGTTATGATCGGGTCTTTAAAAAGTTAAGAAAGTTTAGGGCTGGATCTTTGAAACCTAAGAAAGTTGAAAAATTCAGATATTCAAAATTATGGATATCTAATTCAATGTCCATATTTTGAGATAAGTTGTTGTCTTGCTTCTACATTCTTGACCGATGCTATGACATCATAGTGACAATCTCGATCTCATGTTAGATCGAGATTGTCACTATGATGTCATAACATCAATGTCTTTGGCTGCTTTAAGCGAGCCTCGATCGCATGTTTAACATAGAGAAATGCTGCTCTAAGCCAGTCTCGATCGCGAGAACATGGTTGAAGGTTGCGTTATTTCCCCTCTCTTCTCTTGAAATACAAATACGGTTTAGTTTCTGTCTTTCCTGTTTACGGAAAATATCAACTGAGTATCGTGGCAAACAAGAAAAGCAATTGTTACTTTTTGAGCAACCGGAAAGTGTGTGCTATGGCCACAATTAGCTACTTAGCTAAGTACCTCATTCCTTGGTTTAATTAGATCATTGTTACAAAACTACATTAGAATGTCGATTGTTCCCCCCCCCAGCCTCTCTCCAAGATCATAACCCTTAGTGCTCTTTGAATGCAGTGTTTCTTCTCGAGACCTTCCTCCATCTTTATTTAGGTGACAGTTGTATAATTTATTATAACTGTGCAAGTGTTTTCATTTCCTTACCATATGATGCCTTTTTGAATTTCTTGTATCTCCTCGGATGTTTCAATGTTGTGCATTTCTTGCACTTTTCACTTTTATCTGTATTTATGAAAATAATTGAAAAGACTGTTATCAGTTGGCTGTTATCAGTCGTTTCCTTAACTGTAACCCGGTCGATTCTGGAAACATTGGTACAGCACGCAATGGCTCATTTACCACGAAGGAGCCTTGAAGCACAACAGCTCTGATCAAATGCCCACTCATGGTGGAAATGAAAATAATCTCGAGGATTTCCTAGCAGATTATGACGAGGAAAGGCAATTAGATAAATAACAAGCTCAACAAACCTGTTGATAGGTTTTTCTTGCGTCGACCGCCAGATTCTGTAAAGATGATAAGTGATATGATTGGCTCAGGAATTACATTTGAATTACATTTAGAAACACTGGAAGCGTACATTCATTGATTGTGTTCTTTGGAACATTCCACTATCATGGGGATTGGTCAAGAAAGTTCTTTCATAGTTTCTTTATCTTAAATGCATATTTACTGAAGATATAGTTCGGATGTGAGGAAAACATTAAAATTCGGAATTTTACTTCATAGATGTTTGGTGGACACAATTTATGCGAGACTCAACTGCAAATGAATGGTAACGGATTCCAAATTTTCACTTACTCGCAATGAAACTATTCAAAATTAAAAAATTCATTAGAGATTATGTTTTTATCAGTACAAGGTCTTTAAAACTTTTAGCATTTGACACAGGTTATACAGCGAAACGTGCACTCGTTCCATCGAAGTTTGTGGGACCGAACCCAGACTTTTCAACACTATGAGCCAAAGAAACGAGGTTTGACGTGTGGCTAAAATGTTTCCGATTCTGGGAACTCAATATACAACCCTTTCAGCAGCTAAAGATTTACTAAAAACACGTCTTGGCCACTTTTACTTGGCATCTCAACACCATGCCCTCGTTGACATTCATAAATTTTACCATGAATGACTTTTCATATTCGGATAATGAATGCCTTTCCATATTCGAATCGAATCATGAATGACTTTCCATATTCGAATCATGAATGACTTTCCATGTTTGAGTCGTTGTCGTAGATTCTCTAGAAGTCTTTCTTTTCTTTCTCGGCTCGAATGAAAGGACCGGAAATACCCCCTAAATCAAAGAGTTACTGAAGCATCCTTTATCAAGGGTTATTTCCTTTCAATCGTTGCCCTTTTCTAAAGTGAAATACGTAGGGGAACTCGAAAGAATGTTTTTCCTGAGCACTTAAAAAACATTTCCAATGAATGTTTGTGCTTGTTAGCTTCGTCATTGCATTGCTCATAGAGCTTCCTAAACACATGTCATTTTGAACAGTGCCTCTCTTTAGTAAACTATCGAATAATATCGAGTTGTTTTGGATACCATACAATGATCACACAATATGCTAATTATGTTTTTGTTGAAGGTTGAACAAAACCAGTACAGTTAGCACAATATGTTCGAGATGGGGCGAATGTTTGAAATAACGGTCACCCAATCATATTGTTCCAAAAAACAAGGAGAAATGGACAATCGCTCGAGAAAGCGAGGTCTCGGGATAGAAGATGTGAACTGTATATATATACAATATACCTACTTGCTACTATTGCACTGGGTTGTATACAAACACCGGTATTGTAATCGGGTAACTTTTCACAATCCAGTTCACTCGGCCATGCGAAGCCGGCCAGCTTCACGTAGGGTAGGCAGCCTTTTTTCACAGACTCGCATACCGAGCGACAGGGCAACACACGGGGCACGTAGCCAGCGAAACACACTGGCGAATACATTGTGCACATGAAAAAAAGCACATCTCGTGAGCATTTTATGCTGTCCAGCAGTGCAATGTACTTTTTCACTTCTTGCAGCGGCATAATGCTGTACATGTCTGTCGAAGCGTGCGTCTTGTTGTAGCCAAGTTTTCGGCATGATGATATTTCCAACGGTTTACACTGCTCTCTTTTGTAATAGCTGAAAAACATCCCTCCATTTGTCGATGTCATCAGACAGAAGAATAGTAGTACGGCTATGGTTGAAGTCAAGGCCATTTTGCTTCGATCTCTTCGGCTGCAGAAATCTCAGATGTCTTTGCGTCTTTCGTTTCTCGTTTCTCTATGTTTGTGTGTTTGTGTTGTGATTCTGTTCTGTTATATCGGTGTTGCTTGTCTTTATGATGTCAGTGAACTCTTCTTCTCACCACAGTGCAATATCCCTTCTGTTCTGTTTGCGAACGAATGGCTTGTAATTTATGGCTGGAATGAAAAGGAAACAAGATCCACTTAACTATATTGGGTTTAAAAACAGCTAGATACGTCGCAGATCGTTGGAAGGTGAATTAAAAGCATGGGATATAATCGACTCGTCCCGTAGCATGCTTTTCAGCCTCTTGGTTGGTGTCCGAGAGATTGCGGTGAGTAGGATCAGCCTCTCTTCAACACCCATATTACTTTCAATGCTTGATTTGATAATTGGATCGGCATTTCACATCCTTTTAGCCCCGATATTTCATTACAATCATCTTACATGACCATGTGAAATCTTTCGCTTGTGAATAGTTGCATTACAGTAACCAAACCCACCGCCACGCCTAGGAACCTAATTGTCTACCCTTCTAATCTGTGTAACATTTATGGCATCAACAACATTGGTGGAAGCTAAACATGGAGGGCTTGGGAATTCGTGCTCATTCACGCTCTGTATATTTCTTTTCACACTCTCAGCTTATTCATCTCTATTTTACGGGTGTTGTAGCATTAAATGCAACGGTGCATGCAACACACTTGAAAATTTATCATTCCCCAAAGTCCCATTGATTCCATGGGGGTATGCTGCATGCAACACACTTGAAAATTCATCATTCCCCAAAGGCCCATTGATTTCGTGAGGTATGCTGCATGCAACACACTTGAAAATTCATCAATGATTTCTATGATTAATGATGATTCCATTAATGACGATTTCTCTTTCGCACCCACTTCCTTTGTTTTCTTAAGCTTCTTATGCTGCGATCCAAAACTCATTGTGCCACAGCTTGCCTTTGATTTCTGCGGCATCTCCGTTTACAGTATTGTCATGTCTTATGCCGTATTTCATTCAACAGTGCTTATATACTGCCATCATTTCCATTCCTCTTTCCGTATCCTTGTCTAATAATTATCCATCATTGTGATCACCACCATTCGTTCTGATTTCGTGATCTGATAGGAGAAGGCGATTGCATAACTTCAGTCTTCTCTGCTGTAATCTTCCATGGTCTGCGCTTGGTTCTTATCTTTGGTTTCAATTCCCAACCCAGTGCCGACTTCTGTGTGTTTTCAGAGCCGCTCGTCAACGCGTCTCTTTATCCTTCCGATCACAACAATATATCGTAACAGCTTTGCTTTGTACAGAACAGAATACGTTGGTAGGAATCCATATACATACATACATACATACATACATACATTGTTTATCCGGTAGATTCGTACATCTGATTACATACCAGCCAGTTGCTATTAATTACATAATGGACCACCGGCTAATTATTATTGAGTATGTCTGATTACTGGCTAGTTAATGCTAATTCCGATGATTCCGTTGATTCCGGCGATTACTGGGTGGTGATTCGATTGGTTTTTAGAATGAACGTCTTTCGTTTTTAGTACTACAACAACAACGTTTGACCCAGGAAAGCAAGCACAGTTCACGGGCCCTGCTTCTCGTTATCGACACCTCTTTCGAACCTAATATGTGGAATTACAATGTGTGCGATAATGTGTCTGAAGTCACCAGGCAATCGCTTTGGGGATAATTCATTTGCAATTATTGCTAAGCTTATTATAATACACTCACTTTTATTCAGCTGGTTGTAGAATTCCACTAGAAGCAGATCTGCATACTTTGTCAGTCCAAAAAGGAGAATAAATGAGAAGGGCGAGCTTCAATGCCAAAGACGGCGTGTGTTCTCCTCTCCTTTTAACCACTGCGGTCTGGTATCTCTCGCATCATCAAAGTTTATTTAGCGATGTGTGTTCCATTGTTTGATTGGCTTTCTATAACGAGATGTGTGGGATTTTCTGCTTTACGCGGAGCCCTCTTTACAAGATGAGACAGCTGTTATGCATAGTTTTGTTTTGAAGCACACATCCTATCTCCTATATCCCCTTGCGGTCTGCTATGTTGTACAGTAGGCCATCCTGAAGAAAGAATCTTGGAATTCGATCATAATGTGACCTTAGAAAAGTGTGCTTTTTTTGGATGGAAGCATGTGACATGACATTTTGATCTGCCTTAAGACATTTTAAAGTGGTGAACAAACACAACAAGATGTTATTTCGTAATTAACCTGCAAATGTTTCCTCCCTCTCTTAAGAGTTGGGTTGTGCTTATTATGACTTTGTAAAGAAACGAAGGTCTTTTATGGTTTTTGTTGAATGAATAGTCTTTGTCTTGGTATGATTTTATACAGACACTACTGTTCTTATAGGCTTTATTAGAATTCAAAATACCCACAAAGATCAGAACAGTAGAGCAGAAACTTCTTCAGCTTGTCAGCTGATTACATTACGTCATTAATCTCGGCATCAACATGAGGCTACAAATAGGAAGAAGAAAGAAGGTAGGTAAGCACCAGTTGGGCCTAGCCAGCCACGTCAACTTTGTTTGTGAAAAGCACCTCACGAAATTGCTTTTAAATTCAACATAGAAATGACTGACAAGGGAAAATTTACTAAAGAAGAATTGAGGAGGCGCTTGGATGGGCACGAACTTGATCTCAGTCTTTGTTCGATAGTGAAAGTTCCTGTGAAGGAGATTTCAAGTTTGGCTGTTGTGAAAGTTCTTGACCTTTCTTGCAACAAGATTTCAGAGGTGCCAGATGCATTCTGTGAGCTGCAGAACCTAACACAAATAGATTTAAGCAAAAACTGCCTGGTTTCTTTACCTGTAAACTTTGGAAAACTGAAGAATCTGAAACGTCTTGATCTTTTCAGCAACAATTTGGTTAGTCTTCCTCTGAGCTTTGCTGAGTTAAAGCTACTGAAATGGCTTGACTTGAAAGACAATCCAGTGCAGACTGACCTGTATGATGTGGTTGGAGACTGCCTTCAGCCAAAGGACTGTGAAAACTGTGCAATTAGGATGTTGAATTTCATGCGAATGATGAAAGCTGAAGATGACAAAAGAAGAGCCAGGGAAGCAGAGGCTGAAAGGATAAAAAAATTGAAGGAATCTCAAGAAATGGAGGAGCAAAACGAGCTAAGGAAAAGAGCAAAGCTGCTTGAAAAAGAGAAACGAAGACAAGCCTTCCTAGAAAGGCAGAAAAATGCTGAGAATTTGACTAATTCTCATCATGATTATGATTATGATGGTGATAAGCATGACATGCAAATTAAGACATCTGCAGAATCAAAGAGCAAAAATGAAGAATCATCATTATTTATGACTCTAACAAAACTGCTTTTGGCTTTAACTGTAGTTGTTTTAATAGCTTGTTTTTTTACAAATTATAACACTGGGATGAAGTTATATTGAAAATATTTGTTCTGAGAATATTGGTGGTGTTAGTTGTGTATATTATCTGCGTCTTTGTGCGGTGTAAATCTCGATTGGACTTCATATTTCACAGCTGTACATTATATCATCCTTGAGGCCATATGTTGTGAGTAAAAATGGGGAAGCTATATTTGCGAAGGAATGAATTTCACGTAAAATTGAGTGTTCAGGAATATCCTCACCAGTATATTAATCTTATATATAAACTTAGTTAAGTTGAGTTGACGTCAGCTTATAAAAACGCGCGACTGCTCGCGTGAAAGCGAAACAGGCACGTGACGTGTTATAAACTTAAGTTGTGATTAAACTTGAGTTGTGTATTCCTTAGGACGTGGGGACGTGGGGAATGTGGTCGTTCAGTTTGAAGCATTTTTTCAGCTTCAATTGCGTGCAATGTTTCATGGAATTATGTGCACCTAGCGTCCGTAGCATGCAAGGCAGTGAGAATGTGGCAATTTAATGAATTATTCTTCAGACTTCATTCACTGCTCTATATATATCATATATCATTCAATAGCTCTATATTGTCGCTTCGCGTGAGGGAAAGAAATGCCACGGCGCACATTCCGAACATTATTCTTTGTGGGCATTTTTATTTCTTGATATGCGAAACCTTTGCTATATTTCTGATATTGTAGTCAACGCAACAGATGAAGCGATGGTTTATTCTGTATTAGCAATACAGGCCGAACTCGTTGCAAAACGTGCAGCTAAGATGGGATTTCCTGTTACTTTCTATTGGGAAGCGTAGGGTAGGGTAGGATAGGGTAAGCGTAGGGAGCGTAGGGTAGGGTGGAACATGATCATACAGGAGTATGTATTTACAAACAGTTGCATATAGGAATTTAACATTAAAAAACGTTTGAAATGAAGCAACGATACCAGAAAATATATGGATCACATGAATACACAATTACATTATTCAATGCTCTAATCAATATAATGTTTTCGAAATATCTTTTCAATATAAAGTATTTATATAATAATAATAGTCTGCTGAAGCATAGCTAAATAACTTGGAAATGGTTTGACAGTTGTTACTATTATAGAACATAGTTTAATAAAATGACAGCGTTTTAAATATGTCTTCCAATTTCAAATGGGGCGTTTACTTTTCGATGTTTCCATAGTCAATTGAAAAACATTTATAGGTTATATTCAATGTCTTATTGACTATGATGTTTCGAAATACTCTGATTTGATTCGTTTGATATGCTGACTCATTATACGTAAAAATATATTAAAGTATAAGTATGCAATCAATATCCAGGCAGCTTATGTAGTTCAAAACAGAATATATACAGTTCTAATACGAGGCTGTTGCATTGCATTTTTCATTATCTTCATCATCATTATCATAATCCTATGCAATTTCTATGCACCATATGACAATTTGATGCACCATATTGCAAGCGAAGTGTGGCATTCGACATTGCTTTTCTTAACAACAGTCATGAAAATGATTAAGAATGCAGGTTCATCATCTTCCTCAGTCTTGTGTCTGCAGACATTTGTTTATCCAAGCTCTCTCTTTTCGCCTTTCTCCTTGCCAAGACCGATTTGAATTTGCGGGCGTATTTCGTTATTTTCTTCTCTCGCCTCTTCGAAAATGGCTGCGCAATTGTTGCGTCGTCGAAAAGGAGCCGGCCTGTTTGTTTATCCTCTCTCCCAAGAATGTAATAAACTTGATCGAAATTCAAGCGAGGACACGTGCATTGCGATTTTGAATAAATCTTCACTGTTCTTGTTTTACTGCTCATAGTTGTCCCTGAGATTGGAAGAAATAAAATCTTTACAAATGTCAATAAACCCAGGGGATATTTTATAAGCAATAGTCAATTCGACTCTTAATATCGTCTTCAAATCATGTTTTCTTTTTTTAGCAGAAAAACTGCATGGAATCAGGACTGAAGCTTGAAATTGGCAATCAAATAGAGTAAGCAATAAATGCGTTAGATTTAACATATTGGATAATAATATATATCTAACCTCGTTTGAATATTTGTATGACATTTAAAGTGGATGTTGTGTGGCCGTCAGAAGTGGTGGAGCGAGACTCAGTACGGCCTTGATAGCTGTAAAGTGAGTATGACGTATTATCAATGTTAGTTAAGCATATTCTCCACAAAATGGACATTAGGCCTAGGTTGAACGATTTCTGCGTACATTCCGATTGCTGAGTTAATTATATGACAAGTGCGACGTTTAACTTGATAAAGTTTGGCAGATTTGATTTGGAGCGAAACGTCGAATCGCTTTTCTGTCGAGTTTTATTCCATTTGTTTCGGCACATGTAGCCGGGAAGAGCTACGTTTAACGTAGGCCTTATAGTCAGCAATATTTAACTCTCACTACAAACCAAATCAGATCACCCATTGCGAGGACACAGAGAGAGGCGACTTGATAATAGTTATAACAATCATAGTAAGAAAAGAGAATATCAATATTGCGAATGCCAAACAGTATCCTTTGAGAAAAACTTTTCTAAGCTGAAGTGACGGGGAGGTTTGCGAATGACTCAAGAACAATGACAGTGATGGCGTCGAGGGTTTGCTATGATCGTGTCTATGTGGAACAATCAGCCCTTTTTTGACGGCGTTTTTGTTTGCAACTAGTACCCCTACCAACAGCAATATCAATGGATACATTTTAAAGTCAATATCAATTCAGCATAATATGATGAATAGGGTGGGGAGTTTGAAAAGATGCCCTAATTAAGTGAAATCTTAAGTCTACGTCAACGCCCGTTTAGCGACAGAATGGACCTCTTTGTCAGGTCCAATTTGACCATTCAGATCCTGGTCATTGCATCGTTTAGCTCGCAATTACCAAGCGATTTCATTGCCATCCAAAACAACAACGAAAGATATTGCAAGTTGGCTTAATTTCAATGTCTACTAACTGTTGCATGCAATCTTCACTGTTCTTTACGATAGTCAAGACGTTTACAAGTTTTCATAAAACCTTACAGTCAATATATATTTAAGAAGATAATACAAAGAAATTACTGCTTGGAGAATCAATGAGAGAAATTTCGTAATCGCTTGATAAGATTATAATCTATTGCCGTGTTTCCTTGCTTCACACAAGTAGAAGCGTTTCAACTTATGCGCTGTGAGTGGCCAAGCTGCTACTCCCCAATAAACCATGTGAAAAACTTCAATATTCGACAAGATATTTCTCGCATTGCTTAGCATATATTATTGCAATGTCGCTTTCAAGTGATCTTATATTTAGGGTCACATTGCACAGTTTTTTTTGCGAATGTAATATCCTCGCTTTGATTTAGATTGGTTTGCATTTTGATGTGTGCAATACTGGTTGAGAATGACAACCATTCTAATTCTGGTATCCATCAATGTTTATTTGTCAATAAAGCTTGTTTCATCATGGCTTGACGTTTTGGTTTTGAAATACATATATAGCCTTACATGTCCTTTCATTACCAACCTATTTATGCAACTCTCACTCTAATGATTGTAGCTTGTGATACTGGTTGAGAAAGACACCCATTCTAATTCTGGTATCCACCAATGTTTATTTGTCAATAAAGCTTGTTTCATCATATGGCTTGACGTTTTGGTTTTGAAATACATATATAGTCTGAATCTCCTTTCATTACCAATCTAATTATACAACCCTCACTCTAATGATTGTAGCTTGTGATACTGGTTGAGAAAGACACCCATTCTAATTCTGGTATCCATCTCTGTTTATTTGTCAATAAAGCTTGTTTCATCATGGCTTGACGTTTTGGTTTTGAAATACATATATAGTCCTACATCTCTTTTTATTACCAAATTAATTATACAACTTTCACTCTAATTATAGCTTGTGTGAACAAGAATCTGAACGCATGGCAATGGAACGATGTCACGCGTGTTACCGTATTTCATAAGGTTCTTACCGTAATTAGCTCTTTTGTAGTATTTAAACCTCGTCAGGTCTTTACTGTTTCTGCATGGTGGGCATGTTGTTTCAACCCGTTCAACTGAAATGGAATTGAAGTTTATTTTTTTGTAAACGTCAGAGGGAGGGAAATTTACCATGTTATAGTTGCATGTACGAAAAATCGAATGTGTCCCACAC